>JAUTXW010004619.1:297500-737500 GCA_030620095.1 Kuschelorhynchus macadamiae
GATAATGCCTGTACGGATGTATGTATATGTGTACACGAAAATCGCTCTAACTATAACTTGAGAACAGACAAACCAATTCATTTCAACCAAAAATAGTATGGGTCGAAGTTCCACGGGAATTAGATTTTGTCAGCCATGGGCGTAGATCTTCGATATTTTTAAAGGGTATAATAACGTAAAAAACCGTATTTTGAGAACTCGCAAACCGATAACAGTATTTGTTGAAAACAGATATAATTAAGGTAATTGTTTTGACATCGAAAAATTGTGAAAGTCGTTGACATAGATACTGGATTTTTTCATTTATCTATATTCTAAAAAACTTAATACTTAATATTTTGAAAAATAGCGAAATATTTGAAATTTTTTTATATTATTGTACATATTTTTTTTTCAGCATAGAAAGCAGGCTTCTGAAAACAATATATCCAAAAACGATTTATCAATACAAAAAAGTATCTTTTAGTTCCTTTTATATATTAAACAACTTTTTCAAATATACAATGTATTCCAGAAATTTTTTTTATGTATAAACATTTTTTCCACTAGGCAGGGTAGCTTAGGCACGATGAAAACGAAAAAAAAAATATTTATTGCAAAAATGTTTTTTTATTGTATAGCAGTTAGTTAAAAAAAACGGTGAAACATGTTAAGTTTCTTTTATCCCTTTTTACATTAAATATTTTCTACAATAAACGGGGTACTTCTTGGTAATACAAGCATCCCCTAAACATACAAATTTATATGAATAAAGCTTAACATAAAAAAAACGGTAAAACAGGCCAAATTATTTTCTTTTTTGCATACAAAAGTATTTTTTTTTGTATATAATAAGTCCACTCTGAGGAGATTGTATATTTTTTGCATATCAATTTGAATTTCCGTTATTAGAGGGGGTGATAATGATATACAAAAAAAATATAAATTATAACGGCTGCCAAAATGTTTTTAGTCTCATTTTAAAATATTTAAAATATCGATTTTGGGATTTCGACGATAGATAGGATATTTGAAGTGTTCAAAAAAACAGTTGTCAAAGCTAATTTTGAGTCCAATTTTTAAATGGCATTTGAAACATATTTGTTTAGGAATTTGCGTCCTACATAATATTTTAGATATACATGTTTTCACATTTAGAATTGACAGCTGTCAGACTGTCAAAAATGGCAGTATAATATGGGTCTGAAGCTTTATTTTCAAGTTCTTAATTCAGACTCGAGCGTTTATTGTTTCCATCCTGTCCAAAAGTGGCAGGATTTCTATATAATATATCTTGTTAAATATTGTTGTAATAGTTTTCTAACACCTTGGATTTAAACTGGAATTCCCATTCCACACACACTTGCAGAGCATGTACTAACTGCGTTTCATCAGCTGCACTCAGTGCTGGTTATCGTACAGGGTCATCTTTTATATTTTGCCACCCGTTTTCAGGGTTTGTTTTTGCAGATAGAACAAAATAATAAATACAAAAGTTATATGGATTTTAGGGCAGTTCCTAGAAAAAAAATAATTTTGAATATACAGGGTGAGTCAGAAACTAGTACCATACCCAATTTTGGTTTTTTTAAATGAATTGCCATTTTTAGATTTTCCTTATTATTCCCTTTCCAAAAATGTGTGATATGTTTATACTTGGATCGGTAGTTTTTGAGCTATTTGGATTTAAAATTTCCCCTTAACTGAAATTCAACAAATAATACCCAAGTTAATTTAGGTGAAATCTTGTATAAGGTGTCTTGATGACAATGTAAAAAATGATTAATATGATTTTAAATACAACAAATATACAACAATAAATACTATATGAAAATTTATATATGAGGATTAAAAACCATAAATTCTAGTTATTCATATGTCTTCGTTGGTCGGCGAAGCACCTCTCAATATTTTGTAAAAATTTGCGATTAATGCAGTTAAACATAAAATGTGATTTTCGTTTAATCTTGCAATTTCTTCCCTAATTCTCTGTTCCAATACAGCTATATTTTCGGATCTACTATAGTAAATTTTGTTTTTTAGATAACCCCAGAGAAATACATCATGCGGCGTCAGGTCAGGACTACTTGCTGGCCATCTTATATGTCCATTTCGTTCAATTCACAGATCATAGTCCGATTCAAAAATTGAGTAGCATTTATAAAATTGTGCGCTGGAGCGCCATCCTGTTGCCAAATGAATGTAAATCTTTGATTTAACGGAATGCTCTCTAACTGCTGTTCTATATCATTTTTCAGATATCTGACACCAGTAACACTTTCAAGGAAAAAGATTGGTCCGATAACCTTATTTTTTAGAATGCCACACCAAACACTTAAACTTATTCGTCCTTGAATTTGGGCTACTTGTATTTTGTGAGGATTATTTGTCGCCCAGAAATGTTTGTGGCGACTATTATTAGTAAATTATTGCGACCATTATTAGAAATGTTTATGTAGCTTCATTGATAAAAAGTATATTGTGTGAAAAGAGCGAATTTAACAAACACTTAAAATTTCTTCCTAACACTGGAACCTGTGGTGGAAGATAGGTCAAAATACAAGAGTTCTAACCACACTACACCACAACTTGTTACATTCTGGACGCGCGATTCGCTAACCAAATTAGCATCATCAGCAGATGATATAAACAGTTTATATCCTATCTCAAAAACTACCAATCCAAGTATACACATATCAAACATTTTTGAAAATGGGAAGAAGGAGAATTTAAAAAATCAAAAATATACAGGGTATTTCATTTAAAAAAACCAAAATTTGTTAGGCTACTAGTTTCTGATTTACCCTGTATACTCAAAGTTATTTTTTCTACGAAGTTCCCTGAAATATATACAACTTTTGTATTTATTATTTTTTTCTATCTACAAAAATACACCCTGAAAATGGATGGCGACATATAGGCCCTGTACAGGGTGGCCCACATAAGATGACCCACTACCTTATCTCATAATCTGTACGAGATAGGGAAAAAAGTTTTATACAAAATTTTCTTGGGTTTATCTAAATTTTTTAAATATTGTATTTTTATATATACAGGGTGTGTCATTTTGCGTTGACAGATGTCAACTTTGTTATTTTAAATGGAACACCCTGTATATTATTATGGATTTGAATAGCTCTCTTAGAGACGATTTCAACGATGTATTATAAGATGGGTCTACGAGTTTCGGAGATATTTACGATCATCTTCATTTTTTGACATACTTTCAACTTGTTGTATCTCTGGTATTTATCAACTTTTTTGTTTCATTTTTGTGCAGGAAAAAACATAATTTTATGCTTTATTGGACGTGTAGGTAAAAATATTGAAATTGAAAAAAAATGTTACAGTGTTGTCACGTTTTGCGTGCCATCAGTTTTCTCAAGATTTTTAAATGCAACCCCCTATATTTTATAACGGATTTAAATAGAGCATCGAAAGACGATTTCAACGATATATTATAACATAGGTTTACAAGTCACGGTTCCCGAGTTTTGGGGATTTTCTTCAGGAATCAATTTTAATATTAAACAATTTTTACTAAACATAATATAAACTATTAAACATGACATAACAAGAACAAAGACAAAAAAATAAACATTACTTAAATTAAATTTTCTATATAACCACCTTCCTGTGCTATACATGTTGTATAAATAATGTCTAATTTTTTTATTGCCCTACGAACTGCTCCACTCTCATTGATCAAATGGATCTCTTCCATTATTCTCTCCCTTAAATCGTCTACGTTATTAACTTTATTCTTATACACTTTGTCTTTAATATTTCCCCATAAAAAAAAATCTAGTGGAGTTAAATCGGGACTTTGAGCCGGCCAGGGTATTGACCCAAATCTGCCAATCCACATTGGAAATCTTTCATTTAACCATTCAATTACAGGTCTTACGGTATGGTACGGCGCACTGTCTTGTTGAAATACAAGACCATCTTTAATTTCATCCGGTAATTCATTAATAAGAGGTTGTATTTCATTTTGCAACAAACTGTGGTATCTCTGTCCGTTAAGAGTCCTATCATAAAAAACCGGCCCAATCACTCGGTCCTTTATTATTCCGCACCAAACATATACACTTTGATGTCCCTGCTTTCTGATGGCTTTGATTTTATGTTGATTTTGCCTTGACCAGTAGTGGCAGTTCTTTCGGTTAAATATTCCCGCGGTGTTGAAAATTGCCTCGTCAGTGAAAAGAATTTTGTCAAAAACCGGTTGATCAAAGTGGCGGTCCATCATATCCATGCAAAAAGTAGCTCTGTTGTCAAAATCAGCTATGGATAGCTCTTGTACCGGAGTGAATTTGAAAGGATGGTAATCGTTGATATTAAGTGTTCTCTGAATACTTGCTCGGCTAATATGCGGTATGTCCCGTGCGGCATCCCTTTGGGAATTTTCATTGCTTTCCTCAAAATATAAAAGAACATCAAATTGATTTTCTTCTGTAAGAACTGTCCTAGGCCGGTTTCTTTTATTGTTTATCACAACGCCATTTTCCAGATCTCGTGTAATTCTTACGAAGATTTTCTTACTTGGAATTCTGCTATTTGGATACAGTCTTCTATATTCCCTTAACGCTAGTGCGGGACTCTTATTGTTTCTAATGAAGCACTCATATAAATTTAAACGTTGTTGAATAGTGTAGTTCGACATAATTATTTCTTAAATTTACTAATTTAATCAAGAAATGCAACCAAGCTGTCAAATTTCATGCAAATAATATTTCGTTTGTTTCCATGGTTTTGAAGCACAGCCTACTTAAAATTGTTGATAGGGTTGTGGAAAGGTTGGTAAATAATTGTGAGAGAAAAAACACGAAGCCAATACTTAGCTTGATGACGTTTATTACTCGACTGACTTTCAGACGCTCTATATAAAAACGAAACAACAAAAATGATTAGTAAGCAAAGATATTTTGCGGCACCATTATCGACACAGTCGCCTTGGCCGTCTGTTTCGGTAATCGCTAATCATAACATTGATAAGGCTTATTTAGTATATGGGAAGGAAACATAAAGAACTATTTTTAAATAGATTCACACTATTTTAACAAAAATACACATTATGTATTTAACTGATTTTTAGAGAGTTTTACGTTTGATCTGGAAAACGGCGTGGTAATAATTATTCAAAGCAATTAGAAAATCTAATTTAGATATTCTTTAGCATATAATATTAATTTTGTTGTCTTCGTTCATGTCATGTCACGTTTAATAGTTTATATTATGTTTTAGTAAAAATTGTTTAATATTAAAATTGATTCCTGAAGAAAATCCCCAAAACTCGGGAACCGTGACTTGTAAACCTATGTTATAATATATCGTTGAAATCGTCTTTCGATGCTCTATTTAAATCCGTTATAAAATATAGGGGGTAGCATTTAAAAATCTTGAGAAAACTGATGGTACGCAAAACGTGACAACACTGTAACATTTTTTTTCAATTTCAATATTTTTACCTACACGTCCAATAAAGCATAAAATTATGTTTTTTCCTGCACAAAAATGAAACAAAAAAGTTGATAAATACCAGAGATACAACAAGTTGAAAGTATGTCAAAAATTGAAGATGATCGTAAATATCTCCGAAACGGTGCCTCGTAGACCCATCTTATAATACATCGTTGAAATCGTCTCTAAGAGAGCTATTCAAATTCATAATAATATACAGGGTGTTCCATTTAAAATAACAAAGTTGACATCTGTCAACGCAAAATGACACACCCTATATATATAAAAATATAATATTTAAAAAATCTAGATAAACCTAAGAAACTTTTATATAAAACTTTTTTCCCTATCTCGTACAGATTCTGAGATAAGGTAGTGGGTCATCTTATGTGGGCCACCCTGTACAAATTTTAGAATGTTTTTGCCATGAATGTGTTTGTTTAATGTGGTATACGTAACCGCAAACTGTTCCGAAGTGGCTCGGATTGATATTTTATTGTTTTTTACCGCCGCCACCACTCTTTCAAGGTAAACTTGATCATACTTTTTGCATATATCCCCATCCCGCCCACAACCTACTAAAATAAAATATATTTTCAGCATATAAAACAAAACGTTAAAACAACTTAAATCTCTAACTTTAACTCAAATTAATTTACAAAATAAATATATTATCGTTAATGTACACGTGATCCGCTTTACCTGAGAATTGGACATTTTTTTTAAAAATGTCCTTCCATCAGTCCCATCCCAAAAGAAAAATAAAAGTGTCTTGTTTTTTAAATTCAATTTTTTTATTATTGAACATGCTATCAAATGATGAGGATAAAACGTACGAAAAAGTCATTGGCATTTCCATATAGCTAAACGATTTTATATTTTATAAAAAACGCGAAAATCTTTTAGAAATTATTCATTTGTTTTGAACACTAACTTACCTTTTCACGCAACTTCAAACCACATACTAAAACATACTAAACATCTTTAAAGGATCCAACATGTTATAACGCCGTTGAAACTCGAAATAGGTGTTTATAAAACGGTTTCGATTGGGTGCAGTAGTAATCTAGTAATCTGTATAAGGTACCTTTGATTTAACCCGGTTGACGGTATACATCATAAACATATAAGCAGGGGGAGACACCACCTTTCATTCTTAATACCCGTTTGTTGTGTATTAATAATTGTCTATGTGTTAGACAAAGATATATAAGAGAGAATGTCAAAATTCCGACTTGAAACCTCGCTGTGGAAGATTTCCGATTCTATAATAAAACCATGATCTATTACATGATTTATATATATATATATATATATATATATATATATATATATATATATATATATATATATATATATATATATATATATATATATATATATATATATATATATATATATATATATATATATATATATATATATATATATATATATATATATATATATATATATATATATATATATATATATATATATATATATAGAGTTTTGGAGCCAGCGGCGGCTCGATCTATTCTTAATATATATATATATATATATATATATATATATATATATATATATATATATATATATATATATATATATATATATATATATATATATATATATATATATATATATATATATATATATATATATATATATATATATATATATATATATATATATATATATATATATATATATATATATATATATATATATATATATATATATATATATATATATATATATATATATATATATATATATATATATATATATATATATATATATATATATATATATATATATATATATATATATATATATATATATATATATATATATATATATATATATATATATATATATATATATATATATATATATATATATATATATATATATATATATATATATATATATATTCAACTGGTAAAATATTGGTTCCAAAATTTAAGAGAATATTTCACATGTTTTGTGTTAAATGATTTATATATATATATATATATATATATATATATATATATATATATATATATATATATATATATATATATATATATATATATATATATATATATATATATATATATATATATATATATATATATATATATATATATATATATATATATATATATATATATATATATATATATATATATATATATATATATATATATATATATATATATATATATATATATATATATATATATATATATATATATATATATATATATATATATATATATATATATATATATATATATATATATATATATATATATATATATATATATATATGTGCAGAAATCAACTGGTAAAATATTGGTACGCATCCAAAATGGCGGCTTAAGAGAATATTTCAAAATGCATCCTGAAAAAGCTACTTAATTGACTCATTTCAAATTGTGTGCTATAACTAATTGTGGTATAGAACTAGTAAAACTATGGTATTTATTCAAGATGACGGAAAAAAATGGCTGCCAAATTAAATTTACCTAACCGTGAAAAAAAGCCCTCTAACATTTTACATATTAGCAGGTTTGAGCGTCCCTAGATACCAAAACGTATTTTTATCAATTCCGCCGGTCCGTCTGTCTGTCAGTTCGCGGCATAGTTTAAAGCACTCATCAGGGCCACTTCAAATTTTAGTCAAAATGAAGGGTCATATGGGGATGACCTGGTAATATTTTGGTAAAATCCAATAGGCCGGAACAAGATAGCTGCCTAGAGAATCGTTAAAAAAATTATTATTAAAAAACTTATTCAGTTTCCTCAAATTTTGCACAAAAAACAAGTGTTACATAGCAATAAACCTCGGAATAAACTAATAACATATTGGTATGATTATAAGATAGCAAAACAAAATGGCGACCTAATAAAATATTTAAAAAATCGGCCTGAAGAAACTACTCATTAGATTAATTTCAAATTTAACATGAAATAAGAAAATGGCGGTGTGTGTCAATGTAAAAAATACTTATTGAATTTGTTTTAAATTATGCCCAAAAATCAACTGTGGCATTGGTAAAAATCGGTGAAATATTGATAGGAATTCAATATGATGGAGTAAAATGGCTCCCAATATAAATGTTTACAAAATTAGTATATATGTGTTATTAAATGTACTATCTGCTGAACTAAATTGGCTCACACTTCACTTTTTCTAATAAAAGGAAGGAGTACGATAACGAGGGAAGTTCCAGGTAAAGAAAATTTACCAATTTTTTACACTGATTTTTTAAGACCGCCATTTTATACCGTTATTTTGAATTGGTACCAGATAATCCCTGTATCATATTCAATTTTGCTGCAAATAAGTCAATTGAATAAAAAGATTTTTTACATTGATTTTTTAAACATTTTATTTGGCCGCCATTTTGTTTCTCCGTCTTGAATTCGTACCACAATTTTATCAGTTAATCTCTATATAACCCTTAATATATGTCCGAAACTTAAAATTTATCTAATAAGTAGTTTTTTAGACTGATTTTTTAAAAATAATTTATTAGGCCGCTATTTTCTTTTGCTGTCTTGGATTTTTACCAAATATTTCAGGTTGATTTCTTGGTTTTTTTGTGCAAGATTTGAGATTAACTGTATAATTTGTTTTATAGTAATAATTGTTTTAACATTTCACTTTTTTGTTGTGTTTTTATTTATTTTTATTGTTACCAAAATAATACTAAGTCCTCCCCATATAACCCTTAATTAAATAATTAAAATACATTTTGCTTTAAAATTATTGGAAATAATATAGTAATTTTTAGCTTAAAATATTAATAAAGCAAGTAATTAGTTGCAAATAACAAACAAATAAAACATGCCATTACCCTAGATTTCGGCAGTTCCTAAAAATATACTACCAACAGCACCCCTAATTTCGACAATAGCATAACAAAATCTTATATTTACCGTATTTTCGATAGACTCTTGCAGTAGCTCTTTATCTCGAACTCAAACTCAAATACATTTTATAACTAATATGTCTGACCCCTTCTCAAGCATGTTTCTGACACAATCTCTGCCAGATATTACTTTTAATTTATATCCAGTGGATCTGTTATTAAGACGATTCACAAAATTAGAGCATTAAAAAATGTATAGATTTTGTCATCCTACTGAAATATACTATTTGCAAAACGAATGGTTTAACCTAGTGAAATGCTGGGATTTAGTAAAAATATACCATGGACCTGAAATTCGGCACTTATTACGAAAATATGGACATTTGATATTTTCAACCTCTAACCCTGGCGGCCGAGAAATAAAAAAAACTTTACATTTTTTTATTGTAGTACATTTTATCAAAGAGCTTAACAGTTGTATCTACTAACATAGGTATTGTAATTACACAACAAACGACTTATGAAGAATAATAATTTCTCATCATTTCATTTCAAAGATGCTAAATGTTACGCTACTGAAAGGGTGGCGTTCTAACCTTCTACCTATCTGTAAAAGGACAATTCCTAGTTAAAAGTATCTAGTTTTCCACAAACTTGACACTGGCGAGCTATTTTAAGGGCTCTCAAAGAGTTATCTTACCCAAAAACTACAAAACACACTAAATATCCACAAAAAGAACAAATTCCGACTTGAAGAAACAACGCACGGCGTAGAATACTATAATCTACTCTACCGAGTTTGTATGAATTATTAATACGTATCGTGACGTTATCTGCAAAACATGACGAACGAACTTGCGCGCGGCGTTGCCACTGTTGACCTAAATTTTTACAACACGAATTGAAAATAATTGAGCAGTAATTCTTACCATGAAAAAAATGTTTTCAGTTTAATGTAATTATAAATATTTGCGTAACAGCAAACAGAAAATATTTTTGTTTGCGGAAATCCAGCAACAGGTGCAAAAGTGTTTCATTAGTAAAGACTTAAGACAACACTGACACACAGAGAAAATCATATTGGGTTATGAAGCTAAATAGATCAGGAACACACGTAGGGTAGCAAATGTAATGTTTGATTCTTATAAAATGTAAATAGATATATCTCCTCGTGGTTATATATCTATGGTATATATATATATATATATATATATATATATATATATATATATATATATATATATATATGCAATATCATACAATACATTGACCTGATTGCCGGTCACACGAGCTGACATTATGCATTTTAAGTTAGTAATGGAAATAGCTAGTAATGCTGTCAGTTTGATATTTGAATTTTAATTTAATTGTTTTAATATTTTTGTAATTAAGTAAAGTTTGTGTTTTATAAATAAAATCATTTTTTAAAAAGTGAATTTTGAAGTTGTGACAACATATATATATATATATATATATATATATATATATATATATATATAAATGATCCTTGTTTGGAACATGTTCTGCATCACAGCAGACACAATGATCCATTTTAGTCAAACGACGATCGCGATTTCGCTCTTATTAGAGCTCAACAGGCCGCCATAGACTAGCGAGCCCCGTGTAGGACAAAGGCACAAAATGGAATCGCATAAACACCTGGCTTTCGTTGGGAGCATTAAATGATAGTATGTTTTTATTCCACGTACACCAACGTCATAACAATATATATATATATATATATATATATATATATATATATATATATATATATATATATATATATATATATATATATATATATATATATATATATACAGAGTATTCCATACTCGATGGTACATTAAAAGTATATGGAAAACAAAAAAAATTGAAATTTTGACGAAGGCTATAGTACGAAAGCGTAGAAGGGCCACAATTTTTTTATTTTTATTTTTGTAACAAATTCCGACTTCTATCTCGGAATTCCGACTTCTATCTCGGAATTCCGACTTCTTTCTCGGAATTCCGACTTGTAACTCGGAATTCCGACTTCTATCTCGGAATTCCGACTTCTATCTCGGAATTCCGACTTCTATCTCGTAATTCCGACTTGTAACTCGGAATTCCGACTTCTTTCTCGGAATTCCGACTTCTATCTCGGAATTCCGACTTCTATCTCGGAATTCCGACTTCTATCTCGGAATTCTGACTTGTAACTCGGAATTCCGACTTCTATCTCGGAATTCCGACTTCTACCTCGGAATTTTGACTTATAGTAGTGTTTTCACATAAATGTTCCAATTTTTGCTTTGGATGCGTTGTCCAGTGACTGCACATTTAATAATTATCCTTGTGATAAAGACATTTATGACTTGTGTAAAATATTAATTGCTGAAAATGTCTAGAAATAGTATCTAGTATGATGAAATCTAACCCCTGAAGGTGTAAAAGACAAAGAAATTTTAATAAATGAGGAAAAAATAAATAATTAAATTCTATCCCTTGTAGCGACACCATGGACGGCAATGCAAGCCAAACTATTTATAGGATGCTTTTAGTAACATATCTATAATTAATATCAAGTATAAATAAGAAGTGTAGCGAATCTCTAAAGAATAGATAACTTAAATAGAAGTAGTTATTATAGGGGAGCGCCTCCTCCTCCTCCTCTTCCTCTCTCTCATGTCCCTCATTCTTAACTTCCTCCCCTTTTATTCTCATTCGCATCATATTTTTAATTTTTTCTCTTTGTTCTCCCACATTTGATTTTGCATTCTTAAGTCTTATAAATAGGTGCATCAAGATCATTTTAGTATGTTAAGGTACGAGTGACTGTTAAAAGAAAAAAATCTGTTGAATAAATCTATTAATAATAATATTAAAATAAAATGAGTGAATCAGTTGGAGAAAGAAATCGATCCATTCCGCTTCAGACAATTAGCCTCGAAGGATTTATACCAGGAGTTCAAGAAGAAAATATACCATTAGTTCGAGAAGAAAATAATGGGATTGTTTTAAAAAATTTGAACAAAACTGAGAGTGAAGAGAAAAAAGTGTTTTGTGCTATTTGTTTTGAAATAATCGAATATTATGATTCATGTAGACCAAATACATGTTCCCACATTTTTTGTTTAAAATGTATTTTAAGATGGAATGATGAAAATTGTTGTTCTATAATGGTAACGTTGCACTAGATATTACTATTTGGTACAAATCTTCAAAGATGTAATTAGAGATCATTTTGTTGTAATTTTAAAAAGAGGATAATATTTTTTTTATAATTTGTGTTTGTGAAAACTCTGGTAACAAATAATTTTGTAAAAAAAAGTAAATGTAAATATATAATAATTGACACACATTTTTTCCTATATTGAAACGACAACAATGATCTAACAAGTTTTTTAATACATACTAATTTTCACATTACATAACAAAACAATTGTTATGGGTTTACACAAAAAGTGCCACGCCCTAAAATGGCACCACTTTTGCAAATCGAAGCTTAAATTTTCTTATGGGAATTTACATGTAAAAATGACGGTTTTGATTGTCGGACCGGCATAGCCTAATCTACTACTTTTTAATTATACTAATAATATTAATATAATTTGCATCAAGTAAGAGAAAACTCAATTGAATACAGAAACAAACGTTAACAAAATGTTATGCTAATATATGAGTGCTTCTAGTGGCAGTTGACATAATCGACACTTTTTTTTTTTACATATGATTAGCTATTTCATTTACAAATACAGTGTCAGATGTTAGAATAAAAAGAAGTATTTTGCATATAGCACTGAAAATATATAACCGCTTATAGTAACAGTTGACATTTTTTAAAATTAATATTGTTGACGTATTCTACTTATTATCTTTACAATTTATGTTTAAAATTAATATTTTTGACATTATCTACCCATTACGTTTATAACCTATATTTAAAATTAATATTGTTGAAATAATCTACACATCACCTTTACAAACTATGTTTATTATTAATATTTAACAACATAATCTTCTATCTCTTTTTTTTTCATTTTTATTGCAGTAAAAGCAAGCATGTTCAGGAATTAGTAGAAAAAGATGTATCCTACAAATAGCACAATGTAAATCAGAAGCACTAACAACATAAGCTCTTTTGTAGTGGCAGCTCACATGATCGGACTCCCCTCTCCGTAAATATCTCATGTGAATTGCACTACAAGGAAGGCAAATAGCAAATGTTCCTAGTCTTCGACTTTCAATTTTAGAGTAGCTTTGTATAACACATACATCTTTTTCTTCAAAATTATTAAATAATTCACTAGCCCTAAACTTGCTTACTTTTACGTCAGCCTCGGTTCCTAAATTTAGCAGTTGTCCATCCATGTCCACTCCTTCGTCAATTTCCTGATCATCTTCCTCCATCTCTTCTTCTTCCTCCTCAATATAATTAATGTCGATGTTAAACAAGAATAATCTTCTAACAAGCCTAGACGATTTGTCCAAAAATGAATGTTTATAAGTGATGGAATCGCCTTCCAAGTTAATAAAAATTTCTTCTCTTTCTTCAATTTGAGCGGCGTTCTCCACATTATTTTCTTCAATTTGGTCAGCGTTTCCAATCATATTTTCTGCCATCGTTCGGAGCTTTAGATTTAGATAGATATATTTGATAAAAAACAATTTTGGTTATAGGTTATAAATAATATCGACAACTGATATTACAGCGAATGATACTGTATGATCGTCGAGTGGATGTTCTTAAGTATATATCCCATCGACCACCACTTTTACTACCTGCAATACTTAAGTTTTTTTTTTTTTTTCGCTGTCCCTTTCCCTGTCAGTTTCCTTGGGGGGGGGGGGCTTCGCCCCCTCCCCGCTCCGCCAACCCCCCTTAACCCCCCTCACCCTCACCTTATCTTCTTTCTCTCCCTTCCTTCTTTCTCTTTTTTATATGTTTCTCCTTTTTCCTTCCTTCTCCTTTTTCCTTCCTTCTCCTTTTTCCTTCCTTCTTCTTTTTCTTTCCTTCTCCTTTTTTCTTTTCTTCTTTTTTAATCTAACCTAACCTAACCTAACCTAACCTAACATAACCTAACCTAACTTAACTTAACCTGAAGAGGGTAGCCCGAAATTGGGGAGCCGGGATTTGAGTCTCGGAAATTCAGGGGTCCGGGGGCGAGGGGGGGGTAAGGTTGTTGATCGGCTTGGGAAAGTGGTTTTTAGAGATTGTCGTTCAACTTTAAGTAGGACACATGTGATTAACTTTTGCATATAAAATCGCCTCAGCGAAGAGACGAATGCAATTGATTTCTGCATTCACACTGTGCAGAGCTCGCGAGTTTTCTGGTGTTTACATTGTGTCTATTTGGTAATTTTTTAATTTTTATTTTTATTTCTAACATTTTTATTTGGCAAGATTTAATTCTTATATATATTGGTGACATTTTTATGTACATTTGTGGCATTTTTATTTGTTATTACGATTTTTTTCATAATGGACAATTTTTTGGCATCGAGTAGCAAAATAATTGACAATGACTTTGACTTATACACATGTACTCAAATGCAAAATTTTGCAAACCAACAAAACAATGAAACAGACGTATTTTCAACTAGCCAACAACAAACTATTCAGGACTTGAATGAAATTATTTACAATAGCCAAGTTCAGAATAATGCCAACAAACACAACGAAAAATATTTATTTACAGCTACTCAACAACAAACTCTTGGCGATCTTAATGACATTATTGACAACAAAACGGACTTGATTACAACAAAAACTAAACAAACTCTTGAAGAACTGAATGACATTGACGAAACTCAAAATTCTAGCTATGAGGATATTGTTTGTTTTCAAAAATCTAATCCAAATTATTTAACATTAAAATCGCCAATTAATTCTCCGAGACCAATTTGCTCTCCCTTTTTGTTTAGTGAAAATTCTGATTCGGAAGAAGAACAAATTGATCAAAATTTAAGTTTGGCTATTTGTCCTATTAATTCACCATATGATATTGTAAATTCTGATTCGCAAGAAAAACAAATTGATCAAAATTTAAGTTCGGCTATATCTTCTATTAATTCACCATATGCTATTGTAAATTCTGATTCGCAAGAAAAACAAATTGAAGCAAATTTAACTTCGGATATTTCTCCTAATAATTCACCAGTTGAACAAAATTCAATTTCGAAACCATCATTTATCATTAAAAAAAA
Source organism: Kuschelorhynchus macadamiae (assembly GCA_030620095.1). NCBI lineage: Eukaryota > Metazoa > Arthropoda > Insecta > Coleoptera > Curculionidae > Kuschelorhynchus > Kuschelorhynchus macadamiae. The sequence goes on from JAUTXW010004619.1 coordinate 312,974, forward strand.
ATTTAAAATTAATAAAAAAAATAAAAAACAAATAGCAAACCTTAAGTGTCTGGGTTTCGCTATCAAAATTTAACTAATTTGATCACAATTAAAAAGGGAGACGAAAGTACGGTGAATTATGTTAGACAGGCCTTTGACAAATTAGTTGACTCATTTGAAGAAATGGATTCATAAAGTCAATTAATTTCTATTGTTTTTTTCAAAATTTGACTATAACTAAATAAAAATGCACAATATTAATTTTATTATTATACAAAGAACTTCAAAAATGCAATTGCTTTTTTCAAAATTTGACTAGAACTAAATAGAATTGCACAATATTAATTTTATTATTATTATTATCCAGAAAACTTCAGAAATGCATAAGTGTGTAACATGTAATAAAGTCTTCACTAGAAAGGATAATTTATTGCGACATATTAAAAAACATGTTAACGGAAATTCCACAAAACTCAACAGTTGGTTGAAAAAACCAAAGCTTGTTAAAGGTAAGAACATTTTATTTTTCATGTTATATTTTGTAAAATATTTTTTTCTTAATTTATAGATTCTACAAATATTGTAAAATATTGTAAAGAATGCAAGAAAAATATAAACCAAAGTCTATGGGGTGGACATCTTCGATCTAGTGTGCACAAGAACAATTCCAAAATAGGCTTGGAGGAAGGTGTTGAAATTATCAAGTCAGCATTCAGGGAACGAATAATATCTTATAGGATTTCCTCACACCAAAACTTCATAAATGTGAAAGAATATTTTCAACATTTGGAATACAAAATTGCACATCTAATAGATCAAGAACTGCAGAAACATAAATGTATCAAGCTAAATATGGAACTGTTCGGTTTCTATTTTAACCCCAGCAGCGACAGCTATGATGTCAAATCTTTTAATGCGCCGTTCCAAGTCATTTGCCAGGGATATCAGAAAAAAGAACTGTTAGAGCAAATCTGCACCATTATTGACCAGAAAGCTGACGAATTTGCAGAAAGAGATTCAGGTAAAGAATTTATTTTCGATTTTACAACAGCAACAAAAAAAGTAATTTTTTTAATTTTTACGTTGCAGGATGGTCTTTGATGAATTTACTTCATTTGGAAATTAATGTTAACAAGCACAATCCGCTGAGAGCCTCATCTTTTATCGAACTTCCTCAAGAGATCAAGAGACGTCAAGCTGTGATCAACATTAGGAATGATGACAACTTTTGCTTCGCCTGGGCAGTTGTGTCTGCTCTTCACCAACCAAGCGGATTAGATTTTGAAACTTCATCCTACCCACACTACTCTTCTGTTTTGGATATGTCAGGTATAGAATTTCCAATGTTGCTAAAGAACATTAAGATTTTTGAAGAAAAAAATAACATTTCTATTAATGTATATGGATTAGAAATTATAAATCCTAAAAAGGGGATGAAGTAATTGGTCCACTTTATTATTCATCGAATAAAAAAAATCAACATGTCGATTTATTGTTAATAAGTGATGATGATGAAAAAACTTTTCATTATTGCTATATTAAAGATTTATCAAAACTAGTTTCTGCACAAATTTCTAAACATCACGGAAAAAAATATATTTGCGATGGTTGTTTACAATATTTCCCTACAGAAGAAAATTTAATACAACACAATAGCTATGATTGTGATCATTTACGAATTAACCTACCTTCTAAAGAATTAATAAAAGATAAGTTTGGAAACTATTCATATGATAATATTTTGAAATTTGTAAATTATCATAAACAAATGAAAGTTCCTTTCGTGGTGTATGCAGATTTTGAATGCATTTTAAAGCCTTTAAATAATGACAATGTTGATAAAAATCCTAATACTTCATACACCTTAAAACAATATGAACATATTCCACATTCATTTGCCTATTACATTAAATGTTCCTTCGACGATAATTATTCTAAATTTGAAAAATATAGAGGTCAAAATTGTGATACATTATTTATAAATTCTTTAGAAAGAGATGTGTATAACATATACAATAAATATTTAAAGGCTCCTAAAAAAATGATCCCTTTGAACGAACTGGACAAAATTTATCATAACTATGAAAAAGTTTGTCATATTTGTAATAAACCTCTTTTAAATGACAGGGTTGCAGATCATTGTCATATAACCGGTCTTTATAGAGGTCCAGCTCATTCACTCTGCAACATAAATTACAGAATACCTAACTTTATTCCAGTTATATTGCATAATTTGCGTAATTATGATTCTCATCTATTGCTTAAAAAATTATGCTTAAACAAAGAACAACTAACAGTTATTGCACAAAACAAGAAAAAATATATTTCATTTGAAAAGCTTATTCATGTGGATAACTATTTTGATAAAAAGACACAAAAGGCTAAGAAAAAAAATATATCATTAAGGTTTATTGATTCTTTTCATCTTCTATCCCATTCTTTATCAAAACTCTCTGAAAGCTTAAAAGATGAACAATGTAAGGAAATAAAAAAAATTTCCAATGATGAAGAAAGATTTAAACTTATTCGGCAAAAAGGTGTATTTCCTTACAGTTATATTGATGATTATTTAAAATTAGAAGAAACAACTTTACCTCAGAAAGACCAATTTTATAATACTTTAACGGATGAGCACATCAGTGATGCAGAATACCAAAGAGCTGTAAAGGTTTGGCAATTGTTTAAATGTGAATCTCTTGGTCAATACTCCGACGTTTACTTACTCTCTGATACTTTACTTTTGGCAGATATTTTTGAAAATTTTAGAAGCACTTGTTTATCCACATATAAGCTCGATCCAGCTCATTTTTACACTTTTCCAGGTTTATCCTGGGAGGCGTGTTTGCGTTATACTGGAATAGAGTTAGAATTGTTAACTGATCCAGATATGACACTTTTTCAAAAAAAGCGTTCGCGGTGGTGTGAGCTCTTGCATTTGTAGAAAATCTGAAGCTAATAACCCATTTCTTTTAAATTTTGATCCTTTAAAGCCAACTAAATACATAATTTATTATGATGCAACAAATTTGTATGGTTATGCAATGTCACAGCACATTCCAACGGGAGATTTTGTTTGGTTAACAGATAAAGAAATCAATGATTTAAATATTATGAATATTTCTAAAAAATCTAATAAGGGATATGTTTTAGAAGTTGATTTAAAATATCCTACAAGTCTACATTCCTATCATAACGATTTTCCGTTTTGTCCAGAAAACTTTAAACCGCCAAATTCTAAATGCATAAAATTAATACCCAATTTAAATGATAAATCAAAATATGTTATTCACTATCAATTATTAAAACAATGTTTGGAACATGGACTCAAGTTAACTAAAGTTCATAGAGTTTTACAGTTTTCTCAATCTGATTGGTTGAAAAAATATATAGACTTGAATTCAAGATTAAGAAATAATTCAAAGAATGAATTTGATCGTAATACTTACAAGTTGGCAAATAATAGTATTTATGGCAAGAATATGGAAAATGTTGATAGGAGAATTGACGTAAGACTTGTTACAGAGTGGGAAAAAAATAGAAGAAAAGATGGTGCTGAGAATTTAATTGCAAAACCATATTTCAAGGACTTAACAATATTTTCTGAAAACTTGGTAGCTATTCAAATGCAAAAGATTCAAGTTACTTACAATAAACCAATATATGTAGGCTTCTCAATATTAGATATATCTAAAACTGTCATGTATGATTTCTTTTATAATTTTTTAAAACCTCTTTATCAGGAAAATATTTCACTTTTATACACCGATACCGATTCAATGTAACCTTTTGTTCAATGTATGTTTTTCGATCTAGACAACATACAATTTTTACAGAGTTAATTAATAAATTGGCTTTGAGTTCCGAAGATGATAAGCGGTATAAAATTCCCTATAGTTTTAATACATTAGCTTGGGGACACCAAGATATTGCTTTGTATCAATGGAATGCAGAACATGAAGATTTAGATATATTTATGTAGATATTATAAGGTATTTAAATTTGTTGTTTTTGAAACCAAAGTTAGTCTTCATAAGTCTTTCACAAAATGTGCTTAGAAACTTTTGACAAAGAAATTGATAACAGTTATTTTAAAACATATGAAAAACGACTTTCCACTTTTAAAAAATGGAAAGGAAAATTGAGACCAAAAGTGTTAGCTGGAGCTGGCTTTTACTATACTTCAATCAATGATATTTGTAAATGTTTTTATTGTGGTATTGAAATTTTTGATTGGTTAAGTTATGATGATCCTATTGTGGAGCATAAGAAATTTGCTAGGAATTGTGATTTAAATAACTGTTTATGGAAAAATAGGAATCGAATAATTGTAACCATTCAAAATAAGTCTTCAAGCTACACATTTTATATAGTATTATTAATATCCTTATTTATGAACTTTTACATATATTTAAATTAAGTATTTTATTGTTATTTTTTTACAACTGCTTTTGCTTTCGTGGTGAAAGTATCTGCTTAATGTTAATAAATTTGGAATATAATTATTAATTTGTTTTAATGACTATCAGTAGATCTCAATTTATTCTTCTTTATTTTATTTTCCAAAATGTTTTTTATGTTCATCATCCCCCTGGCGTAACACAGTGTGAAATATGTTTTTCTAATAAAACAGACGTCACTCTAAGTAAATATTGTAAATTTATGAAAATTGGATTAATTAACAATAGTACAATTAGTTGGATGGACCGAATAAATGGAAATGAAAATGCAAGTAAATTTTTTAAAATTTTGTATCATTATCCAAATCGATCTATTTTTGATACAAATTGGATAGAAAGGTTAGAGTTTAAAAATAATCAGTTACAAATTTTAACCCCCAACTGTACCAATTATTATGACGGATTCAAAAATTATTACTTTTCCATAATTAGTGTTACATTAAACTTTGCATTATTTTTATACATTACCATTTTAATTATTTATCTTTATTACAAATTTCAAACTGGAAATCTATTTTTTCATTAATCCATTTTAATCGAAACTTTAAAGAAAGTGGGGATGAGAATATTTATGTACAAGAATAACACAATATGTTTCAGTCTCGTTTAGTCATTATGAACAACGCCGTGGTTCATAAACCTTTGGAAACGCTTCTTAATTCAAAAATTTATTTTTTAAATAATTCTTTGTCAAAATTTGTTCTTGTTGGCATTAGTTTAAATGATTTTTCTCCAAAAATTGTAATTGGTGGAAAAACTGGATTTTCAATCGCACTAACCGAAGAAAATTGGAAAGACATTTGTGTTCATCAAGGAATTATTGTAAACAATTTCTACTTTCCTCAAGTTGATCAAACCAGTGTGAATATAAACAACATTCATCTGCAGGTTCAGAAAATAAATGATACCCCTGTTCTACAAATTACAAAAGGCCCACACTTCATATACTTAGGACAAGAGTCTTTGGACAATTTGTGGCGATTAAAGGAAATTATTGATTATAGATTATCTATACTTAAAAGGCAAGAATTCAATACATATTTCAAAATAATTCAAAATAATATTTCAGCTGATTGTGGCGACTTGTGTACGCATGTTTATAATATAATAAGTCCAACAGAAAATCCTAACAGTGAAAATGTTTCAACTATGATGGAATTACTTGCTTTATATCCTGAACAAATGGAAAACAAATTGAAGCAAAATGGAACAAAACGAAAATATTACGAAGAAAACAATGAAAATGGATCAAAAAGAAAATATTACGAAGAAAACAATATCTTTTCTGGAAGAGAACAATAAGGTGCATGTGTTAGTGAAGTGGAGCTTTGCTTACAGACAAGCCCGTAGGAGTAACTTTCAGATGTGGTACTTAGATAGACTCCGTTTTGAAAAAAGAATAAATGATTGTAAACTTATTCTAGATTCGATATTATCTGAGGAACATAGAAATAAAATATATTTGACACGTTTTAATAAAAATTGTATTTGATGTTTTACTTAATAAAATTTTAGTTTCCTAAATGTGAATTTTATTTGAAATTAATTAGCACATTAAGACTTTGTAATTTGTATCAGCTAAAGCATAAAATGAGGAACAGAAATAAAACAAATTTAACTAAAATTTAATTTCAATTTAATTAAACAATATTTTTTTTATCAATCTATGTATTATATTTTTTTTTAACCATTTCACATAAACTTTGTTTCCTTTCCTTCTCAAAATCTTTCAATAAGATACACATTCTTTTAGTAATTCTTGCTCATAAAAACCACCCAGAATGCCCTGATTATCTTCGTCTTGAATTAAATATGTCCAAGGGTTTGTCATCTTAACTTCTTTAATGTGGAATATCTCATTTGACCAATTTGGTGTGTAACCTTTTGAAAATGCCTCTCGATGCTTGCTTATTCGTACGTGATCACCCACTTTAAACTTTGGAGATTTTATATCTAACGTTTTAGCATGAGTAAATGCAGATTTCAAGATTCTATTTTTATTTGTTTTATTTACTTGTTTTGGCTTCATTCCTATTGAAGAATGTTTTGTATTGTTATAATTTTTTACAATATCCGCTAATATATTAAACCATTTGTAATTACCTTGAATGCTAAATATTTTCCACATATTATTCTTTAAAGTCCTGTTCACTCTTTCTACTATACCCGCTTTCAAATTGGAAAACGTGCTATAATGGTTAATTCGAAATTGTTGCATCAAATTTTGAAAATTTACATTGAAAAACTTTCTCTCTCTGTCCGTTTGCAAGTTTTTTGGTGGAGTTTTTGCACTGATTAATATTTTTTTCATGGCCGCTGTTACGTCTTTTCCAGATTTAGATATTACCGGTTCGGCCCAAATATACTTAGAAAATACATTTATGGTAATCAAGATATATTTAAATCCCTTATTAAATTTGGCATAGGGTAACATTTCAACCAAATCAGCTTGAAAAAGATCATTTAACCCTTTCACTACCACCCTTCTGCGTTTGTAGTTTTTTCTAGCAGGTTTATGTAATTCATTAACGACTTGTTGTTTAACGGTTGTCATGACAACAAACTTGTTTATTCAATTTTAAGGAAGTTCACTCTCTATGTTTTGTAATAATTCGAAATATAACTTTTATATGTTTTTTCCCATTCATTCAATTTATCAATTTGTATTGTATAACTTTTTTCATTTAAAACTTTACTAATTTTAGTAATCTCCTTTTCTAACGCATTAAAGGATTTTTTTATCTCTCCAGTTAAGAAAGTAGTTGATCTACTATCACTATTTTTGAATTCCTCCTCTGTTTTATTTAATTCTTGTTCTAATTTCTTAATTACACTGGACATTATATTTTCCAATGAAATATATTGTTGATTTTCTTCCAAAGTGAGTTTGTCAATTGTTCTACTGTTAAGAATGCTATTTTGATTTCTTTTTTTTTCATCATCTAACCTTTTTATAAAAGTTTTTAATTGTTTAATTTTTTCCTTGTGTTTTTCAATTATTACTTCTCTTATATTTGTTTCCATTATTTTATTAATTTTGTTGATATCATCACTTAATTTTTTGTCTTCCTTTTTAACATGTTCATTTAAAAATTGCAAATCTTTACTTATTTGATTTAGCGTTAGCAACTGTTTATTAACGTTTTCAATTGAGGTATAATATCCTTTAATCTGGTTTTCATACTTTAAAAAATTTTCATCAAAAACCTTAAGCTTTTTAGCAAAGATTTCATTATTTGTTTCATTTTCACCTAATCTCCTTTTTAAATTATTAATGTCACTTATTCTCTCTTGATTTTGTTTTGAAATATGGCGTCCAAATTTATCAACTGTCATGTTGAGCTTTCATTAAACAATAAATATGATTATATTTGATAGCTGTTATTTATAGTATTACTTTATCTTCTCTTAATTCTTCAATAATAGAGATAATCTCGTTACTATGAGCATTATTTCCCGCATCACTTGATGAAATTAATAAACGTAGCCTATCAACAATTTCGTTTACATTATTCCAGTATACATAGTCTGTATTTGATCTGTTTGTTTTCAAAATTAATCCCTTTCCTGTAGATTTGGCTCTAGTTGTTCTAAACGGAGGTTTTGGTTTGTTAAATGCTGTAACTAATCTTGGCAAGGTTTTTGTCTTTGTAATCCCCTTTCTTTGTAAATATGGTCCTATTATTGTAACATATTTGTGTGATGTATTTCCTTGAACTTGTTCATTTGAATCAAAATTCCTACGATATACATTTGTTTTAGCTAGAATGTTCATGTAATTATCTAAATCTTCCTTCTTATAACCTTTCGGTTCTTTTTTGAAAAGCAATTCGTATAAACCTGGCGTGCCTGTGTACGTTATTCCTCCCACTTTAATGTCTTTTCCAATAATTCCTACTACGGTATCTGTGTTAAACCAAAAGAAGATCCGTTTCGAGGTCATGAACTATTCCATAATAATGGTCAAATTTATGTTGTGTATCTTTCACACCCTCATCAATATATGATCTGGGTAATTCATGAAAATCTGCTAAGTAATCTTTATATGATGGTGTACCAACATAGGTTTGAATTGTTTTTCTAGTTTGTTCCAATATGTCTGACAAGTTTAAATTTGTTGTTGTGTCACTAGAAGGATCTGAAGTTTCTGCTATAACAGTTGATGACAATGGTTGTACTACAGAAGAGGAAGAAGTGATACTACTGTCATTTAAAAATGTTGGTAGTTCTGTAGGGAGTAACGGAGTTTTTCCTGTTTTCTGAATATTTTTCGTCGGAGTTGATGTTTTATAAAGCTTTGTAGGTGTTTTGAAATCTTCATACTTTGAAACTATTTCTTCTTTTAAATCGAATGGTTCGGATTTACCAATACTTGAAATTAGCTGTTTAAGTGGTTGTGTTATTGGTCTATAAGTTTGTTCTAATTCGGACTGAGCAGTAGAAGTAGCTAATTTCAAGCTTTGATATTTCTGCTTCACGGCTTGTCTCGATCTTATTAATTCTCGAGCTAAACGTTTATCCATGCTGTACAAGTTTTAAATGAAATAAAACTGCAAATTTTTTACTTTTATAAATATATAAAGGAATCGAATTTACTCCTATATCTGCCGTGATTTACTTCACAATCTTTGTCAATTACAAGAAAGCCATATGGATCCATCCAACAGTTAGCACAAATATTTTTAAACTGATCAAATGTCATATCCAATATACAGTGGTCATTATATATATGTTTTAAACTCAAACAGTTCTGTTTAAATAAAATTAATAAGTTTGCATTTTCTCGAATTAGACGTTTAAGGATTGAGGAATATCCTTGAAAAATAAAAAAACAATCGGTGTTTCTATGCCTTCCATGCGTGAAATAGTCCCTAATAATAGATTGATTATGACAAGGAATATCATCAAAAATGATAACGGAATTTGGCTTTATCTCATGAGGTGAAATAATGTTCTCATCGCTATCATATTCAAAGTATCCAATTTCTTTCATAGGCTTTAACAACTTTCTTAAATATTCATATTTTGGTTGATCTAATGACTTTGAATAAACATAGACATTTTCAAACCTAATTCCATTAGGATGCTCGAGCAGTGTAAGCATAACGTTGGTTTTACCGCTACCACTGCAACCAACTATAAGCCCTCTTTTTGAACCACCGCAAAATAAGTCACCATGCTTTCTCAACTGTTTACTTAAAATTTTTTCGTCATGATTATTTACTGGTAATGAGAATTTTTGTTTTTCAATCCTCATTCTTAATCACACTAGTAAATATTTTTAGCTGTAAAAGTATTTATACCAGAAAAATGTCAATGTGCTTTTAGTATAAAAAGAACTTCAATGACTGTGGGTCGTCATAAGTTGAAAAAAACTATTAAAACACGTAATAGAAAAGGCTCTGGTTTAGTAAATAAATTAATTAGTAAACTACCTTTCGAAGTTCATATACCAGGATATAATTATTGTGGTCCCGGCACCAACTTGGAAAAAAGATTAACTAGAGGTGACGTTGGTATAAATCCATGGGATTCCGCTTGCAAAGAACATGATATATCTTACTCTCAGACTGAAGATTTATCAAAAAGACACATATCTGACCAAATATTAGAAAAAAAAGCCTGGGATAGGGTAAAAGCTAAAGATTCTTCTATTGGTGAAAAAATTGCAGCTTTAAGTGTTGCAGGAATAATGAAGGGTAAAAGAAAGTTCGGTTTGGGATTAAAAAATACAAAAGGGGGTAAACTTAAATTGAGAAAAAAACGTATCATTCGAACACCCAAAAAAATTGGAGGATTTCTACCTCTTTTGTTTCCCATTCTTGGCGCCCTGGGTGCACTAGGTGGAGGCGCGGCAGGAATTGCTAAGGCAGTAAATGATGCTAAAGCAGCTAAACAGCAACTAGAAGAAATACATAGACATAATATTGCAATGGAAAATGCTTCTAAAGAAGGCAAAGGATTATATATTAGACCATATAAAGGAAAGGGACTATTTATTAGACCTTATAAAGGAGGATCCGTCAAAATGAAAGCAATCAGACAAAAAAAACTCAAAATAAGTTTTCCAAAAAGAGCACTTACGAACAATGATATTATTAAATATGTAAAGCTGTTAAAAATAATAGAGGTGTTTTTATGCTCGATGAACTTTAAAAATTAATCTGAAAGAATGTGGTATTGTAAATTTGGATAAAAAACAAAATAAAGGATCTCATTGGACTGCTTATATTAAAAATAACAAAAATGTAATATATTTTGATAGTTATGGAAATTTAAAACCACCTTTTGAACTTCTCAAATATTTTAATTCGAATGGCAAAGTGGATGTATTTTATACTTATGAAAATAAACAAAAATTTAATTCATATAACTGTGGTCAACTATCCCTAAAATTTTTGCAAAAAAATATATAAACTCATTATTTATTGTAATATCTCATTCATAAATAAACTGCAATGTCTACCACAATTGCCATATCAGGAAACAGTTCTGTTTTGTCTGCTGATTTTAATCCGCTTATATATTTAGAGGATGTAAAACAATATTACCTGGGTTTAGCTGATTTTGAAACGTTTATGACTATCCCCAATATAAAAGAAGGATATAATAAATTGTATATAGATAATAAAGTAATTGTTATTCCCGACGGAACTTATGACATTACAGATATAGAAACATACATAAGAGAAAGTATAGAAGATTTATTTCCGAATGAAAAAATTTTTTTCTTTTAAAAGCAAATGTTAATACTCTAAAAACTTTTTTAATGTGTAGTAGAATAATTGATTTTACCAAGGAAGATTCGATAGGAAAAATGTTGGGTTTTAATAGCAGGATACTAGAAGCTATGAAAGAGGAAGAATCAGATAATGTTGCAAAAATAACTAAGGTGAATGCTATTTGTATTGACTGTAATATTTGTGTCGGTTCTTACAATAATGGTAAACCTGTTCATATTATTCACCAGTTTTATCCAACTGTAGCTCCAGGGTATAAAATAGTTGAATCTCCTTTGCCCATTTTGTATTTTCCAGTTAGCGTCAAAGCAATTAACAATATAACAGTTAAAATAGTTGATCAAGACGGAGAACTTATCAGTTTTAGAGGAGAAACTATAACAGTAAGGTTACATTTACAAACAAGTAAAATATAAAATGGTTGTTAGATATAACAGAGCCCTTGGGATGAGACTTGCCCCTGCCACTATCAACAAAGTAAAAACTTATAAAAAGAAAAAGCCTAAACAACAGTTCAGTATCAAATCCAACACCAACAAGTTAAGACAAGATAATCGTAAATTTCTCACATCCTTGGGTTTCACTGTTTTAAAATAATGAACATATTAAACGTAAACGAAAAGCTTTATGTAGACAATTCCATCGTCAGTTCTGAGCTTCACACATATCAACCATATATTTCTTCAAAATTCGATTACAATGATGAAATAAGGATCCCAATTCAAGAACTCGATGCTTACACTCTACCATCAGATAGTTTACTTTATATCGCAGGAAAATTAACTAATACAGAAGGTAAATATAAGAAAGAATTGCTATTTATTAACAATGGTATAGCCTTTTTGTTCAGAGAAATCCGCTATGAACTAAACGGAATTACTATAGATTCAATAAGAAATGTTGGATTAGCATCAACCTTAAAAAGCTACCTTTCTCACAATACCAACGAAAGTTTAAAACTGGAAAATGCAGGTTGGTTTCCACATCGGAAAGAAGGTGATACAATTTTAGTTGATAATGATGGAAAATTCTCCGTATCCATACCACTAAAAATGCTTTTAGGATTTTTTGAAGATTACTGAAAAATTATTATGAATATGAAACAGGAATTGGTTCTTATTAGATCAACTGATGATTTAGATGGTGTTATTTTCAAAGAAGATCCGGCACACCTTGTTACTGCTCCTGACACTCCATTGGTTACTTTCGATAAAATTTATTGGAAAGTTCCTCACATTCTAGTTGATATGCCACAACAACTTGCTCTATCAAAAATATTAGAATCAAATAAAGATATATTGATAGGATTCAGGAGTTGGGAACTTGTTGAATATTCTTCTCTAACCGAAACAACCCGTCACACATGGCCGGTAAAAACAACTAGTAAACTAGAAGCTCCTCGTCATGTTGTGATTGGCTTTCAAGAAAACAGAAAAGGGAAAATTGTTAAAGATATGAGTAAATTTGACAATATTACCTTGTCAAATATTAGAGTATATTTAAATTCTGAAAGATATCCTTATCACGATTTGTACTTAAATTTCGAAGAAAACAAATTTTCTGCTTTATACGAAATGTTTGCCAACTTTAGACAGTCTTACTATGGTGTTCCAAATGAACCCATTTTTAATCCTGAACAATTCAAAAACATTAGTCCTATTACACATATTGATTGCTCCCATCAAAAAGAAACAATTCAAACGGGATCCGTAGTAATGAGAATTGAATTTGAGACACACAATGCAATTAAAAAAGATACTTCTGCTTATTGTCTTATTTTACATGACAAATTATTTAGCTACAACCCTCTTACTAAAATTGTGAAACAATTATAAACTTTATCCCCACTATTTTCATATTTCGATTTAATTTAAAGAAATTTTCAAAAGCTTTTAGTTTTAGTCATGACATCAAAACTACAACTACAAATTGAAAAATTTATTTTTAAAATTAATCAACTGAAAGAAGAAATTGCAAATTATTCAAGTAAAAAAAGTCTCATTAAAAAATTTGCTGCTTTGAAAATATGATATTGGTTATAGATATTCAAGGATTCAAGGATGAAAAAAATAAATTTATACCGAAAGAGCTTGCAGCTTTTGATGGTTATGAAATGACTCATTACATTTTTAAAAAGCCTTTTCCAATGGAGGTTCTTTCACCTGATTGTCACAAGCAGGCGGTATGGTTAACGAAAAATTATCATTGTATACATTGGAATAATGGATTTACTCCATTACATCATTTCCCAAAAATAATTGAAACACTTACGAAGAAAGCAGATTTTGTTTTTGTAAAAGGAAGCGAAAAAAAGGATTTTATACAGAAATATTCTAAAAAGCCTGTGATTGAAATAGATGAACAACCAGCGCTAAAGCTAATGGAACCAAAATGCTTCTATCATTCAAAATCACCTTGTATGTGTGCTTTGACAAATGTGTTATTTTTATATGACAATTGTTTTATGAATGAATAAAAATATAAAAAAACTTAATTACCTTTTTATTTTGCATTAACCAACCATGATTGAATACAATTAATATGATACCTTAAATCTAATTTTCTAATTTCATTTAAAAGTTCATACTCATTTTTATATTTTAAATAATCATTACAAAATTTAGCGGCTAATTTACATTGTTCCATTCGATCTATATTATTAACATATGCTGACAAATCTTGTGCTTCTGCGTCTTCTTCGCCTACAATTGATAAATATTGGAAGTATGCAGCAGATATAATAAACTCTTCATACATTTCAGTAACCATTTGCTCCATTGTAAATATTATTAAATTTATTCTTCCTTTTCAATTTCTAGAAGAATAGTATCCTCGTCAATAAATTGCTTCAAGTCTTTTAAATAGTAACCAAAGCCAATATCTTTTAGATCTTGAATAAGTTGAAAAAAATTTAATGTTTCAATGTATTTGTTGCAACAGAGGGCAGCCTTTACGAATTCCGCAGATTGATTACAATAAAAGTCTATCCACTCCGGACCACTTGCCATACAATATGAGAAATAGGTTTTTGAAAGATTACTAAATTTCTCCTCTAATAATTTAACTGCAATCAGCAACTCAGCCATTTCATTTATTTAACATAATATTTTAAATATGTAGGGGGACATCTCTTGCGAATAGGATTAACTTTCCTTGATAATACCTGTTTTTTATTTTCGTATAATTGAAACCTCTTTTGGGTTGCAATAATAGAAGGTATAAATTGGCAATCTTCTCCTATACATTCTATTAGGTGGCTTAATTCTCCTACAAAGTATGATTTCCCAAATGTATTAAAAAACGTAGTAAGGCTTATAATTCCTTCTAAATAATCATCACAACAGTCAATTGCTTCCAAATAATCTCGTTTCAGTGGATAAAACAGCTTGGTGTATTCATCTTTCGAAATCACTTCAAAGAAATTGAGATATTTAACTTTTAACTGTCTGATAGTTGTAGTTAATTTTTCGCGATTACACATAATTCACTTATTACTTGACACATTTTTTCTTTTTGTTTTATACAAAATTGGTGGAAAAATTCAAAAATAACTTTTTACGCAACTCGAGCACAGCTTAGTAAATGTGCCTCGGCATACTAAAATTATCATGATGCACCTATTTATAAGACTTAAGAATGCAAAATCAAATGTGGGAGAACAAAGAGAAAAAATTAAAAATATCATGCGAATGAGAATAAAAGGGAAGGAAGTTAAGAATGAGGGACATGAGAGAGAGGAAGAGGAGGAGGAGGAGGCGCTCCCCTATTATAACTACTAATAGATTTTAATAAATAAGAAAAAAAGTATATTTTACCCTAAGTAGACTCCCTCGGATCGTAGTGTAAACCAAAATATTTATAGGGGGCTGTTACCCCGATGTCTGGAAATAATATATTTTATGAATTAATGTAGCAGCAGGTTTCAGAAAGGGTAGAAAATTCAAATTAAATTTAGTAAAGTAGGAAAACTTCAATTAATTTAATTACCAATGTGTCTAGAAATAACAACTCTATGAATAAAAGTGACAGGATTAGAAAAGTGAAACAAATTTTATTGAATGAGAAAAGTCATATTTTCATATTATGTCCCAAGTCCCGCACAAAACTAGGTAGTCAAAATATTAATTGGAAATTGTTGTCAATAGGTCTAATAATAATATATAGTATGCATAAAAGTGGCAGTGAGGTCCTTAAGGGTAGAAGACCCCGGCCTGCCGAGTCATTCCAATATATTAATGATGTATGTATTACAAACTTTTACGACAAGTAGAAGAAGATCCAAAACGGGTAATGAAACTTAATAAATAAAAAACGTAAATGACTGGGAATATTAGTCAAAGAGTCTATAATCAGTAATATAGTCTACTGTATTAGATATTTTGTTAGCAAACCACGTATATCAAGGTACCCATTTTGATATTTTGGACAAATTAAAAGAAATACCTATTCCTTTTGTTGGGTGTGATCAACACGAAAAAAATTTACAACTACGATCATTGAGTTGTACCTTGTCAGTAGAATGCTCTTTATTTGTAAAGAGGTTTACCGAATAGATAAAGCTAAAAGAAAGAAAATAAGGTGCTTCAAGAAACAATCAAAATTATAATAAACTTTTCACTGTGTTCCTGTATCTGTTTTGATAGACTGATGTCCTTCCACAAAGTTAGAAATAAGAACTACAACGGAAACTTGATTTATGAGGATGTGATTTGCTAACAATTTTTTTTTGCTGAAATCATGTTACAGATTTTTGTTTTCAAAGTTCATAAAATATCAATGTCTTCATTTGTGGAGGAATACTAATAAATTATAGTTTAAAAAACTGAAAAACACGCTGTAATAGTAAACTGAATAAAAAAAAACCCTTTGGATGAGAATAAAGTGATTAACAAGAAAATTAATGTCATTGTGAAAACAGCATGGGTCTGATATCAGTTATAAATATTTTATCGGTATAATTTCTGAAAGTAAAGTCAGTATGAATATATGGTATAAAGGCACCCTACGCTTTTTTACAAAAGTAATTTTTTTTCTTTTTAGTTCAATTTACTATTAAAGCGTGTTTTTTAGTTTTTTAAACTATATTTTTGTTTCCTTTTTAGTTCCGTTTACTATTAGAGCGTGTTTTCTAGTTTTGTCAAACTATAATTTATTTTTCTTCGCTACCTCCCCGTGCCGAAAATGGGTAATTTGCGCGTCTGCTGCCTTCCTTTTATATGGTAGCCATTTCCCAGGGTCCCTCTCCGAGATGAATTTTTTTTATCCTCATGATCCTGTTCAGGATAATGGGACAAACTTATCAAATCATTGCATGGCCATCGATTGTAATCTGGCGTTATAAAGTGGGCGAACATCAAATGAAACTAATAAAAGCGTTTTAAAACAAGTGAATTTACTCGAATAATATTTTGATTAACAGGTATCAGGGAAATTTGGTTTTTCTGACTTTGTTTTAGTTATTATATTTTGTATCATCCATCGAATGTAACTGATTAGTTACGTTCCTGTCCTTACTTGAAAAAGTCAACCTAAAATCTTTTATACTTTGATGAAATTTAATCTGAATGAATAATAACTAATAATTAAAAAATAAAGATTAATGAATAATCGTTTAACGAAATATAAGTTACTTTAATAGAGGATGCATAAACGTTTCATAGGTGCTAGTTATTTACTCAAAAAAAAGATATTTTTTTAAATAAATATATTTCTTTTCTTCTAAAAGAAAAACAATAATAATTATATTTAAATTGTATGTATAATAGTAAATAGTTGGTAAATTGGGAAAAGAAAAGAACAATACTTATGAGTAAATGACGATAAGCCTTGATGAAGAGCGAGGAGACATATGCCCCCACACTACAGTGCATATATTAGAATCTGAAAAAAAAAAAATATATATATATCTGAAAATGCGTGCATCCCCTCCATGCTATTGCATCTTTTTAACATAATATGGATCAGATGTTCTTACTAAATGGTGTTTTATTATTTCTACTATCTATGAAAAAGATAAAGCAAAGTACAAAATTTTATTTTTCATGTCAACCATATTCAAGCCATCGGAACCGACCCAGTCATTATTTTTTAATTTGGACTTTATGCACAGTTAATAAATATCTTGTAGTTTTACTTAGCTTCATCCTGATCTCTATAATTAAAACATTAATTTCATTTAGAATGATCGCTTCATTTGACGTTAAAAGAGTATAAAAAAGTGATTGCGCTTATAAGCAGTCGTGTATTAATTACAACGCAGATAGAAATTCCGAGTTAGAAGTCGGAATTCCGAGATAGAAGTCGGAATTCCGAGATAGAAGTCGGAATTCCGTGTTACAAGTCGGAATTCCGAGATAGAAGTCGGAATTCCGAGTTAGAAGTCAGAATTCCGAGATAGAAGTCGAAATTCCGAGTTACAAGTCAGAATTCCGAGATAGAAGTCGGAATTCCGAGACAGAAGTCGGAATTCCGAGTTAGAAGTGGGAATTCCGAGATAGAAGTCTGAATTCCGAGATAGAAGTCGCAATTCCAAGATAGAAGTCGGAATTCCGAGATAGAAGTCGGAATTCCGAGATAGAAGTCGGAATTTGTTACAAAAATAAAAATAAAAAAATTGTGGCCCTTCTACGCTTTCGTACTATAGCGCTCTAGTTTTTAAAAATTTCGCCTTTGCAGTATTGCCAGATCTACTGGTAACTAGCATCAACTTTGGAATTTTAAATGGGGTACCCTGTAGTTTATTTTATTTTTAGATTCTGCGAAACAATCTAAGTTTTTTTTCTACAGAATATGTTTTCATTTCTCTTACCGTTTCTTAAATATTAATTATTTTCTGTTTTTTTACCAAAACTCTGTGAATTAAATCTTTAGTCAACATGTGGTACTTTATTTTTAGCAATATAGGATCGCCGAATTTTATACAGAATGCAGTGGCGGTTCGTGGATATAAGAACGGGTGAAGCGCAGGTAGCCAGATGGACAGCGCCACAGGTAAAAATAGCGCCGCAAACGAAAATTTTTCCGGGTGCCACGCCCAAAATGGCTGATTTTTAACCTTTTTATGATGTTAATTATCCATAGCTTTGCAGCGTTTTTAATACTTAGGGGAAATAATATGAATTTATAAGATTTCACATATATTTTTTTGTTCTTAAAAAACAGTTATGTACCTACATCTTAAAGTTAATTTCGATTCGATTCGATCGATGCAAAACTGCTTCCGCCTCCGATGATCCGAACGCACTAATTTACATTAATTCTATAACAAGAGAATACGCGCGTGTAGCCTGCAGCAGCACTTTATGCCGCTCCTAATCTCTATTGGGCTTATAGATATTCACCATTGCGTTGCCATAGCAACCGTCGTAAACAAATCTAAGCGCGAAAGCCGGCGTGCGGGGGGAATCTAAAGCGGAATTTTTTTACTGATGATTGTAATTCCTGATTCTTGAACGGGTCGCTCTTATGAAAAGGTGTTCAGCGCGCTAAGTTTTTAAGTCATTATTATTTTTTGAGTATATAAATAAGGCACTAATTTTGACAGAAAATAATGGTATAATTAAGTATCTAAATAATGCATATTTATATAAGACATACTATATTTTTATAATAGAAATGTGGATTATAAAATAGTTAATATTTTAAAAATATTTGTATTTTTAAGTAAATTAATTGGAAAATGTAGGTGAAACAGCACTTCACCCGCGCCCCCTGGCTAGCCGCCACTGACAGAATGTCCTAAAAATAAACTTCAATTCAGATTTTATGAATTTGATCAAAAGTGACTTTAGTCGAGTGGACAAATTGAATTTTTTTCGTATAAGGTGTTCCTATTTTGAACTGCTTTCGATTTATAAGCAATTTTATGAATAATTACTATCAATATTCGACAAGACATTAAAGATCGAAAACGTCAAGTGTGCTATGATGTAACAACTGCAATACGTAACGACAACGGTGACATGACATGTCTCACTTTTTAGAGAATAATAGTTATTAAAATGCGGATATTTTGAATTTGATTTATATACACGGCGAGTGTGAAAGAATTGTTGCAAGAACTTGCAGTAGATTTAACGCTCTTTTTCCGAATATGCCGCCAATGAACTGAAGGAAATTTCCTAGATTTGGAGGTAACTTTTTAAATTTCGGAACTGTGCCGGCTTCAAGAATTTAATTTACTAAAACCGAAGAAAATGAAATTAACGTTTTGACGTATTTTCATGCCTATCCTCATGCTTCAATAACAAGTGTCAAAAATTATTTAGGAATAACTCGAACATCAATATGGAGAATTTTACATGAACCTAATATGTATGGCTACAAACTAATTACATTACAGGCTTTACAACCAGAAGGTCCTCCAAAATGATGAAGCACAATTCTCACGCGAAGGAGTGTTTAAACGTCAAAATAATCATTTTTGGGCTGCAGAAAATCCATACTACACAAAAAAGGTTACCAACAAAAATTTAGTTTTAATGTATTTTGTTTGTTGAATAGGGAATTCTCAATATACATATGACGAAAATTTAACTTCTCCAAAATATATTGAAATTCTAAGAACGACCGTATATGACTTTTTGGATAATCTACCGCTTATAAACGGTATCAACTGGATGGAGCTCCTAACCATTGTACCTATGAAGTTTCCGCCGAACTGTATGATATGTTTGAAAATAGATGGATAAGACGTGAAGAACAATGGAGTTGGCCACCGCGATCTCCAGATCTTACTCCATTAGACTTTTTTCTGTGGGGTAGGATTAAAGAAATGGTTTATAAAACAGCAGTAATTTCAGAAGAAGATCTAGAAAATTGGGTAAGGCGCGCTTTTAAATAAGTTGATTCATCAGAAATTCAAAGAGCTACTACCTGTCATACGATGAAATGTATTACCGATTGCTTACATGTAAATGCTCAGCACTTTAAACATCTGACGTATTAGGTAAGAATTCCAAAAGTTTTAATTTACTGACAAAATCGGTTCTTTTCAGAACCAAAATTTATATTAAAAGAAAATCGTTTGGCATTGCGTAAGCTGTGGTTACATCACAAAAGGCTTAGCGTTTTAGACATTTATGTCTATTTCTCGAATATCAATATTCATTATTTATAAAATCCCTTATAAATCGAAGGCCGTTCATAGGTATAGGAACACTTTATATGAATATATATATATATATATATATATATATATATATATATATATATATATATATATATATATATATATATATATATATATATATATATATATATATATATATATATATATATATATATATATATATATATATATATATAGGTAAATCTTGCTTTTTCTTGGACCTTCTTATATACAAATACTTTAACTTGCTAGTATACTTTTACCAGTATTCGTTCTCGTGTTGTTTGTGAAAGTATTATTTATGTCTAAACTATATGTATAATTTTAAAAATGTGCTGTTGTATTGTAATATAATCTTCGGATTTTAGTTTTAGGAGAAGAACTCCATTCTATGTATTCTGATGAAGATCACGTGGTTGATCGAAACGTCAATATTTTGTAACATGTGACTTTCAAAAGAAATGAGTTAATTTTCGTTTAGAAGGACCCTAACCCAAGAAAATAAAAAGTATTTATATATATATATATATATATATATATATATATATATATATATATATATATATATATATATATATATATATATATATATATATATATATATATATATCCTCATGTAAGAGTATGAACCTTTTTTTCTAGCCATTGTTGCTAATTTTCATCAGCTTATGCAAAAAGCGATAGTATTTCGGCAAAGGCAAATTTATTCTGTTAGTATTTTTACTGCTGCATATTTTGGTTGTGGTAAAAAAAATTACTTTTTTTGACTCAAGTGACTGGCATATTGCAGACCACACTGAGCTTACTGACCTATACACAGACATAAATGGCAGTGCCTTAACTAATCTTAAAAACAATAGCAATCATTCAATCAATCCTTTCTTATGTGCTAAACAATCCTAACATGTAGCCTGCTAATAAAGTTTATGAAAACTCTGCCGTGCCGTTTGTCCCCTCACAAGAAGCTTCGAGGTTTAGATAATGTTTTCCTGCAAGTTACATCGGCTTTTACTGAGACACTAAAACAATTAAATTACAATTTTAATAAACCCAATAATGACCCCTTCTAATAATTTCTATGGCTTGGAACATGACGATCCTGTACTTTTCATTTATAACGCTAACAATATTTTTTTGAATCTTCCATTTTAGATTTTGATGGAGTACGTATTGCATCTTTATGGCTTAATGGACCGGCAAAAACTTGGTTTGAACCATATGTTTCGTACCATCTCGATTGGCGTACTTTCAAACAACAGTTTTTAAATTGTTTCAATGATGTCTCTGCAGTGGCTTTAGCTACTTCAAAATTATATGGAGAACACCAAAAAACAAATGAGTTATCCTGCATTTTCATAACCAAAAAGTTATCTCGCTTTAATAGACTAGACCCTACAAAAACAGATAGCATGAAAGTGGCTACGATAATAAAACTTTTGAAAGCAGAAATAAGATCTCGGGTTAGGCAATTCGGTATAACTTTAACTTCAAATGAGCTTATTAACACAGTGACATCAATCAACTGAAAACGATATGAAGGCTGAACATGCAAATCAGTGTTTTACACCTCAAACATTTGATAGCGAAAAAAATCTCCTTCTGCTTATAAGTACTTTTAACAATGGCATTTTCATAAGGACTGACAACAAAAGTCTTTTCGATCGGGAAACGGAGAGGCCGCAGGCAAGACAACAAGTTCCAGGCCCCAGGCGCCAAACTAGGGGACCAATTGGAGGGAAGGTATGACTTTAGCTTGTGGAGAAACTTTTTCTTCTTTAGGAAAAATAAATTTAAACTTTTCAATAGACTCGCTAAATTTCACTGCTTTTACTGGTATACAAAAAATGAAGCTTTTCCAGTAAATGATGATTTTTTAAAAATTAATTTGCCCTTAGAAGTCAATGTGTATCCGGACGACTTAATTGTTTATTCATCGTACTTCGCATCAGCACTGAAGATTAATTTTTGAAAACTTAGAATTCACAGTTTGAAAGTTTCGCTTAAAAAATATCAGTTTGCAACATCCGAATTAGATTATTTCCGATATCATATTTCTGGTACTATTATCACTCCAAAACAAAAATATATTTTGGCTGTACAAGAATTTAAAGCCCTATGACATTACAAAGAAATTACAAAGATTTCTAGGCACTTGTAATTAGCTACGAGAGTACATCCCTAACATGCCTGAACTTGCTGCCCCTCTAAACAATCTTTTACATAAAAACGTCAAATATCGCTGGGTTAAAGTTTTATATACATATAACATTTTATATCGGTAACCCTTAAATTACATAGACCTGATTTTGACAAATCTTTTTTTTTACAAACGGACGCTTCCTCTCAAGGAATGGGTTATAGTACTATTCCAACCAAACTACTGGAACTTCGAAGTGCACCATGAAAATTTATACTGGGAAATCAAAATTATATATTCTCAATACGGATGAAGATTTTGAGTTACTGTTTACGACTTTTGTTTAATCGATACCTAAAGTATGCAACCTGATAAGGTTAGCCTCAGGACTCCATCGCAACCATCTTATACAGGGTGTTTTAGAAGACTCTGAAATTGATTAAAAAGTTTGTTCCAAAACTTTTACTGCGGAACATATCTTTTTCTCTTTGTGGAACCAAAAAATCTTTTTTCTTAATGATCTGCTGAACAGAACCCACTTTTGGCAATCAAAGGTATGTCTATTAGATTATAAACAGGGTTGTCATTTCAACATGAATATTGTATAGAGGGTGAACCAAAAATAAGAAGCGGACGTATTTTTACGGTTTTCACTTTTTTTAACGCACTTCGACTCCTACTGTCAATTTTTGCAATTAAAAGGATACTTTATGCACTTGTGCATTTGCTGCTTAAATTACTAATCTTTTACTTTTCCACAGTCAATTTTTTTGGAAAAAATGAAAATTTTATCGGTTATTAAACTATTGTGGCCGTTTACGATTTTATATGTTTATGTGTTTTTTCAAGTTTGATAGTGCTCGTATTGGTTTCTCTTTGTGTTAAGTTTAGAGATAACAGGTTTAGTTAATTATGTAGAGTTAAAAACATTTAAAATGTTTAAACTTTATTACTTTCTTAGATGAAACGTTCAACAAGAAAACTTATTTTATTTTCTAGTAGATTTTGGTTTAGTTGGTATGTATGAAAAATGTTTCATTCTAGTCTTAGCCCTGGAACGGACTTTTACCGATGCCATGATCAGCGCGTCGCAAAATAACCATTTTTGTACAGGGTGTTCCAGCGAGGACTGAACAGGGACCTATTTTCGACCTTCCTTGTATTTTGGAAAAATTCAAAATAGCCAATCGATGTATTTTTTCTTGTAGAATCCAAAAATGTCATCGAAAACATATTTGTACCAGAAACAAAAGAGTTACGCTATGCATCAGGTGTTTTTTAAATGGAATGTATCGTTTTTTATACGATTTTTGGAAAGAGTGATTTTTTTTATGTCCGTTCTGATTAAAAGATTTGATTTTGCGATAGCTGTTTATATTACATTTTAATGTTTTACAAACTAAAATTTTAGCTTCACCTGTTTAAAATATACGATAGGTTGGTATAGGTGATCAAGGTAAAATGACGTTTGAATGCTTTGTCAATAAAAATTGACATTATTTTAATTATTGTCGAAGTCTTCACCTAAAAAATATATATTTGACTCTGATCGAAATGAAATACTCTTTGGACGAGAGACTACAGATTGTTATGCTATTTTACAAGTGCCAAGAAAATGCAAGAGAAGCAAGAAGAAGATTTATTGCAAATTTTCATAGAAATATATCCATCAATACAATTCTAAGGATAAAAAACCTATTTGAGAAAAATAAAACTTTACATGATAGAAAAAGAAATATACAAAGAAGAAGAAATCGAGACCAGGCCATTATAAATTATTTTCAAGTTAATCCAACCAAATCTATTTCGGATGCAGTTCGGGAAGTTCAGTACGGTGGCGGTGTAAGGCGCAGAAGAGTTACCCGAGGGACTGTTCACAGGACTCCGAAAATTCATAAATTTAGACCTTTTCGTATCCTTCCACTTCAGCACCTAACACCGGCACAAAAAGAACTTCGCTTCCAATTTGTTTCTCAAATGGTAATTCGGCAAGAAAACGAAGACCCTGATTTATTCAAAAATATTGTGTGGACCGACGAAGCTACTTTCACAACATCGGGAGTATTCAACAGACATAATAGTCACCACTGGGCCGTTGAAAATCCAAAAAAGTTCCAGACTATTAAATTTCAAGGGAGGAATTCTATTCATGTTTGGTGTGGGATAAAAAACAATAAAATTTTGGGACCAATATTTTTTAACGGGACTTTAAATGGGCACAGATATTATGAGTTTTTAGAAAACGAAATTGAAAATTTTTTGGAAGACTTACCATTGGCAGAATATTAGAATTTAATTTGGCAACATGATGGGGCGCCTCCTCATGCCGTGCATGATGTGGTTCAATTTTTAAATCGGCGCCATAACGAATGGATAGGGCGAAATGGAACATATGCTTGGCCGCCCAATAGCCCCGACCTCTCAGTTTTGGATACATTTCTTTGGGGCCATTTGAAGAACGTCGTATACAGACAACGAAACGAAAATATTCAAGAGATCATGGGAAAAATTGTCGATGAAATAAACCGCCTTAACCAGGAAAATCATATTGTAACAGCAAGTTTAGAAAGGCTACAAAGGGGTTATCGATGTTGTTTCGAGAAAAACGGCGGTCACATTGAAAACTTATGTTATTAGTAGTTTTATTTTAATATTTAATAATTATTTTTTATTGAATTTCTTTTTCTATCATGTAAAGTTTTATTTTCCTCAAATAGGTTTTTTTATCCTTAGAATTGTATTGATGGATATATTTCTATAAAAATTTGCAATAAATCTTCTTCTTGCTTCTCTTGCATTTTCTTGGCACTTGTAAAATAGCATAACAATCTGTAGTCTCTCGTCCAAAGAGTATTTCATTTCGATCAGAGTCAAATATATATTTTTTAGGTGACGACTTCGACAATAATTAAAATAATGTCAATTTTTATTGACAAAGCAATCAAACGTCATTTTACCTTGATCACCTATACCAACCTATCGTATATTTTAAACAGGTGAAGCTAAAATTTTAGTTTGTAAAACATTAAAATGTAATATAAATAGCTATCGCAAAATCAAATCTTTTAATCAGAACGGACATAAAAAAAATCACTCTTTCCAAAAATCGTATAAAAAACGATACATTCCATTTAAAAAACACCTGATGCATAGCGTAACTCTTTTGTTTCTGGTTCAAATATTTTTTCGATGACATTTTTGGATTCTACAAGAAAAAATACATCGATTGGCTATTTTGAATTTTTCCAAAATACAAGGAAGGTCGAAAATAGCTCCCTGTTCAGTCCTCGCTGGAACACCCTGTACATTAATTTGTTCGCACGAACCGCGAACACCGCGCCTGGCTTTCTCATTTGCAACAATGCTTGTTTTTTCACTAGTCGGCACCGCGCCGTCGACGGCGTCCGGCCCATATCCACTTATGCGAAGGAGGGCTTAGATTCTGGCCCAGAATCTACTACATTAGAATTGTCTCTAGAATTAAAAAAAATATTAGAGAGAGAGTAAATTTCATTAAAAATAATAATAATTTCCTTTCAATCGCTGAAAAACCGTAAACAGTGCAACGTTGTAACAGTGTTTTCTCATCATTTCCTATGTCATATCGATTCTAAACTTTAACAATGTTAAATTTCTGCTCCGCAAGGTAAGTATTATTTCATACTTTTGTTACCCCACTGTATTATTGAGCCGGAATCTGAGTTAATTTGAAAAAAATGAGTAAACATTTTTAGTAGGTATGTATTTTATTGGGAAAAAGAGAATTACGTCCATGATAAAAAGCGATTTTTCATGCTTTATTTAAAAAAAACTGTTTGAAATTAAAGGCAATATCTGTGAAAGAACAAGAGAAAATTTAAAATTTAAAAAACCGTTTCAGTAGAACTGTACATTATTATTAAAACTGGCATTAGAAGTGCGGTAAATTACTTTTCCTGACGCAACATCGAATTCTAGATTTATAAAAAAAACCAAACCCAACAAATCATTATTTAACGTCCGCATCTTAGTTTTTGGTGCACCCTGTATACAATATTCATATTAAAAGATTTAAGGGTGCCAACCCTGTTTATAATCTGATAGACATATCTTCGATTGCCACGAGTGGGGTTTGTTCAGCAAAATTTCGAAATCGCTAGAAATTGTTTTTTCGTCTCTAACTCCAGATTATTTTGGTTGCACAAAGAGAAAAAGAAATCTTTAACAGTAAGAGTTCTAGCAGAATAAACTTTTTAAAAAGCGACAGGGTCTTATATAACACCCTGTATAAGACGGTTACGATGGAGTTCTGAGGCTGTTCTTATTGAACAAATGAACAAGAGTGTATCGCCGTTGTGTGGGCCGTTAAGAAATACAGACCTTTTCTCGAATACAAAAAGTTTACATTAATTATCGATTCTAAATCTTTGTTATGGTTAGATAAGTATATGGATACATGTAAATTTACTCCTTGGGTTTTACTTCTTCGGAAATTTTCTTTCAACATAGTTCATTGCGCTAGAAAAGACAATGAGTTAGCTGACTTTCTTAGCCGTAACATTTGATCAGACATCTTTACCACCAAGCAAATTGACATTAGCAGATTATTTTCTCCTACTTCCAATACTATAGACGAAATCAAATCAGCCCATTCTAATAACTTAAGTCATGACGTTCTATACCAAAATGTTACTGCTGCTCAAACCCAATCTTTGCCGTTTTAAAATAAAAGAAAAAGATGGAACCAACTCGATAATATAGGTCCAAAAATAAAGTCCGAAACACAATGTTTAAATAATTACCTGATAAAAGATAGCCTCTTATTTAAAAAAATAAAACAATTTGCACTACTAGTAGTTTCTCGTCCCCTAATAAAACACGTCATATATTTTTTTATGATTTTCCAGAGATTGCTCAGCCTGGCAGGGATAAAACGATTCGACAAATAATACGTAAATATTACTTTAAAAATTAACTGGGGAACATAAAAAATTGTGTAATTTGTATAACAGTAAAAAAGAGGCAGATTCAAAAGGATGCACCCCTTAAAGTCCATATTCCCCAAAATGCGTTTGAAACCCTTTCTATTGATATTCTTGATCCGTATAATCCATATATTATCTGCGTTGAGGATGTTTTCACAAAATAGGCAAAAGGCAATTCTCATGTAGAAGTTAAAACCATCACGTCGTTCCTAAAGAAAGAAATATTTCCTCGTTTTGGTTATCCTAAAACGATAATATCAGATAATGGTCCACAATTTACAGGAAAAACCTATAGATAGTTTTGTATAAGATAAGAATAATCCGGTAAGAACTAAAAAAGGTACTTAGAACATTACTTTCAGCTAATCAAAAAGAGAAATGGGATTTGTTTTACTCTAAAAGCTCTAAACATTCTTCGATGTAGAAAAAATACCAGCTCACTTCCTAAAGCTATTCAAAGGTCACAAAACCTTTTTTCATTTAGCATGATTGCTAAAAACTCAGTCGTGAATGATCCCAACCCGTCTCATAATCCTCCAATACCAAAGTTGCTTAACGATTAAAATCCTCTTTTACCTTTGATCTCTCCGGAAATATGCCATGATAGTTTTTCTAATAGATCTGAATAGGATTCGGAAAATTAAAAAATGCATCAATTGTGACTGTGACTAAAATTGTACTTACAAAATATTATTTCAGTTTTAACAAAATATATTTTCTTCTAAACCGTTATATGTTGAAAACTAGTGTTTTTAAAACAGTTTATTTTTTTTTGGATAACGTAGATTTTTAAGTTTAGTGTATTGATTGATATTTGTTTATTTGGGGGTGTTAACTACAAAACATTAAGTACATAAGTATTATTTCGAACAACCCGGTTTAATCCCAGGCAACCACTTATTTACGCTTCCGATTTTAAACATATTTTTCTCTCATTTCGCTCTCTCCCTCTATGCATGGTGAATGACGGAAAGAGCATCAAAAACTTGCTCAGCAAAATATAAGCCGAATTTGTGGGAAAACCAATTTACCACAAAAAATAGTGCTTAAGTTATAAGACTTTCAAATCTATGTCGAACTAGCTAGCCAGGTACCTCCAAATAACCCTCTAAAGTCGGTGCCCGAACTATAAACAAAATATTCTTTTACCAACTTACTACAAACAAAAAAAAATAACAACGTCAAATTAGTTATTAGATATATTGTTAAAACTCGAAAGTCACCCTCAGCCCTTCATGTTGGCACTAGGCAGGCTAAAAATAGTAATTGTAACAATTCCAAAGGTGAAATTATCTAAATGTCAAAAAAGCCTAATGTTCACTGTTACTAAAATCTTTAATATGCTGCTGGGAGAAATAAGAAGCAAACCTTATCTAAGAATTATATATAATTTATAATAAATGATTGGTTACTAAACAGTAATGTTCCTTAGTTCTTTTGACAGAAAAGAGGTCGATAATATAGTGATGCTTTATTGTTAAAGTGTAAACTTTAGCAACCAAAATAGATATGTAACCCTTTAACAAAAATGTAGATTCGTTACGTAACTTTATTTTACAAAAAATAATATACCAATTAATATTTCTAAAGGCAGAATATTATTATACTCAAACAGTGCACACCCATTCATTGGTGCATTGTGCACAACTTAGTATTAAGAAGTTGTAATTTTTCTGTTGTTAAATACATAAATTCAACTGATTTCGAGAAAATGGCGCTTGAAAATTGACATTTTTGACTCTTTGAAACTCTGTAACTCCCAAACAACTTAACTTGCAACGAAATGGATTGCACTTTCGTATCTTGGTTTTTAGTTATCTGTCTCCTGACACCAATTTCTACTTTGACAGGAAATATCAAATTTTGACACCTCCTGTCAAAATAGAAATTGGTATGGGAAATAGATCAATAAAAATTGAGATAGGAAAGTAAAATCCATTTTGATGCAAGTTAAGTCATTTGGAAGTTACAGAGCTTCAAAGAGTCAAAAAAGTCAATTTTTAAGCGCCATTTTCTCGAAAATAGTTGAATTTAGTGTTCAGGCAAATACAAAAATCCAATAATATACAGGGCATTTCATTCAGAAAACGAATGTTGCCACCGGTTTAAGATAGAAGCGGCAACACCGCACAATTTCAAATATTTTAAAAAGGGAGTTTGTGTTCATCTTTGGCCAGAGCCAAATTTTCAAAATAATCTATTTATTGGTTTTTCAGATACTCCTAATGGGCCATTGAGTTTGGGGCACCCTATATATATATATATATATATATATATATATATATATATATATATATATATATATATATATATATATATATATATGTGTTTTCATTCCGGGTGTACATCCGTTCACTACTGTCGTTCTGAAAAGAACAGTTTTGCTGACGTTTCGCCAAAATCACATTTGGCATTTTCGAAGCTTTCTTTCTCGCGTCCGAATAGAGACTGAAGTGTTGGTGACTGCGACGCTTCCTTTTATACCGAAGGTTATATCTGGGCAGGCGTTGGTCGTTATTTATGTTTTCCGGATGGTGCTGTTGTTGTTGCGCTAATTGCGCTTGAGTTTTTGCGATTTTAGATTTGTCGATTATTGTCTTCCATACTGTTGGTAGTTTTAATGATTCGTCCCTTTTATTCAAATCACCTTGTTTTTCAATTTCTATGGCTTCTCGGATTATTCTAGTCTTATAATGTTCTATATTGGCAATCTCCCTACACCCATCGAAATTTATTTTATGGCCGGTTTCCTGATGATGTAGGAATAAAGCTGAGGTTGTTTGTTTATTTCTGATGCTGAGTTTATGCTCTTCCACTCTTGCTGATATTCGCCTGTTAGTTTGCCCTACGTACAACTTTTCACAGTCCTGGCACGGAATGCTGTACACTCCGTGGTTTTCCAGTTTGATTTTATCTTTTGGGTTTGGGATGTACACCCGGAATGAAAACACATTGTATTTTTCCATCCGTGAAGGAGTAAAAATCAACATATATATATATATATATATATATATATATATATATATATATATATATATATATATATATATATATATATATATATATATATATATATATATATATATATATATATATATATAACCGACTCTTACCTAAAGGATTCGTGGCATTTTAAGAAACTCAAATCGGTCCACATCCCTAATAACTATCATATTGTTTCATTGGACGTTGTATCTCTATATACACACACCCAAACGATGTGGCTCTTAAAATATTAGAGAAAAAATGGAATGAAATACAAAAGTTTACCGACGTACCACTGGATGAATTGCAAAAAGCAGTTGAACTGTCGTTATGCTCAACATACTTTGTGTATGGGGAAAAGTTTTATAAGCGAACATATGTATGCGCTATGGGTTCCGCTATATCGAGATTTATTATTCAATTGGTCCTTGAAGATCTGGAAAGTTCTGCAATTCCACAATTAAATTTCGCCCTACCTTTTTTATATCGATAGGTAGACGATTGCCTCACAGCCGTTCCAATTGGACAAGAAAACTACATCCTAGAATGTTTCCACAAGTACCATGAAATACTTAAATTTACTATAGAATTAGAGCAACAACATAAAATTAACTTTTTGGATATGACTCTATACAATAAAAATAATTCAATCAAAACTGAATGGTTTACAAAACGAACATCGTCAGGGCGACATTTAAACTATTTCTCTCAACATCCTTTGTCACAAAAAAGAGCAGCAGTTATTGGTTTGGCAGATAGAACAATAAAGCTTTCCGATACTGACTATCAGCAAAACGCCATTAAAAAAGCTAAGAACATCGTAATACAAAAGAGCTACCCACCAAAATTAGTCAACAAATAACACCATACAAAACACCAACAATCAAAATAAAAAAGGACAAAACCAAATTCTTAACACTGCCCTACGTTAACAAATTATCCGAAAATCTTCAATCATATTTTAAACAACACAATATTTCAGTAAGTCACAAGGCAAATAATCTATTTAATAAAAATTACAGTAATCTGAAAATAAGAAAACCCACACTGTATACGAAATCCTCTGCTCTAACTGCAATAGCGTATATATTGGCCAAACCAGTCAACGTTTACAAAATCGTCTAAACGGACATCGTTACGACAAAAAGAATCAAACATCACTTTCGAAACATGTGTCTCAAAACAACCACAATTTTAACTTGGAAGAGACACGTATATTAAAAACTGAACAGCACACACAAAAAGGGAAGTTTTAGAAATGATTTACATCAAAAAGAATCCACTCGCGATAAATTCCAAAATAGATATTAAAAGACTTAAGTCTTTCCAAGGGCCGGATTGGATCCGGAGACCTTCGGGACCCCGGACAGTTGCGATGTCCTCTACACTGTCACTACTCTACTCTGTACTAGTCAGTACAAAACTTGTTGAATATTGCCATTTATGTTCTCTCTCGATGTAAGCAGTGACGGCTCGCGGGTGAAAAAGTAAGTGAAGTGCGAATAAAGCATGAAAATATCGCGATAATTTTTTTTTTCAGAATTTTTTTATATGTGGAGGGGGTAGAATATTTTTTTACGACTTACCTAAATTTTGTATACAAAATCAATTCTCCTATCCTTCATAGCAGCAAATTTATTTATAACATCCTCATAAAATGGATGAGTTGCTCTAATCTCCTCCAGAAATTCCTTTTGAATTGAAATATTGCCAAGAGAAGTAAGTCTTTCTTGAGATATTGTATTTCTTAAATAAAGCAAGAAAAACTTCTTTCCGCTGAAGCACTTGTCGACGGTATTATCAAAATAAGGGAAAACAATTTATATGCTTCGGTAAAAATATATTTATATTTATTAATTTTTTTTACTTGCTCTTGCAGCGATATATTCCAGTTACTCTCATTGGCAAAAATAAGACCAAGCTCATTTTTAAGTCGTTGACTTTTTGAAAATATTTCCCCATATAACTGTAACAAATTTTCAAACGGGCCAGTCGGAAAATTTAAACTATATTCGGAAAATTTAGCAGAACCTGCCAAACATGAAAACGTAAGTTTTTCTCAGTCTTGAAATCTTAGTGTCATTTCCATTAAAATATGGTCCAATATTTCATAAAACAGGGTTCTATACTTAGCCTTAATTTCTTCAGGTGAAAGTTTAGCAAGCTCACGTTTGTAATGATTTATTTCTGTAATTGAATTTGCTTTACCAAACACGGTATTAAAAAAATGGTCATTTTTTTACAGAGCGCCTCACGACAGCGTTTTATATTGGATATGCAAAAATGAATGTCAAGTGATTTTTTTTGAATAACGTCAAATAGTATGTCCGTAATTGAGAAAATGTCATTAAACACTAATGCCAGAAACATGAATTCAAAATCGTTCATCTCACCTAAAAATCCTTTCGCAAGGCGGATTGATTTTTCATCAGATTTACCACAGTTTGTAATATGCAATTCACCGAGAGCGTTGTATGGCGCTGGGCTGGACGTCATCGGATATGCGTTTCATGGCAACATAGTACGAAAATCGTAAAATAAACATAGCACCTCCAGCAAAGTCGGATTATTAATAATAAAATTGAAAACTGAAGCGGGGGCCGAGGATCTGCGTGTAAGTTTTAGGTTGTTACTTAGGGCAGATAGGTTTTTCAGCATTATCTTAAAATTAAAACCCTGTTCCGCATATCTTCCTTTAATTGTTAAATTTGTATTATTTATTATTCTACACCTTAAGTTGATATTTAGATATCGGCTTTTGGTATGTTAGTTACAAGTTACATTAATTATTAACTCTCACACATTGACCCTACTCACAGCATAGATTACTAATTGTTTCTTTACTCTAATTCCTACTTCGAATTTCGACGTTTGACATCGCATTGTGCGTTCGTGGAATCGGCAGTTCAGCACCCGTCGATGTCATTCGATTTCAGTTCCGCAGCTGCCGATTCCGAAGCATAAAAATAAAAATTGGGACTGCCTAAACACGCTCATAACGTGTGATTTCGAAATCGGATGATTAATTCGAGTATACTGTTAATTCGATTCCGTATAATCCGATTCTTTAAATAATCCGAATATTTACATCACTAGCGAACAGCACTGTGGCCGCGTGGGTCTGAATAAAAATGGCGGCAATCGGGCAAGTGAGCGAATTCATTCCCGAAGTAGATGATTAGATAATTTATGAAGAACGTTTACAAGTGTATTTTATAGCCAACAGTTTAAAGAATGAGAAAAAAGTGGCAACGCTACTAACTGTGGTAGGTACAACCTTATAGATACAGACTCATACATCGGCATGTCTACACAGCCCTTCAAGTATTCAATAAAAATATATACAAAACATTATTATACATCTGATATAAAAATGTCCTTATTAGTATAATAATATAATATTTATCGTTCCAGACCTGTCAGTATGGCTTAATTGTATTCGCGTAATTTAACTCTTATGTTATTTTTATTTTATTTTATGTTAATTAATAATTTCATGACAATCTAAGCAAATGAATTAAAAAAGTTTCAATTTCATTATCTTAAAAACAGCATATTTCTGTAATTTTCAAATATGAGTTATCTAAATGTAAAAAATGTTTAATCAATCCAAATGCAGTAAGTACGGAGATTCTAAGAAAAAGTAAGGTTTATAATTTATTATCCAACTTTCCCCCAACCATATTAAATCTAGTCCTTGCTCTTATGATTATGATTGACTGATTATAGCTCCTGATTAAGGAAATACTTGAATGCTGACAAAAGTTTAATAGAAAAATACTACAATCTTGTCAGATGTGTCAGAAAGACTGTTAAAAAAACAGGCTTAATAAACTTTTCCCCCCCTCCCTGTATTGTAAGCAACCTATTTTGACACTGCTTTGACAGACGTAAGTGAAAGTTACTCAACAAGGGGTTGGTTGCCCTTAACGACAGGATGTAAATCAACTTATATCCGTAGGGAATTAATAATATAAAATTATTATAAGTAGCTTTAATTTTTAATTTCATCAACATATTACAAAAATCCGGACAATGTATATTACATTTTCTGACTCCACAGATCCTTCATTTCTAACCAATGTTTCTGTCACCGTTGAAGCACTGCAAGAGGCTTCTTGCTGGGTCTTATTGTATAAAATTTTATTCGCTACTTCCTTTTTATTATTGAGGCTCTCAGCTAAGTAACTTTCCGCAATAGTAGCGGATTTCCATCCACCATGTCGCTTGATAGCTAATACATCAACTCCAGTATTTGCAAATAAAGTTGCCGACGTTCTTCTAAAAGAGTGTCCAGTATACATTTTGAAGTTCTCTTGACGAAAACGTATTTTTCCCGACAGGCTGGTTTTTGATATCGCATAAAGAAGCTCGGGTTAATAGTCGTCATGTGGGATCTTGTATCAATGTACTTAATTATTTTGAAATGACAAACCTGAGTTTCGTCACTTTTTCTCACTGTTATGGTGGGAAGAAAACAAGGTGTGCTCGCCAGCCCGCGCATCTACGTCAGATGTGGATTGTTTGGAGGTTTTAATTTAATGAATTTAAACGAATCACCGTTTTTAGTAAAGTAAATTGGAATTTATCTAATTGCATAATGATCGAGTACGTCCTAAGCCGTGGCTGTGTTTTTTTGGATGGATGGATGGAGATTGGAGATGTAGCTGTATTTCCTTAAATGCTTAAAAGTTTTTTACAGCGGGTTTGGGAAGAAGGTTTGAGCCCCATTTTGGCGATATTTTGAGATGGTTTTCTTTCGAATATGACAATATCAATAAACTAAAAATGCTGCTACTGATTTGATTGACTTAAGTACAGGTAAAGGAAAAACACTAAGAGAAAAATGAATATTCTTTCTATTCTATTTTTCTATATTTCAGTTAGAGGAATATTTTCATGAATTTTTTTTGCTGCAGGTTCTACATTGATTTGTATAAAAGTGAAAGGAACATCCGCTTCAGATTTGACATGTGTGTAAGTGGTAATAAAATGAGTTACTCTTTGATACAGCAATTAATATTTAGAAGAAATGAATGTACCATATATATTAACTAAGCCCGATTTAATTTCCTACATAATATAGAGTTTACAAACCTACAAACATTGAACTAGATCAATGTTCGAAGGTACAAACACTTCAAATTATAGTCTAGGAAAACTTCATGATTATCGGAATACCTAAAACCACTGGAAGATCTTAATGCTAATGTGTGCTTTTTATATTATACAGGTTGAGGCCACCAAAAACTTTCCACCCACAATATTTTTGTATAACCAAACAAAAAGTGTTCAAATCTGTCAATTATAGTTTTCAGAATAGATTTTTTTACTATATTCATCCCCCTAACTGCATATACATATCAATCGCCACTTGATTTCCCACATATATACCTAACTGTTGCTAAGAAAAGAGTCTATGAATCTGAACAAAAGCCAGGTTGAAAGTTTTTGGTGGCTCATCTTGTAGATTTCAGGCTTTAAGTACTCCTAGTGTTAAGTTCATGACCTAGTTCATTTTTATAAATGGAAAATTGAGCATAAATCTTAAGATGAGAGTTTTTTTGAGCCACAAATGGGCTTAGCATTATTGTTTTATTAGCCCTAGCCCTACCTAAACTACTCTACCATAATTTTGTACAGATTCTACAGGAAAACAATAGACCATTCTAAGAGTTGTTAGCTGTAAGATATATCATACAGAATTATATATTAATTTTCTAATTTTATTCATCACATATTCGATATGATTTCTCCAATTTAGATTCTGAACAATATATACAATTACGTATTTAATAAAAATATAAAAAATGGTGTTAAATATATTTATTGCAAATCTTATAGGAATACAAAAATAGAATAACTTTATTTTACTTGAACTTTCTAGAACTAGTTTACTACCGCAAAATTGTAATAAAAATATAATCTTTTATAATTCAGTGACATACGTATACAAATAATTATTGCCATTTTCCAAAATAGCATTTTTTATTGAAGACTGAAAATGCAAAAATTTTCTTTCCGAGTCCAATTTTTTATTAATAATTCAATATATTTAACTTTTTTTTTCAAAGTAAATTTTTTTGTTTTATTTAGTTATTTGTGTTTGTATGCTATGCTATTCTTATGTTGATTTTTATTTTATAGGCCACTCAATTTCTGCCAAGATTTGCACCAAATTGTGTGAACAATTACTGTTCTGTAACAGATAATTTCTTTCATTATTTTCAAAATCAGATTCACATCGCTACTGTCATGCAACTTGGAATAAAGAGAGAAGGAAAAGACAAGTTAGATGTGAAGTTATGGACTACTTTTGTAAGTAAGCCTTTTTCGAACGTTATGCAAGTATGAATTTTTTACTCCTCAAAAAAGAAAATAATAAATTTTTAATTTAGATCTAATTTAAACAGTAAATAAAACAGTTTCAAACACGTTTATTTTTTGTAGAGTTTAGGGTTTAATCTCAGTTTGCACCCAGTATTTTTCTCTCTTTTATTTCGCTTTCGATATCTTAAAAAAATAATACATTTATAACAACTTGGTTATTGTAAATGTTGGTTGGGCCACGTTTTGCATTTAATGATAAAAGAGCTTTATCAGAGCTAGCATTCAGTAGAAGTAATGCTTTGTGTATTAAACTAGTATATGCTTAAAACTTAAAATTTGCTAACTGCTAAAAAGTCTGTAAGTAAAATTACAGAATTGGAAAAAGAAGGTTTTTAGCCATTTATTTTAAATGCTTAACTTTCAGTAGCCTCATTAATCTATGTATGTTAGTATATCGAAATCAGAATATTATAATAACACTTTGATTTTAATTCTAGGTTTCAATTCTCTCACTCATTGTGATAGTACTAAATACTGACCACTATAATACCGAAGAAATAGTAATTTTCAGTTAGTTAACAGATTAAGAAGAAAAAGGCATTTTCCACTATTTAGGTATTGAAAAAAGTCGATCGTTCTCAAAGAGGCTTGACTAACAACTAAACAGAAGAAGGACCTAAAGTCTCGGCCTCAGTTGTTAAGATTAAAATTAAAAAAAATACATTAAAAATGTGACATGTATTATGACCTTTCACTATGTATCAAATAATGTCAACAGAAACAAACAACACCTTAGTGTTAATCTAATGTGTGACATGTATATTGGTTTGTTTTATATGTATTTACATTGTCTGATGTTAACTGAATTATAAATATTATTTTATAATTACATACAGTTATTTTTTCTATATATATATATATATATATATATATATATATATATATATTGGTTTTTATTATAAAGGAAATAAAACAAGATACACATAAATAAGCCTTTCTTTATTTATCTGGTGTATACCTAACATATTATATAAGTTAATTATTTTATATAAGTTATGAATTAATTATTATTATTAACTATTAATATATTTAAAGATAACATTAATTAATTTATATATTATATAAGTTGCAAACTGAATTTAATCGTCTTAAGTTTTTCTTTTATTTAATTTTTTTTAATTTATGTAACAACAATATTGGATAATTTAGAAGAACAACTTTCGTCTTCAGTTTGCTGAATTACTTTATAAGAGAAACCACAAAAATTATTACATAAAAATTATTATCATTTTAATTTGGAGGAAGGGACACATGTGGAGGACTATTTACATTAGGTAGGTGAGAAACATGTTGTGAAGATCTAATATCCAAAAAACGAAATATATACACTATAAAGGGAAAATTAAAAAAAAATACATAATAACAAATGAATATTAAAAAAATCGGCAAATTAGCGGTTTTGTAAGGTCTTACGGAAAACCTTACAACTGTTTTCTCTTTAGAGATAGCCAAATGCGATTTGCACCATTCAATTCAGAAATGGCAAATTTCAAATTAGTTTTTCAATTTATGCGTATTAGAAGTATTTTTAAAATATCAACGATTCTACTTAAAAATAACGAATTCGACACAAGCAAAGTATTGAAAAAAATCATATACCGAAAATTAAGATAGATACCGAAGTGCGGTTTGCGCTGTTTTATTGAGAAATAATTACTTTAAAACATATTTTCTTAGAGTGGCGCTATCGCTGTGGGAAATGTAAAAAATAAATATCTTAATGAAAATTAAGTCACATCTTGAAGAATATTTATTCCTCGTCAATATTAATGTGTTTAATGTATTTCTCAGTTCAAAATACTTATATAATCTTCAAAGCATTTTTCAAGAAAAATGGAAGTTTTTTTTTAAATGAGGCGTATTAGACAAATAAGTAGATAATATACCGTGTAAAATTTTATAAATAAAGACAATATTATATATAAGCATTTGATTTATACTCATAAACCTTAAACACTCTTAACATATCCCTAATCTTACAATACCTATTAACTTTCAAGATAATTCTTACATCATGTCTTTGTTTTGCTACAATAATATAATGTCGAACAGTACTCAAAGTGAGGGGCTATTAAGGTCTGCACACTGTTATTATAGAAAACAAAGTTAAACATACCTCCACTTATTCTAAAATAATTATTTTTTTTGCAAATTTTATCTAGAATATATGTTTATAAAACTTGAGTTTATCATCAATTATTTAGCCTAGATATTTGCATTCAGAAACGTAGTCGAGTTGCTCATCAAGAAGATAAAATTTTTGTCCCAGACTTATCTGCATTTTCAAAAACATTTACCTTTGTTATTTTTGTATTTAGAAATAAAAAGTTAACATTTAGCAACTTCAAATTTCTATAACTGTCTGTAATTTTTCTTGTACTTGTACTGATTCCTTAAACATTCTAAATAAATTTGAACGGGACTTTCACTGGATATTTCGATTATACTCACAAAGCATTATAAAAATTTTAAAAATCTGTCCAGCAGCTGGATTCAAACTCGCACATCTAAGACTGTATTATTCAACCAACTACATAAACAATCACCTAGACACCTCGACTATCTACCTACACAAATGCTTTATATTTAATAATGTAGATATCCTAATCTATTTCAATAAAGTTAAGGTGTTTCAGTCATATACATATTAATTACTTGATTTTCTATGTATATGGTTTCAGCAGTTTTCAAAATATTCTATCAGGCTTGGGTTATCAATTTTTGAAAATTTGAGATTTCTTTACCAATTTGAGGGTCCAATTTTGAAAAATCCCGCCTTCTTAATTGGAAAATTACTCCTAAAATTTTCTAGCTCTAATATTGTTTATTGCTCGTGATGAATGAGTACTCTGATGTTTGCGGCACCCTGCGCACTATAAAACAAATCTAAAATGTGGGGAAAAAATAAAGAGGTCTACATGTTTCAGCACTTTTTCCAAAATATTTTAATGGTTTTGAGATAATAATTTATAAAAATTTGAGGGGAGTCACCCCCTTTTTTTCTGTAAGTTGATGAATTAGTCATTCATCAGTATCAGTCAGGACATTGCTCTCTTATTCATCAGTATCAGTCAGGACATTGCTTTCTATTTATATTAGAATAGCTAGATATTTAAAACTTACCCTATGATTTATTAACTTAAATTATTTTGGGGACAGCACCTTTGAGTATTTTTTTTTTATCTTCGTTATCGGCATCAGTAAAATGCCGACTACAAATAAAGATATTTTTCATGTTATCCTTCTTTATCGATCCTTTATATTTATAAATTTTTTACAGAAATTTGCCCCTTTCCTATGCGGGTCTTCTTTAGGAAACCTGAAAGGCATATAAAAAAAGGAAAAAATTTTAATTATAATATTGTTGAAACAAATGTATATAATACAAAATAATTATATTAATTATCTATCTAAAGGCCGTTTTACATGCTGCAATTCTTCTTTGCAATATGCAATAGTCTTGAACAAAGGCATGCGCAGTTTGACAAAAGATACAAATGTCTTGCCACTGCGCATGCTTTTGTTCAAGACTATTGCAACTTGCAAGAAAGAATTGCAGCATGTAAAACGGCCTTTAAATCACACCATCTTGCAGGGGACCTCGCCGAAGCATTTCTTTTTTCCTCCCATTATAAAATGAACAATAATACTTTATTTACTAATATCGTATAGTTACAATACAAATTTACCAATTTTTGTCAATAAAAAACTGACGGCTTTTAATTTAATTGATTTTGAACAGGAATGTTTAACAAAAATTTCAAATTTTAAATATTATGAATCTTAAGAAATGTCAGTTTGGTAAACGTCAAATTCCGATTCACCTATCACAAGCAAGATATTTGACGCATGCGCAGTATTCACCGTGCCATGGAGAATTGTTTCTAGAGGCGACGTTAGTTCTTCAGTTTTTCTTTAAAGTTCGCAGTATACTAGTTAATATTTATATAAGTTGACAACGAATAACAATTTTTATTTTTTTTGTGCAAAATAAATTTTACCTTGGAAAGAAAAGAATTTTATTGTTAGATTCATTTGGGTATTAAGAATCAAGAACAATATGTCTTGTGAAGTTACTGGTTGCTTCAGGCACAATAAAACGAAGGACAAATGTAATATAAGTTCTCATAGATTTCCTAAAACCCTGATTTCTACAGTACAGAGGTTTCATGCTTGCCACAAATATGAAAAAATTAACTTAAGTAACGGTAGATATTTGGTTAAACATTTCTAAATCAAATGATTTTTAGCAGTTATATGCTAAGCTAAGCATTTTGAAAATAAAAAGAAAAATTAATGATGCTACAGAAAGCAACCTGCTCCAGACTTGTTTAAAAACCAATAATTGAAAAAATAAAAAAATATTACAGATGAGGCTGAGGATCGCATTTTGGCCGTCTTACCTGATAACAGAAGTTTTGAGTAGACTAAATCAGATAAAAATTCAGCTGAAATGTGTATAAATAGTAACATACATTTTTGTAAGATGTTCAAATATTTGATATTCTCACATACCTAGTGTAACCAGATGTCCTCTTTTTAAGCATGTGTAAAGGCATCTCTTATATATTTTGTAATTTATCCGAATTGTTCCCTTTTTGTTCATGAAAATTACGTAAAACAAAGCATATAATTATTTTTTTTACATCCGAAATAAAACGTTAGGACCTTTTCTTTTAGTCCTTGGTTTAGATCATGATTATTAGTACTCAGATACAAAAGAGGTGATTTTTTTAACTTCTAAGTCTTTAGTTCTATAAAAAACAGCTAAAAATTACAAAAAAAATTAATATTAACATTCTGTTTTTAATTTGTAGGCTACAAATAGTAGAAACAAGAAAAAAAAGCTGATACTGGAAAACTCCTGTATTGTCAGATACACAAGTAAAAACAACCTGTTCTTAATCTTAATTAATTAAATGCATACCATGCACTGTTTATATAAATTGAATAATACAGTCTTAGTTAATACCACTTAACACACAATTGGCAGAGACATAATATTGGTTTACTTCTACTATGATATTGATATGAATTTCCCAATGCCAGAAATCTAATTTAGTTTTAATATGTAGTTACAAGCATAATAATATATCAAAATTTTTACATTAGGTTTATCTTCTTTAAACATAATTAGGTTTGTGCAGTTAGTGTTAAAATTTCATCAATTTCTTCTATAGAGTAGCTGAACACTTCCTAATTCACACAGAAAACTTAAAGTAGGATTCTTAAATATACTTATTATGGTAATTGGAGGTTTTTGTTTTATATATTTCTGCCTAGAAGTTCCTTCTGAATAAGGGGTAGGCTCCAGGTTAAACATGTTCAGTTATATTATTTTTCTTTTGGTAATTGCCATCATGAAATGTATGTTCTTTGTTATCCGTAGTATATTCATTAGTCGGCATTCTAAAACAAAAATATCTAGGTAGGTACATATAAAAACTATTGAAACATATATATCTATGCTTAAATAAGGTTATAATCTACATAATAGCAAAAAATGTGTTTTATTTACTATAATTGTGTTATGTAAGACTTCAGGGGTCCGGTTTCAGTATTTGTCAAAGTAATTACTCAAGTACTTATGAATATTAAGTAACATATTCAGCTACACACAGGATATTTTGCTTACCATACCATTGTTAGCTTGAACTAGTCCAAATAAAAATATTTCTAAATACTGTCTTGAGTTCTTTTACATCAGTTTAATGACTATTCGTGTATTTACATACATCATCTAGTTTTTTAGGAATTTTTTGAAATGAACTGTTTGATATGCTAATCCTAACTAACATAATTTTATACATACCTGCACTTCAAGCGATACATAAGTTTATTCCAATAAACATTTAACGATCTGTAGCTAACATACGTCCAAAATTCAACGAAAACTCACAAGTACGTATGAAAAAAATTATAGAAATATATTTTAACCTTTACCTGTCAAATTAACGTTCGCTCATAACCATAAAAAACAAAACTGATAAACAAGGTCTAGGTTGATTTTATAATTAACAGCTCTTTAAGCGATAGACATATTGCCGTCTCTGTTTTCATCGTAATCATAAAAGAAGATGGAATTATGACCGATACATGAATTCCGTTAACAAATTTTAGCAAAGGTGTACTGTAATCTTTTGAGGCCTTTACGCAATAAAAACATGGCTAACCAGTCATTTTAATCGGCCCTTGGTTCGCCTCATAATATATATCATCAAAACTTGCGCGTAGGCACACTTTGTTTTCTCCTCACCATGGTCACTGTAAATCTACGTGACATTCCATTTTTGGAGTCAGTAATGGTCACAATTATGACTTCTTGACTTATTTTAACATTGTCCATTTTCATGTCACAAAGTTCATTAGAACGGCACGCTCCAGCAACTCTCATTACCATTACGACCTTCATCAATAAGTATATATCATCGGGGGCTTCAACCATGAACTTATTCACATCTTCCCTGTTAAACACATTCGATTTTTTGGGTCTATAACCATCATTTTTTCTTTTCAAAAATGCTCTATAAAAAGGATGGACTTCAACATCGAAGACTCACACCATAAGATTGATGGGGACTTCAATATAGCACTTTTTTCGTTGATATACACCAAAAACAAGGTTTCTGAGCTGCAGTAGCCGTCTTGCTTGAAAATCCAAAAATATATCCAGCATTTTCTTGTAAACATACAATACAGGGAGGGGGAAAAATATTATATACTATATGAGATGTAAGTGTATTAACCAGTCTCGAACTTTTGACCTTGGCGATTCATTCGTCCTAATCAAATTTTTTGTTTTTTATGTATTTTCAAACATTGAAGACATGTGATCATATTAAATAAAAATTGATGAATAGTGTGGATGAAACATTCGTCCATTTGTTGATTCGCCCATTCGTTCATTCATATGAACGGACGAATCGAATAAGTAGTTATTTAAGGAGAGAAGCCTCCCTCCTCTTCATTACGAATCTACTTCTCCTCCTCCCTATCATTTTAAAATTGTAACTCTTCTTCCTCCGCCCTAATATCGAAAATTATTTAATCGAGTTCGTTAACTTAGCCTTGTCGCCGAAGGTTATTTCTGTTAAGCTATGGGCAATAATAAAAGGTTACTTCGAGAGACTCCTCTCTTAAACTTAAAGTTGAAAAGGGGCAAAAACGCTTTTGTTGCTTTAATTTGTAGAGTCGAAAATGTAAAGTAAAAAACAATTCTGAAATTGTCGAAAAGAAAATAAAGTGACAGAAGAAATTTCCTATTCACTATATAACTTTAAAAAATGAAGAAACTTGCAGGCCTACTTCTTGTGATCATACATTTTGTCTTAATTATTTAGTCGAGTGGACAGTTTTATAACGTGTCCATTGTGTAGAAAAGATTTTGGCTTTATCATTTTGTTATCTAATAATTCTGAAACCATTCCTTTGCATTATTGTCACCACCACAAATTTAAAAACTTGAATATGAGTGAAGTGAAAGTTTATTTTAAAAACCTTTTAACTCTATAAACATGGCTTATGTGAACGACATTTTACCGGAGGACGTATTGGAAGTGGTAAACATTTATGAATGTGTAACCGTCAACCTTGCTGAAGAAAAACGTTTGGAGCTTCAAGATGTAAATAATTTTATTTCGAATGACATTCAATCGGGAGATTCAGATCCAGGAATTGATCAAGCTGATGAAAACGCAATGGCAAAAAAAGGCGTTAATACCGATTTTTCGTGAACATTTCATCGATAAAATATTTTGTATTGTTCAAGTTACGTAATAGTTCGTACGGTATTAGACAAAAAAATACATTATGTTATTTGTGTTATTACATACATCAATTGTCTCTTGGAAATGATGGTCACGAACATACAAATACTCATTATAAACGAAAAGTTAGGTACTCAGATTTAGACATTAGATGTGCAATTTGTTCGAAACCATTATATCAGATGATACTTCGAGACATTTGTGTACTTATTTTTACTTCCCTCGTAAAAGGGAAGTATTGTAATCGTGAAAAAACCACTCTCCGAGATTTTTTCAGATCTTCGC
Organism: Kuschelorhynchus macadamiae; assembly: GCA_030620095.1. Taxonomy (NCBI): domain Eukaryota; kingdom Metazoa; phylum Arthropoda; class Insecta; order Coleoptera; family Curculionidae; genus Kuschelorhynchus; species Kuschelorhynchus macadamiae. The sequence goes on from JAUTXW010004619.1 coordinate 357,786, forward strand.
GTTTCTTTCAGGATCCCTAGATGATGAAAAACATGTTTTCTCAATTCCGTCGGTCTGCCGGTCTGTTTGTCTGTCTGTCTGTTCGCGGCATAGCTAAAAAGCTACTTACCCGAATGACGACCTGGTAACATTTTGGTAAAAATCCAATATGGTGAAACAAAATCGACGCCTAGTGGAATCTTAAAAATTATTATGCTAAAAAAATTATTATTAGAAAATTATTACTCAGATTTTGTAAAAACATCAGGTATTATGTTGGAATCAACATAATACCTGATGGTATTATGGATTGGTACGAATCAATGATAAGGGAACAAAATGGTGCCTTAATAAAATATTTAAACATTCGGCCTGAGAAAACTGTTTAATGGTTTGATTTCAAATTGTGTGCCATAACTAATTGTAGTATAGGGATCAACTAATAAAATAATGGTACAAGTTCAAGATGGCCGAAGAAAATGGCGACCAAATAAAATGTTTGTAATCCTGAAAAAATTACACTCTCAGGTTTTACACGTTTTTATGTTTCAGCATTCCAGATGCCAAAAAATATGTTTTATCAATTCCGTTTGTCCGTCTGTCCGTCTATCCTTAGTAAGAATTAAAGTACGTTAGAGGTACGCGCCAACATGTTTTCCCTATTTTTCACATTCTATCAACCAATGTTTACGATAAAACAAGAAGTGGGGATCGCCCATGTCCAAGCCGTGGCCATTTGTTGACGAATGCCAGTGACGGCGCGAGTTTTCACTTCCCGCATAAGGAAATATCATTAATCGTGAAAAAATTATCATTCCGGGGTTTTACAGATCTTCATGTATTTCCATTACTGTCGGTCGGTCGGTCGGTTACGGTATAGCTTAAAAATCCACTTACTCGATTAACTATAATTTTATTTAATTTTCCACAAAAATCACGATCGGTAATTAAATGGTAAAATAGTATGAATTCAATATGGCGAAACAAAATGACGACCTGTTAAAATACTTGATGTACGAAAATGACGAAATGGGCCACCTTTCATTATGGTTGACAAAAGGAAGGATTCTTGCCTATTATGAGGCAAATAGGTATTTTTACAAATTTCAAAGAAATAATCGTTCCCTACTTCACTATCTAAAATCAAACCATTAAGTTAGGTAAATTTAAAAGGAAATTAGTTATTTATATATCATTAAACTTTAGTTTATAGTTATGTTTGCCTTATGTCACTGTCATTTTGTAATTGTAACATTTAGAAAAATTATTTGTTCAGTTGTTAAAAATGTCATATTAAACCTGTAACTGCCAAGCTAGATCTTGCCTAAATTTAAACCTCTTTAGTGAATACGGGTGTTAGTGTTTTAAACTAAAATCAATGCTTTTAACGCGCTTTTATTGGCTTCCTATTCATCTGATCGTATGTTTGTATGCCTGGTTCAAATCTTGTAATGGATTTTTCAGCACTTCCATTACCGATTATTTTCAAATTTGACATGCATACACTTTCAGATGTAAAAAATTCGAATTTTTTTAGTGATCGTTTAGAAATCCAAAATGGCGGCCGACGAATTTTGTTACTTGTGTAGCTAAAACTGAAAATCGGTGCTTAGGAAAATTTAAAAGTGTCAGCAATGAATTGAATGCACAACAAAAATCAAAATGGTGGTGCCAATATAGCGAACGAATTTTGTCAATTGTGCAGATTCGGCTGAAATATCAGTATCTAGAAGTATTTAAAAATAAAAGTTATGTAATTTTAGTCAATATTTGAGAATTAAAAATGGCACCACTATAAAATTCGGCATTTAGAGGCATCAAGAATGTATGTCAACATTTTAAAATTCAAGATTGTAATGCCAACATGGCGGCGGTATTTTAACATTTGTATAGATTTGGCTGAAAGAAAGTAGGCATCTGTAGGTATTTGAGAGTACATATCATACATTTTTAGTAAATATTTAGAAAATGAGAGTAGGAATGCCTAGATTGCGAGCGAATTTTAATATTTATACAGATTTGATTAAAAATCGATATTAAGTGACCAATTCATACATTTTTAGTAATAAACATTCAAAATGGGGACGTCATCAATCAATCAATCCGATAAGTACTTTTTCCAGATATTTTTAACCACCGTTTATATTTAAACACCCGTTTTGAATTCGACTCAACATTTTTACCAGTTCATCCCTATATAATATTTGTTTTTTGAGCAAAATTTCAAGATAATCGATGCAGTAGTTTTCTGCATTGACTTTTATAACCTTTTATTAGGCCGCCATTTTAGATTTGTAGTAAAACTTATCAGTTGATGGTCATGTCAAACCTAATTTTTCTTCAAAATTTGGATAAAATGGCTGGATCTATAGGCCGCCATTTTGTCATATTGGATTTTTACCAAAATGATACCACGTCATTATCACATGACGATAACCAAAACTTGAAGTAAATAGGACAAGCATTTCTTGAGCTTTGTCGCGGACAGACATACAAACTAACCGTGCGACGGGACTGAGAAATCATGTTTTTTTGCAACTATAATACTTTCCTCTTTTTTAAATTTTCAATATCCTAAATCTTAAATTCTAACCAGTTTAGTACATGTTTACGAACACATTTTTACTTTTAATTACCCAAAGAATCACCATTTGAATTCCTTTACCTCACAAACCTTATATAAAAAATTGGCCCAACCAATGACGTCAAAAAGAAATAGACCCCGCATTTCATTCATAAAAATGAAATAAATAGAATCAAACATCAATTTGTTGTTGTGTATAAGTGGAAAAAAGAGGGACTGATCGCATAAAAAATAGTTTGCGGTGAAAATTGCAACCCTGTCAGATATCTTCGCGAGGCTTACCAGTGGCGTAGCTATTTTTGAGATAATGTATTATTTGCTATATTTTTTCGAGCCCAAATATTAGTATGGTGGATACGACAGTTTTTTTGTTATAAGATGAACTGGAACGACTTCACATGTCAAAAGTGAGAGTTTTAATAATAACTTGAAAACAATTAATTTAGATATTATGTCGTGGAAAAGTCTGCACTAAATGGGAAACTTTTTTATTATCAATTTCTCGAAAAACTTTCTTCTTGATAAAACTTGTGTGTTTGTCGAAAAAATAGTTTTCACAACATTCAACTTTAAGTCAGATATACAGAGCATTCAAAAAAATACGAAAAAGTGTATTTCAAAAATTAAAATTTTTGTGGCTGCCGCGGCCGTAAAAAAATGAAAAATTTTATTTTTTTGAAATTGTTAGTGAACTCCACTATTTTGAACATCCTGATCTAAAGTTTATTACTATCAAAAATATTTTTTTTGAACCACCAACGATGTTTAAAAATAAAATCATCGAAACCTTTTGGTGATTCTGAAGCACCCTGTATAATATTTTACACTATATTTGAAATTTATTTTTTTTATAAAAATTTAAATAACAAGGTTGAAAGTGGTGCGGCACTTTATAAATTTTCACCGTGGACACGTGGTTTATAAAAATAAAACAAAGTTTAAAAGTTTGGTATAATAAATATTATAAACGGTAAAATAAAAGTCGCCAACGTCCTATTTGCCCAAGATATACCTATAATTTTTTACATTTTCATAATTGCTCTACCTGCAATATTTTGCAACTTTTTTTGTTGCACTTGCAGGGGGACTAGCAACAAGTGAAAAAAAAGCATTGTTCTTAACAATTTTTTTGTCATTGAATTGGTTTTGACAAGGTTGGATCCCCCTAGAACTGAAATCCTGGCTACGTGCCTGCAAAAGACATATTTATGTAATGGTTCATGTGGCAATATTTATTATTAGCAATAAGCTTAGTCATTAAAGAACAAGCATTTCCATGACAAAATACAACCAATAACAGGGTGAGTTCTTATTACTATTGTTACTAAAGAAGAAGATAAAACTAAATTTTGTTACATGCACCCACTTTGTGTTTTGATGTCTATACCAAGAGTATAATGCTTATTTAATACGTTTCTTTATCAGCTTATCACCGACTTCATAAGAAATATGTAATAAAATATAATTTATCACTTTTTAATGCAACCTTTTTTTTTAAATCGGGTTTGTTTTTCAAAACATTTTGATTTCACCCTTTTTCCAACACATTTTAGTTCTATTTACGCGAAGTTAGGTCCAGTACTTTTAAAAGTTTGCCAGGCTTGCGGCAAGTAATATTATATAAAAATGCACCACCTTTACATGTATTGGATCTATTCATATTTACAGAAAATCAGCAATAAACATGGTCCAATATTAATATGAATACAAAATTGAATTTCGTGTCCCTAAAAACCACAAAAACCATATTATGAAAAACAATATCTTTACAGTATTTATCCCTCAATTTACCCCCTTTTTTCCCCACCATCCACCTTCCCCGCTATACATTTCACTTATTGACAATATAACTATTTTGTGCCAAGATGTTTAATATTTTTAACATTCATTATAATATATTATATTATTATTTATATTACCGAAATCACCTGAGAAAAACAGATTCTCCCTAGTTGGGATAATGTACCTCAGGATGGTATTTATTTACTTTTTTGATTAGTTATTTTTAAAAACCAAATTTTTAGGCAATAAATGAAAACATTTCAAATTCATTAAAGAAAATCTATAGCAAATGAAAAATTGAAAAGTAGCGCTATTGCGCTATTTTCATTTTTTGTATATGCTTGCTATATGAAAACTCCGACACTACCCTAAATATTCCTTGAAAATTTCATCCAAAATGCAAACCATCCTGGATTAATTAATGACAACATAAAATAGTGGGTCTTACAGCTTACTCAATTAAAATTTAGTACCTATGCTTTACCAAATAGTATATTTATGTTGTTTATTAACCCCTCAAAAAAGGTGGTTTGATACATTTTTTCACAAATATATAAATAAGCAAAACGTTGTACTCCGTTTATCATCAGTGTCTTCGACTTTATAGATAAGTTGAAGTTATAAAAAATTAATTTAAGCCCAACGGAAATGTGTAATACAAAAACAATACTTCATTTGCAAATATAAGAACACTATTAGACGGTGATTTTACCCTGCAACTACAGCACTGGTATGACATAACCTTACTTACCTTCGAAAACAAACTTCTGGGTTTAAATCGTTTGTTTTTCTGCAAATAAAGCAAGTTCGCACCATTTCCTTAAAGTTTATTAAACAGATTCTTGAAAATAGCCACACAAAACACTTGGATTTCTGAAAAACACTTATTTCACCAACTAGAACAATTGCAACGCCGCGCATCAAATAGGTCGAAATCATGAATGACTACGACAGTCTTCGGAGTCTTCCGAATGATCCCGAAAGAAATCTGTAGTATACTCGAAAAAGGTAGAATTCCGACGTTGCCGATTATTCTGAGCTTTATTTCTTGAAATAAGAAATAATAATTACAGAAGATTTAAATTACATTTAAAACAGATTCGGTTTGAGTTATCTATAATAAGCGATTTAATTATCAGTTTTAAAATATATGGAAAATTATACTGGGAATTTCTGGAATTTCTTGTTTATTTAGGTAATAGTATAAAGGATGATATCCGTTATAATCTGGCCACAGTAACGGTTTGGCAAACCAGGGTTAATGTTGGATTCCTCCAAAATGTAAACAACTGGGTCTATGTTATTTCCATGTCGTTGGGCCCAACTCAAGTGAAAATTAGAAAAAGGCCCCGAAATCGTCCGAAACTTTATTATTTCCCCAGATTTCATACAAATACTAGTAAATTTCGAAGTAACAGTACGCTTTTTTGAACGTGAAATGCCCTTTGACTATTTTAATATAATATAGATATATTCTATAATAATTTTAATTCTCTGATAGGAAAAACTATTGTAATCGTTAAAAAAATCACCTCAGAGTCTTTCTTGTATCATTTCGCTTCTGAGAATTCTCACATAACCCCCGACGAAATAAACGTTCTATGTTACTGAACCGGATTGGTCAATACGTCATGTGACCCAAAATAAGTGATTCAGGCATATTCCGTTAGACATAACAAGTCCCCTGGAAAAGGAAATCTAGCTGTTTACTTAATAATTAAAAGACAATTTCACACTTAAAAAGGCCATTTTTTTACAAACTCACATTGCCGCACCATAGCTACGTCAACTAAAGCTCCTAGTTTCGCAAAGTCCAACATAAAGTAAATAAAAGTTATTTATTAAATATTTAAAGAATCAATGTTCTTCTAATTTCACCACACCCTTAGAACGCTGCTTCCTGAAGTAACGCAACATATAATTAGAAGATTTGAGCCGTATCAACAATTACACAATAATGCATTAAAACACATGCAGTAATGAAGCTAAGAAAAGCTTGGTACTATAAGGATCCCTTGCCAATGAAAGTGGGATGGTCTAATACGATAATGGGATGGTCTAATACGATAGTGGGATGGTCTAATACGTGGAGTTGTGATTGGGGTTTCCATATCTAACTAAAACTCTTGTTACTGGTGTAATCTGATCTGAGGCTTTGGGTATTCTAGCTTGTATTTTACTATTTTGCAATAAAAGTAATTTCTTTATAAGTACTGCTTAGAAACTAATATTGGAAAAATATTATCATTTTTTGTATGACAATTTTATTGCAGCATGTTTAAACATATTCACCGTAATATAAATTGATATAAACATTGGAGTTCCTGGCTAGGCTTGGCATCGTAGTACGATCGACCTTAAACTGTGAGGTAATCTTGGCAGTGGCTAAATATGCAAATAATGAACTCTATTTTTATTCTTACTCTAAGGGTCTATCTGTCCGTCTGTATGTCTGTCAATTCTCGGCATAGCTTAAATACTATTTACCCGATTGACTTCAAATTTTGGTCAAAAATTCAGGGTCATATGGGGATGACCTGGTAATATTTTGGTAAAAATCCAAAATGGCGGACCAGTGAAATGTTAACAAAATTATTATTAAAAAACTACTCATCCAATTTATCTCAAAATTTGCAAAGAACGTCAAGTATTATGTTAGAATCAACTGGTAACATGTTGGCACGAATCCAAGAGGGCGAAACAAAATGGCTATTTATAAAATATTTGAAAATTCAGCCTGAAAAACTGCATAATGGTTTGATTTCAAATTGTGTGTCACAACTAATTGTGGTATAGGGATCAACTAGTAAAATTGTGGTACTATGTCAAGATGACCGAACAAAATGTTTGTAATCGTGAAAAAAATCACCCTCTCTGGTTAAACATATCTTCATCTTTTAGCATCCCTAGACGCCAAAAAATTATGTTTTATCAACCATCAGCCCGTCCGTCTGTCTGTCTGTCTGTCAGTTCGCTGCATAGCTTAAAAACTAACCCGATTGACTTCAAATTTTGACCAAAAATTAAGAGTCATATGGGGATAACCTGGTAATATTTTGGTAAAAATCCAGTATGACAAACCAAAATGGCAGCCTAGAGAAATGTTAGAAAAATTATTTTGAAAAAAACTACTTATCTGATTTATTTCAAATTTTGCATAAACATTAAGTATTATGTTGGAATCAACCGGTAAAATTTGGTTACGAATCCAAAATGGCGGTATAATAAAATATTTAAAAATTCAGCCTGAATAAACTACTTAATGGAATGATTTCAAATTGTGTGCCATAACTGAATGTGGTATAGGGCTCAAGTAGTAGAACTGTGTTACTAATTCAAAATGGCGCCCAAATAACATTTTTGTAATCGTGAAAAAACCCCCCTCAGGTTTTACAAATCTTCACCTTTTAGTGTCCCTAGACCCTAGACAAAAAGCATGTTTTATCAACTCTGTGGGTTCGTATGTCGGTCTGTCTGTCAGTTCGCGACATAGCTTAAATACTACTTACCCGATTGACTTCAAATTTTCACCAAAAATTAAGGGTCATATGGGGATGACCTGGTAATATTTTGGTAAAAATCCAAAATGGCGGAACAATGTTAAAAACATTTTTTTAAAGAGGTATTGTATTTGGGGTTAAGATCCACTAAAAACAAATCTTTTTTTAAATTGTCGACGTTTCGCAACTTAATTGTTGCATCCTCGGGACACATATATAGATCCTATATCCTGCATGGAACCCATATTATCAGTCTTTACCTACTCCGTTGGTTTGTATATATTTCCCAGATATTAAGTTTCTTAATGGTTTTCGTTAACAATCCTGTTGTTGTTATGTTAGAGTGGTGTATTATTTGGAGTTAGGATCCAGTAAAAATACAAAAGTCTATTTTAAAATAGTTGACGTTTCGCAACTTTATTGTTGCATCCGCAGGACACATATATAGATTCCATATCCTGCATGAACCCCATGTTATCAGTCTTTACCTTTCGTTGGTTCGCAGATATTTCCCAGATATTAAGTTTCTAAATGGTTTTGATAACGATCCCCTTGTTGTTATGTTAGAGTGGTGTATTATTTGAGGTTAGGATCCAACAAAAAAAAACAAAAGACTTTTTCCGTTTCGCAACTTTATTGTTGCAGCTTCAGAACACATAGATTCTATATTCTGCATAAAACCCAACGACATGGAAATAACATAGACCCAGTTGTTTACATTTTGGAGGAATCCAACATTAACCCTGGTTTGCCAAACCGTTACTGTGGCCAGATTATAACGGATATCCTCCTTTATACTATTACCTAAATAAACAAGGAATTCCAGAAATTCCCAGTATAAATTTCCATATAGAATATTTTAAAACTGATAATTAAATAGCTTATTATAAATAACTTAAACCGAATCTGTTTTAAATGTAATTTAAATCTTCTGTAATTATTATTCCTTATTTCAAGAAATAAAGCCCAGAATAATCGGCAACGTCGGAATTCTACCTTTTTCTAGTATTTCTTTCGGGATCATTCGGAAGACGCCGAAGACAGTCGTAGTCATTCATGATTTCGACCTATTTGATGCGCGGCGTTGTAATTGTTCTAGTTGGTGAAATAAGTGTTTTTCAGAAATCCAAGTGTTTTGTGTGGCTATTTTCAAGAATCTGTTTAAAAAACTTTAAGAAAATGGTGCGAACTTGCTTTATTTGCAGAAAAAGAAACGATTTAAACCCAGAAGTTTGTTTTCGAAGGTAAGTAAGGTTATGTCATACCAGTGCTGTAGTTGACGGGTAAAATCACCGTCTAATAGCGTTCTTATATTTGCAAATGGAGTATTGTTTTTGTATTGCACATTTCCGTTAGGCTTAAATTAATTTTTTATAACTTCAACTTATCTATAAAGTCGAAGACACTGATGATAAACGGAGTACAGCGTTTTGCTAATTTATATATTTGTGAAAAGTCTCAAATATTCCTTTAAAATTTATTAAACCATCTTTTTTGAGGGGTTAATAAACAACATAAATATACTATTTGGTAAAGCATAGGTACTAAATTTTAATTGAGTAAGCTGTAAGACCCACTATTTTATGTTGTCATTAATTACTCCAGGATGGTTTGCATTTTGGATAAAATGTTCAAAGAATATTTAGGGTAGTGTCGGAGTTCTCATATAGCCAAGCATATACAAAAAATGAAAATAGCGCAATAGCGTTACTTTTAAATTTTTCATGTAAAATTTAGTTGTATCTTCATCTTTAGTAACAGTAGTAATAAGAACTCACCCTGTTATTGGTTGTATTTTGTCATGGAAATGCTTGTTCTTTAATGACTAAGCTTATGGCTAATAATAAATATTGCCACATGAACCATTACATAAATATGTCTTTTGCAGGCACGTAGCCAGGATTTCAGTTCTAGAGGGATCCAACCCTGTCAAAACCAATTCAATGACAAAAAAATTATTAAAAAGAATGCTTTTTTTCACTTGTTGCTAGTCCCCCTGCAAGTGCAACAAAATATGAAAAAAAGTTGCAAAAACTAGTTATTTGCCAATATCTATTAAAACATTGCAGGTAGAGCAATTATGAAAATGTAAAAAATTATAGGTATATCTTGAGCAAATAGGACGTTGGCGACTTTTGCTTAATATTTTTAGGTTTTATATATTTAATAGTATTTTAATAAATAAGTGCTTAGTCACTTTGTTAATATCGAGGTTAATGTGGTGTTATCTTCCATAGAGGGTCTGGAACCATATTGCTACATTAAAAATCTGGATTTCTTTAATCATAAATGTATTCATCTTTTTTTTTTAGTACTTTCTCGAAATTCTAAAACTACTTTTAATGAGCGTTTGCTTAAAAGTTTTTCGTTTTTTGAGAATTCTAAATATGCCTCACTATCAAAATCGAATATTTTTTGGAGGTAATTTTTTTCAATCCCCAAAGGTAAATACAATAATTTTCTTATTCCTTAAATCGTGTTTTGGATACGTAAAGAAAAGAACTTCAAACTTGTGTGAAAATGGATTACGAAGAGAAATTTTCAGCAGCTACCATATATTCTAAGTTTAATAATAATAATTTTTGTTGGAATTATCATAAATTTGGTCTCGACACGCATTTGCAATTTTGCTTATGACAGGAGATTTTTGTGGAAGAAAAATTTATTTTCCTATCGATTTATGTTAGAAACTGTCGTACTTACGAAAAAATCAGGTGCGTCTTTGCTTAGGGTAGCCTTTCTTAATTCTTTACATTTACATATTTGCGAAACTTCTTTGCAATCGCAGAATGTTTAACAGTGTAAACTTGGGCATGTTAAAAAAACCCGTCAAAAAGTTAGAATTTCAAAAAATAGCCTGCTCCCTAATTTTCCTGAGGTTCGAGTTAAAAAATACCTGTAGTAAGCAGAGTCAATAAAGAACTGCTAATCAGCAGTTATTGGAATTCTACTTTTGTAGGTTAAATTATGTAAAAACTCATAAATATTTTTAGGGTCTCGCGCGGGGGGACTAAGTGCCTGGTCTTTTGTCACAGATAATTGTTGATACAATTATATTAAATCAGCTTCTTGCTAACCTAAAGTTTTATAGATATATATATATATATATATATATATATATATATATATATATATATATATATATATATAAAGCTATATAAAATTTCCGATTTTGAAAATTGTCACTGAATCATTAAATATGTAACAGACGAGTTTAATTATTATACAAATAATGAAATATTAAATTAATATGCTGTTACTTTTGTTTTGTCGATAATAATAGTTGTTTGTTATTATATCAAACCGTTTATAAATAAATTATACGAAACTTTTAAACTTTGTTTTATTTTGTCCGTGTCCGGGTGAAAATTTATAAAGTGCAGCACCACTTTCAACCTTGTTATTTAAATTTTTATAAAAAAAAATTAAGTTTCAAATATAGTGTAAAATATTATACAGGATGCTTCAGAATCACCAAAAAGTTTCGATGATTTTATTTTTAAACATCTTGCATTTTAATGCATTTATTTACTTTTTTTATTATTGATTTCTTGATAAAAGTTGGTGATTCAAAAAAAATATTTTTGATAGTAATAAACTTTAGATCAGGATGTTAAAAAATCGTAAATATAAACTGAGTAAAATTTTTTATATTATTGTTATGGAGATATTTAAGGTCAAACAGCAAAAAAACATTTTTCTATTTAAATCTTTCCTTAGCTGTTACTAATATGACATAACTAATACTAAACCTTTATTTACGATTTTTTACGGCCGCGGCACTCACCAAAATTTTAATTTTTGAAATACTCTTTTTCGTATTTTTTGAATGCCCTGTATATCTGACTTAAAGTTGAATATTGTGAAAACTATGTTTTCGACAAACACACAAGTTTTATCAAGAAGAAAGTTTTTCGAGAAATTGATAATAAAAAAGTTTCCCATTTAGTGCAGAATTTTCCACGACATAATATCTAAATTAATTGTTTTCAAGTTATTATTAAAACTCTCACTTTTGCAATGTGAAGTCGTTCCTGTTCATCTTAGAACAAAAAAACTGTCGTATCCACCATACTAATATTTGGGCTTAAAAAAATATAGCAAATAATACATTATCTCAAAAATAGCTACGCCAATCAGTCCGTCTTTTTTCCACTCATACACAACAACAAATTGATGTTTGATTCTATTTATTTCATTTTTATGAATGAAATGCGGGGTCTATTTCTTTTTGACGTCATTGATAAAACCCATATTATCAGTCTCTACCTACTACGTTGGTCCGCAAATATAATCCAATATGATGGAACAAAATGGCGCCAAGTAAAAATGAAAAGACAGTATATGTAACACATATATACTGTGACTATGTAGTGAACTAAATTGGGTCACATTATGCAAATGGAAAAAAAACATCATAACGAGGGAAGTTCCGGGTAAAGGAAATTTACAGATTTTTTTTGATTAATTACAGTTTCTTGCCGCTAATTTCAATATATATTAAACCGGTGTGAAGATAGCCGCTCAAGTCCCGAATGCTGCCGAAGGCCGCTATCAGAGGCGCACTGATATTTTAATCATCAGGTATATATTTTAAACGAAATATAATTAATTATTGACAATTTAGTTAAATTAACTATAAAATACACTTTCATGCCGAGAACCGCCTAGTGAGAATATTTCAGATCTTCTTCGAAATGTAAAAATCGATTCCTCACATTACCTTTAATTGTTATAATTTTGGGAACGTTTATATGCTAAACAGTTACTTGTTTCTTTAACAGCTTACTTCCGATTGAAAGATACAACAGACGTAAAACAAAAAAAAGTCTTAGTTCTACAAAAATAAATTATATACTTCCAGTTCCAGCTAGAGTCCATAATTATAAATAATTTAAATACCTAAAAGGGTAGGTTGCTGTTTCTGCGGTAATTGGGGCGCCTAAATCATTTCTATCGATCTAGTTTTTGGGGATAAAGGGTGCGGGGCTAAGAAAAAATTAAATACCCAAAAGGGTAGGTGGCTGCTTCCGGGGTAATTGGAGCGGCTGAATGATTGCGGCCTAGTTTGGAGGTACGAGGGCATACAGAAGAGTATCTCTATCGATCTAGTTTTTGGGTATAAAAGGTATGGGGCTAAGAAAAAAATTAAATACCCAAAAGGGTAAGTGGCTGTTTCCGGAGTAATTGGAGCGGCTGAATCATTGCGGCCTTGTTTAGAGGTACGAAGGCATATAGAAGAGTATTTCTGTTGATCTAGTTTTTGGGGATAAAGAGTACGGGGCTAAGAAAAAATTAAATACTCAAAAGGGTAGGTGGCTGTTTCCGGGGTAATTGGAGTGGCTGAATCATTGCGGCCTAGTTTGGAGGTACAAGGGCATATATAAGAGTATTTCTGTCGATCTAGTTAGTTTTTGGGGATAAAGGGTACGGGGCTAAGAAAAAATTAAATACTCAAAAGGGTAGGTGGCTGTTTCCGGGGTAATTGGAGCGGCTGAATCATTGCGGCCTAGTTTGGAGGTACGAGGGCATATATAAGAGTATTTCTATAGATCTAGTTTTGGGGATAAAGGGTACGGGGCTAAGAAAAAAATTAAATACCCAAAAGGGTAGGTGGCCGTTTCCGGGGTAATTGGACCAGCTGAGGCATTGCGGCCTAGTTTAGAGGTATGAGGGCATATATAAGAGTATTTCTATAGATCTAGTTTTTGGGGATAAAAATTACGGAGCTAAGAAAAAAATTAAATACCCAAAAGGGTAGGTGGCTGTTTCCGGGGTAATTGGAGCAGCTGAATTATTGCGTTCTAGTTTGGAGGTACGAGGGCATATATAAGACTAATTCTATAGATCTAGTTTTTGGGGATAAAAGGTACGGGGCTAAGAAAAAAATTAAATACCCAAAAAAGTGGGTGGCTGTTTCCGGGGTAATTGGAGCGGCTGAATCATTGCGGCCTAGTTTAGAGGTACGAGGGCATACAGAAGAGTATTTCTATCGATCTAGTTTTTGGGGATAAAAGGTACGAGGCTAAGAAAAAAATTAAATATCCAAAAGGGTGGGTGGTTGTTTCCGGGGTAATTGGAGCGGCTGAATCATTGCGGCCTGGTTTAGAGGTACGAGGGCATATAGAAGAGTGTTTCTATAGATCTAGTTTTTGGGGAGAAAGGGTACGTGGCTAAGAAAAAAATTAAATACCCAAAAGGTTAGGTGGCTGTTTCCGGGGTAATTGGAGCAGCTGAATCATTGCGGTCTAGTTTGGAGGTACAAGGGCATATATAAGAGTATTTCTATAGATCTAGTTTTTGAGGATAAAAGGTATAGGGCTAAGAAAAAAATTAAATACCCAAAAGGGTAAGTGGCTGTTTCCGGAGTAATTGGAGCGGCTGAATCATTGCGGCCTTGTTTAGAAGTACGAGGGCATATAGAAGAGTATATCTGTTGATCTAGTGTTTGGGGATAAAGGGTACGGGGCTAAGAAAAAATTAAATACTCAAAAGGGTAGGTGGCTGTTTCCGGGGGTAATTGGAGCGGGTGATCATTGCGGCCTAGTTTGGAGGTACGAGGGCATATATAAAAGTATTTCTAGAGATCTAGTTTTTGGAGATAAAGGGTACGAGGCTAAGAAAAAAATTATATACCCAAAAGGGTAGGTGGCTGTTTCCGGGGTAATTGGAGCGGCTGAATCATTGCGGCCTAGTTTAGAGGTACGAGGGCATGCAGAAGAGTATTTCTATCGATCTAGTTTTTGGGGATAAAAGGTACGGGGCTAAGAAAAAAAATTAAATACCCAAAAGGGTAGGTGGCTGTTTCCGGGGTAATTGGAGCAGCTGAATTATTGCGGTCTAGTTTGGAGGTACAAGGGCATATATAAGAGTATTTCTATAGATCTAGTTTTAGGGGATAAAAGGTACGGGGCTAAGAAAAAAATAAAATACCCAAAAAAGTGGGTGGCTGTTTCCGGGGTAATTGGAGCGGCTGAATCATTGCGGCCTAATTTAGAGGTACGAGGGTATACAGAAGAGTATTTCTATCGATCTAGTTTTTGGGGATAAAAGGTACGGGGCTAAGAAAAAAAATTAATACCCAAAAGGGTGGGTGGCTGTTTCCGGGGTAATTGGAGCGGCTGAATCATTGCGGCCTAGCTTAGAAATACGAGGGCATACAGAAGAGTATTTCTATCGATCTAGTTCTTGGGGATAAAATGTACGGGGCTAAGAAAAAAATTAAATACCCAAAAGGGTAGGTGGCTGTTTCCGGGGTAATTGGAGCGGCTGAATCATTGCGGCCTAGTTTAGAAATACGAGGGCATACAGAAGAGTATTTCTATCGATCTAGTTCTTGGGGATAAAACGTACGGGGCTAAGAAAAAATTTAATACAAAAAAGGGTAGGTGGCTTTTTCCGGGGTAATTGGAGCGGATGAATCATTGCGGCCTAGTTTGGAGGTACGAGGGCATATGTAAGAGTATTTCTATGGATCTAGTTTTTGAGATAAAGGGTACGGGGCTAAGAAAATAATTAAATACCCAAAAGGGTAGGTGGCTGTTTCCGGGGTAATTGGGACGGCTGAATCGTTGCGGCCTAGCATAGAGGTACGAGGGCATTCCTGTCGATTTAGTTTTTGGAGATAAAGGGTGCGGGGTTAAGAAAAAATTAAATTCCTAAAATGGCTGGTTACATTTTCTGGGGTAATTGAAGCGGCTGAATTAGTGCCATATAGTTTATAGATACCAGAGCATATAGAAGTTTATTTCTGTCGTTTTATTTTTTGATAAGCAGGGCACGAAGTTGAAATTAAAAAAATATTTAAGGGTGAGTTGCAGTTTGAAGGTTATGTGGGGTGTTTTTTATTTAATTTTTCCATACGCAAATAAGAATATGTACATAAAATTAGTATAAAAAAAATATTGCTTAAGTAGGTATGCTTTATTTTTAAAATCTTGCAATTGTGCTTTACGGCAATTTGGAATGTGGCGACATTTATATTTTAAAAAGTTTATTTAAAATATTTAAAAAGTGCGACAAAATAATTGCCAACATCAATTTGTTTGTTTATCTATGTTGTTTAGAATTATTATAGTAACTAGCAAATACCCGCGACTTCGTTCGGGTGGGGCGATATCGAAAAGGGATATAAAGGAGATATAAATTTAATTTTTTTTTCTAGCCCCGTACCCTTTATCCCCAAAAACTAAACCAAGTGGAATACTCGTATATATGCCCTCGTACCTTTAAACTAGGCCGCAATGATTCAGCCGCTCCAATTACCACGGAAACAGCCACCTACCCTTTTGAATATTTAATTTTTTTCTTAGCCCCGCACCCTTTATCCCCAAAAACTAGACCGACAGAAATACTCTTCTATATGCCTTCCTACCTCCAAACTAGGCCGCAATGATTCAGCCGCTCCAATTACCCCGGAAACAGCCACCTACCCTTTGGGTATTTAATTTTTTTCTTAGCCCAGCATTCTTATCCCCAAAAACTAGATCGACAGAAATACTTTTATATATGCCCTCGTACCTCCAAACTAGACCGCAATGATTCCGCCGCTCCAATAACCCCAGAAACAGAAACCAACCCTTTTGGGTATTTAATTTTTTTCTTAACCCTGCATTCTTTATTCCCAAAAACTAGATCGACAGAAATATTCTTATATATGCCCTCGTACCTCCAAACTAGGCCGCAATGATTCAGCCGCTCCAATTACCCCGGAAACAGCCACCTACCCTTTTGGGTAATTAATTTTTTTCTTAGCCCCGCAACCTTTATTATCAAAAACTAGATCGACAGAAATACTCTTATATATGCCCTCGTACCTCCAAACTAGGCCGCAATGATTCAGCCGCGCCAATTACCCCAGAAACAGAAACCAACCCTTTTAGGTGTTTAGTTTTTTTCTTTACCTGTACCCTTTGTCCTCAAAAACTAAATCGACAGAAATACTCTTATATATGCCCTCGTATCTCCAAACTAAGCCGCAATGAATCAGCAGCTCCAATTACCCCGGAAACAGCCACTTACCCTTTTGGGTATTTATGTTTTTCTTAGCCCCGTACTCTTTATCCCCAAAAACTAGATTGAAAAAAATACTCTTCTATATGCTCTCGTACCTCTAAACTAGGCCGTAACGATTCAGCCGCTCCAATTACCACGAAACCAGCCACCTACCCTTTTGGGTATTTAATTTTTTTCTTAGCCCCGTACCCTTTATCACCAAAAACTAAATCGACTCAAATACTCTTCTATATACCCTCGTACCTCCAAACTATGCCGCAATGATTTAACCGCCCCAATTACCGCAGAAACAGCAACCTACCCTTTTAGGTATTTAATTTATTTATAATTATGGACTCTAACTGGAACTGTAAGTTTCTACAGGGGTATACAATACTCCTGTGAGTATATTCTGCTATATAATTTATTTTTACAGAACTAAGGCTTTCTTTTGTTTTACGTCTGTTGTATCTTTCAATCGGAAGTAAGCTGTTAAAGAAACAAGTAACTGTTTAGCATATAAACGTTCACAAAATTATAACAATTAAAGGTAATATGTAGAATCGATTTTTACATTTCGAAGCAGATCTGAAATATTCTCACCAGGCGGTTCTCGACATGAAAGTGTATTTTATAGGTAATTTAACTAAATTGTCAATAATTAATCATATTTCATTTAAAATATATTCCTGATAAATAAAATATCAGTGCGCCACTGATAGCGGCCGTCGCACACTGGTCGGTTTTTACGGATACGTGGTAAAAAATAGAAACATTAAAAATGTTACTGAGAACAGAGAGAACTTATTTAATAATGATAGTTACACTTATTTAAAATAGTTTTTACTGGATATGATAATGTTTGGAGGAGTATCTTGGACCCCTGGGACTACAAAGACCATTTAGTGAACGTAAAAAATAAAGAGCAAATTTTGAAATGTATTTCCAACCTTAGTTTTAAGTAGCTGTTCTAATAAATCATTACCTCTTTGTTTATAGTCATTTACGCTTATGTATATTATTTGGGATTATAAAAAATTGTTAAAATCCACATTTATATACAGGGTGTACTCACAAGATCATTACTAAAAACATAAATCAAATATACTTACTGTCTAGTTATGTGTATCCTTAAAGTAAAACTCTAATTTTTACACATTAGTCTCCATTGTGCAAAATTGATAAGACCCAA
The DNA here is from genome assembly GCA_030620095.1 of Kuschelorhynchus macadamiae. NCBI lineage: Eukaryota > Metazoa > Arthropoda > Insecta > Coleoptera > Curculionidae > Kuschelorhynchus > Kuschelorhynchus macadamiae. The sequence goes on from JAUTXW010004619.1 coordinate 375,817, forward strand.
ATCTACAGAGTGTCGTCACAAAATAAGAATTAATAGTATAAAACAAAAATTTAAAATTACTTATGTCTAGTTATGCCTATTCCCCAAAATAAAACATACATTCTTAAACGATAAATTATGTCATCATTATACATGTGAAAATTATGTAAAATTTTAAATATCCAAATTTACAGGGTATAGTCACAGAATAAGTATTAAAAATATACAATAAAAATATCTACTTAGTTATGTCTCGTTGTACTTCTTGTTGTTGTATTTCTAAAATAAAACTTTAACTCCTAAACATTAGATTTTTCAGCATTGTGTATGTATATTTAAAGTAAATATTATACAAAATATCATTGTATCGTAGAATTGAATATGTGAATATATAATATTTATTGGGTTCTTTATTTTGGATTGTTTGAACTATCATTCACTATTAGAGGCCTAAGTAATTCCAGTGCCTCAGGAAAGAATGTCTTAATCTTTTTTTGTGCTAGTGCTCTTAAACTGAGTATAAAAGGATCCGAGGAGAAAAAAAGTCGATTTATTACATCTTTTAAACTATCAGTTCTCGAAGTCTTCCGGGAAAAATCCTTCCTATATTTTTTTGTCTTTATTCCGGGCTTCTTGTGCCTCCTTGGATAATTGCCCTATTGGAATAAGCGAGTTAATTATGCCTGATCCGTGAATCAAAACCTTATGCACGGTAACAGGCATAACATACCAGGGATACAAAGATACAAAAAGTTTTGCTGTTTCTAGTGAATATTTTTTGAATTCATCTATATTAATATCAAATCCTGACGACAGAGTTTGCAATAACACATGAAATTTTGTAATTATATTAAAATAAATTTTAGTTATTTCTACATCCTCAAAAAATCTCCACGCTGTGTTTCCATTATTGGAACTACCGAAACCTGGCTTCGGTTTGTCTACAATTAGCCCCATCTGAGAACGAAGTTGTTCCTGAATATGTTTCTTTGATTCTAAAACTTTTAAGTTACCTTCCGCACCTCTAGCTTGCCACTTGAAAATGCTCGTTTTATAAGCTAAATGTAAAAGACATTCAAAGAAACGTGTCCAGGCGTGTAATGTTGAGAGTCCATATTTCAAATTATTGTCAGCAGTCGATCTTTGAATAACAGCATCAATATTATTGATGTCCCTGGATGTGACCCCACAAATATATGAGTTGAACTATTTGATGTTAGAGCATTGCAAACTTTGTCGTCAATCATTGTGAGATATAGTTCAAAATGTACCGTTATTCTTTTATTATTAAGAATATACTTAAAAGGAACAACTTTGTTTATTTGATCATCCATATTTTTCTTTTCCTGCATAGTCATTTCTATTGTTTCATGGGCGAATTGTAAGTTAAGTGGCCTAAAAAATTGAGGAGATGAAGACCTTGGATTTTGCCTGATGATGGACTCAAAGTTTCTGGGCTCGTTGCATACCAGTTTAATAGGCACCAAAGATATTATATTCATTACAAATTTTTTTTCTCTACGTTTTTGGACTTTTTGACAAATTAGTTGGACACCCTGTACAGAGGTATTTGGCTTAATTTCGTTTTCAACATTGATTTATTCTATTTAACAAACAAATACAGTGAGACATTCTATAACTAATGATAAATCTTGCATGACATCATTTAAACACACTACATATTAATGCAAAGTTCGATTTTTAGACCCAAGACGCAATTTAATTTTAAATTTTATAGAAAAAACTGCAAATATCTGCAAAATTTTGTTTTTGGATACTTACGATAAGTAATCATAGAAGTTAAAAAATTATATTAGAAACCGGGATCTGAGGCGGAACATAAACAAAAAGCTTTCTATAATATAGGTTCCTTAAAAAAAAGTTGCAATTTGCAGACATTGAGATTTTGGACTTAAGTTTCCACTACTATCCTACTTATATCTAAAACTTATACATATTTTGTAACTACATACCCTAAGATTTAACATCCACCGAAAATAAGTATCGATCCAGGTAATAACTTTTTTGTAGCAACTATTAAAATTTTACACTTTTTTCAGATTATAGTCTTACAAAGCATTACCTGCTGACATATTTCTATTTTGACGTCTGCTGTCAGTGAACGACAAATGCTGGAAAGAATTTTTTCACAGCCAACTTGTTGTTTGCAATATTGACTTTAAATTTAGGACATTTTTGGTCATGTTGAGATAAATAAATTTTATGCATTTATGCCGTGATTCCAGGCAAATCAACCAGTGTGCGTCGGCAGCATTCGGGGCTTGAGCGGCTAGAATTTGGCGGCCACCTTCAGACCGGTATATATTAAAGCATTTAAAACTGTGGGAAAAATCTCTGGGAGAAAATAATTTAAAGTAGCGTCAATACTGTATTTTTACTCTTTTTTAATATATTTGCTGTGGCGGGGATATTCCAGTGTATAACTTCTTTAAAAGATCCTCTGTGTTGGCCAACATCTCCCCGAAGTAATCGGTGTACATAAAATCACGTTAACTAATATTCTGAATAAGTTATATCTTGTCATGCATAAAAAATCAGCAATCTCAACGGTCAAAAATTAAAATAGTAAAATTGCACTTTGTGTCCCTGAAAACCACGAAAACTATATGAAAATTAATATTTTTAAATTACCCCCTCCGCATAAACTTTTTGTGCCAAGAATAAAATTATTTAAGGAATCATAGTTCTTGGAATTAGACCGTGAATTCAGAGTTCAGATCTCCTGGAGTAAAGATTCCTGAAGATGCCTCTTGCAATCGAAGGCGAAAGTTCAATCCCAAGAACCATGATTTTTTAATTGAACAGAGCCGTGAAAGCTTCCGTTCAATGATATAAAGTATTTGCTATTTTAAACACATTTAAATTTATGACACCAGAAATATCTTTACTAAGTAATGACCCCCCCTTCATACACTAAATTTTAAGGCAATATAATAAAGCAATTTCTCACGGAAAGGGATTCAAATTGGCGCTTTTCCGCTATTTCTTTTTTCAGTGACTACACCGGTACTCTGCTGAATACTTCCTGAAAAATGTATTCAAATCGGTCAATGTATTACAAGTGTAACCGGGGTTCATACATAAAAAAAACGGTAAATTTCCTTTACCCGGAACTTCCCTCGTTACGATTTTTTGTTGGGAATAGTGAAGTGGGACCCAATTCATTTCAGTACATAGTCACAGTACCAAAATATTACCAGTGGATTCCAACATAACACTTGATGTTTGGGTAAAATTTCAGATAAATTGAATAAGCAGTTTTTTAATATTAATTTTTTTAATATTTTACTAGGCTGGCATATTATTTCGCCATATTGGATTTTTAGCAAAATGTTACCAGCTCCTCTCCATGTGACCCTTAATTTTTGGCCAAAATTTGAAGTCAATTAGGTAAGCAGTTTTTTAGCTATGCCGCGAACAGACATACAGTAGTAAGTAGTAAAAGAATTTAGACCGACGGAAATTAAAAAAAAACGTCTTTTATTTTTAAGGGGTCCCTGAAATAAAAAAAAATACGATTAGATACTATTTTTTTGTATAGTTCATCTTTGTTACATTTTCAATCAATTCGCTCTGAATTTTTGACACGCATGTGACAAGCCTACACAGTTTTAAACGCGCATTATCACATATCAAGCTTGTATCAAAAACTCAGGATGAATTGTGCATTGCTTTTAATAAAACATCCTAGAAAAGGTAGATACATACTACATAGGCAGGAATTGCGATTTGATAGGCTGATTGGATCACAACATTTTATTAATAAATTAATTAAAAATAAACTTTTTGCAAGATGCCTTATGAGATAAGTACTAATTAATTTTTTGAGGCAAGCTTTTAAGATTGATAAAAACTTAAATATTAAAAAAAATAATGTGATCCAATCTGGCCTCAGTCGAACGGACCCTGTAATATTTTGTCATTATACTGCATTTCATATAATTTTTTAGGAGTTATATATTATACTTGTGTATAAAATATTAGCTTGATTATGCGAGTATATTATAAAATGGACTTACAAAATTTGATTAGTTAGGAAAGTCTTAAGTGAAATAAAAGCGGGTAAATACTTTATACTAGCCTATACGAGATGAATACACAATTCGTTATTTTTAGGGATCCTGCATAAGTTGGCAACAAGGCACCGCGCGTGATCTTTATCGTGATTATTAACTAATAGCTATATGACGCATATAAAATTAAGATAGAATACAAGGTGTCTTGTCAAATATTGCTTTATTTAGGTTATGTAGAATTGTGAGTACAAAATATCATTGAGTTTCTATTCTATTCATTACATAAACAATAGAAGAACTTTTAGCCTAAACAATATGTAACAGGTAATGTTTTAGAAAAGCCCACTACGTATGCACCTGCACCCAAGCACTCCTTATTTTTTTTGATATTGGTAATAAAACATTCAAATAAAAATTAATTAGTTAGGTATACTTTTCGTGATAATTAAATTGTTTTTGTTATTTGCCATATACAATGAAGTCGATATTTTTTAGATATTGCACTTAATATATTTTTATATTTATTTTTGTATTTATTTTATATTTTATATATTGCACTTTATATATTTTTATATTTTTATGAAATTATCTTTACAAAAATGCCAATTACTGGCACTGAACTGGTAGCTTAGGAGATATCTTCGTTTAAGATTTATTTTTGTAAAGGTAGAAAAGTCGTTAAAATTTACCTAATTGATTAGTTTTTTATTTGAAATTTTCATTTCTAATATTAAAAGAATTGAAGGGAGTGTGGTTTTATAAAATTATATCTTAGTTATTTCCCGAATTTTAAAAGTGTTATCATTTTGCTTGGAAATAATGTGGCATTATAACTGTTAATTTAGTTTTAACACGATGTGGCATGTAAAACTTCTACCGAGGGATAAAATGTCCATATTTTTAAAATGGGTTCGCCATCTTGAACTTTAAAAAGATGACAGCTGTAATACAAAATTCCGAAATTTTGTACCTTAGTCTTTGCAAAATGTTTACCGTTATTACACTCGGACGATTATTTGCAAAGTTCTGGTCATACAAACATCGTGCAGTTTTTTTTGGTGCAGTCAGTAGTAATTAAGGAGCCATAGTTAAAGCTATATAAATCCCGAATGGGCATCTATGAGCAGCTAATTTTTTGGTTTTTGGTTAAAAGGGATCCTTTTTCTTATTTTTTATATAAAAATTAAACTAAACTTCAACAAACTTTTTTTTGCATGCTCTACAAGTTAAAAAAACTACCTAAATATAGTAATACCTAAAAAGACCCAAATTTTCTGAGGTAAGGGCTTTAATATTTAAAAAGTTTTGATACCGTAGAAAACTTTAATTGTAAACAGTAGTCATGTAAGAAATTAGAAAAACATTTGCTATGTTTAGTATCATATTTTCTGTTTTGAAAATGATGTATAGAAACATGTTAATTTCAGATTTAAAATATTTACTAACTTTAAGGCTTCCCCTCCGAGAACTGTAATTATAATTTTGTTTCTCAATTGCATTTTTCTATTATTAACACTATCTTAAATATAGATTTTTAGAATATGTTAAGAATATTGCAAAATTACATTTGGGACTTATGTCGTGCTAGACGGCCGATTTAACTCACTGTGCGGCGCGGCGGCTCTAGCGCCGGGTTACCATGGCAATTGTCGGCCAACCAGAAACTAGCGGAGTTAGGCGCCCCACCTATTTTTTTTCAGCGCCCTGGTCAATAAGGCACAAGAGTCTGGGAAACAGATTTGTGAGAGGTCCGAAAAAGGTCGATCATACTTTTGTAGTCAGGGTGCCAGTGGTAGATTTTGCTGATATGTTGTGTGCATGGTCATGCACCATGCGAGGGAAATAGACTTTTTAAACTACTTTTTGCAAAGAAAGAGTTAAATAATTGTATCTATTAATATTTTTAACAAGTAGTATAATAAAAACACGAAATGAATGGACATAATTAAATTTAAAAGTAGTAGAATAATGTATATTTATTAATAATTTTAACAAGTAACATAATAAAAAAAAATAATAAAAATACGAAATGAAAGGACACAAATGTAAAAGTAGTACAATAATGCGTATTTATAAATAATTTTAACAATAATAACGGGTGAGGATTTTAAAATGTTAGGCGATATCGGAAAAATAGTTTGGAATTTTTGTGTAAAAATTTGACAAGTTAAGAGTGAGGCAGAGACACAGATTTTAACTTCCTTTATTAATAACTAGATACAGCATCATCCCCGAATTAGGGCAAAATGTGTGTCTGCAAAGTAAGAATTTGCTGCGATATTTTTACTTATTGATCAAAAGAGCGTTTTGGATAATCCATTTATTCGTATTACTTCAAAATACCACACACGAATAGTCACTGTATTAAACAGGGTCTCTAAAAACTTCACAAACAAGTGAAACACTAGGAAACACATGTAAAAGTAAATATAAACACAAAAAAATAACGGCGATCGACGGAGGAAAGGACCCGGTAGATACTGCTCTTTTACACTCATTGATGGTGTTGCAAAACCTCTTCAAGCAGACATAATTAACGAATATTATCAACATAATGGAATGAACCCGATTGGTAGGCGGTCCAGGCACGATCTCCGGGTAAAAATATTATTAAAAACGTTAGGAGTAGGCTAAAATACACATTTAAAATAACTAAAAATCAACCAAAAATCATCTCAGATCTAATACGTGCAGAGAAAATGAAAATGTGTTCCACATAAATTTATTATCTCTAGTATGTCTGGCCGCTACCAGAAATTGTTGAGAGTTCGGGGTGAACATATTAGCTTTTATTTTTCCTAACTTGTACATTTGTAACCATCGTTTTATAAATTATTTTGAATTTTTTTACTGTTTCAATTTTCGCATGTTAATATATTTTTCTTTTTGCTATTTCCTGTAAACATAAATAATTATAACTTTTTCTTCCAGAGTCAGTTTTTATTTTAACGAATATTTTTACACAACCTGTATAACACTCTAAAAATTGTAAGCTACAAAAATATGGCTTTTTTCTTTTCTTTAATTAAAAAAATATACTTTGTTGAATTTAACTCTGTCTACCTCAAAATATGAACCAACTGAAAACTAAAAAATATCGTACCCTGTGTATTAAGTTAACGACAACTGAACTTCATTAATGTCTATAGTAACTTAGAAAACACGAGCATATTTCTCAAAATAGAGTATATTTGTCGTACATATAGTAATAGTTACAATACAAAGTTCATGGACCTGAAAAAGAGAACTTTACTCTTCAAAAGAATACATACCTTGTCACCATAGCTAGACTATAATTTCATCAACAAGCTCCGCAGTTGTTTTTTTTGTTTAACTTCCCTAAATTTTAGAAATTATAAAATAGGTTATTAGAAAATTAAATTATAATTTGACCCACCCCTTAATACGTAACACAAGGATTCCTTCTATATTTTGTTTTTCAAATTAAATCATGATGATCGTCCATAGTTTTTTAACTCACCTTTATGGTATAAACTATGCCTTCAATTATTGTACAATGAAAAAATTATTGTGCGATCAAATGTTTGTAACGGAAAACTGAAAGTGTTTTAGGTATAATAATACGCACCTATGAATAGTTAATCACTTCCGCCAAAACTAGTTTATAAAAGCAAATCTAATTTTATTTAGTACCTAACAGTGTTCTGTGGTCTGAGATCTGGTTGGCAACAGATTTAAAACTAAAACACTAAAATATAAGTATTCTCTGTACTCTACACGGTCAAACAACACAAGAGCGTTACATGCGTTGTCGATGCCAATCGTGTAAACTCGGAGCTCCTACAAATCTGTTCCCCAGCCTCTTGTGAATAAGACTAGTAGCAAAGACAATAATGACCTTAAAAGAAGAGGACTAACCTAACCTCCGTTTATGGTGCAGGCGCAGAAGTGTGACAGAATTTCAGCCGACGCCATTACCTCGGTGCCATACAAATAAAGTGTCTCCATTGATTATTTGTGGGTTTAAAGTGTTTATTGTGAGTTATAGAGTTTTATTTAGATTGAAAAGCAATGGTAGTTTGTGCAGCATATAATTGCAAAAGCAGCAGTGATCGAAAAGAACCGGAAATTACATTTCACAAGTAAATTCTCAATAACAATTATTTAGATGCTCGCTATTTATTCATTTAATTTATTTGGTAATTGTTCCGTTTACCTGTTTCTGCTATTATAAGAGATTTTTCAAAAATTCAATAACAATAATCCTACTGCGCTGCTTTAAAATTTTCCCCTTCTTTTTTTATTTTCCCATAAACAAGTCCAGTGCGTTTCTGTCAAAATATGTAAACACGGGCGATGACTAATGTTTATTTTCTAAACCTAGTAGACTTCCTTACGGGAATTACAATAAAAATTAAGAATTAATAAAGAAGGGGGCAAATTTTTAAAGCAGCGCAGATGAATTATTGTTACATTCGGCCTATATAAGCACGGGGAGAAAGAATATTTGAAAAATCACTTATAATAGCAGAAACAGGTATACGGAACAATTACCATTTATTTACATTGCGATTGTTATTCCCTATATTATGATATAATATATCCAACATCGTAAAAAAGCTAATGCCCATTTAATAACAACACTGTATGAAACTTTTAATTCAAGATTTGAAACTAATTTGCATATCGACAACCATAATTTGCAAATGTTTCCAATTTTTACTAATGGTGTAGTTCCTACAAATACGTAATTTAACCAGTATTTAAAACAAATTAAATGTCTGTATTGTTTACTGTAGTTATAATTAAAATATATGTGTTTTAGATTCCCTACTGACCCAGAGAGAATAAATGTGTGGATTAAAGAAATGAACATTGCAAACTGGACTCCCTCTGTAAATGAAAGGATTTGTTCAAAGCATTTTGAAAAGCACTTTTTTTTATCAAGCTGGTGCAACAACATGCTTACTAAATGCAGCTATTCCAACAATTTTTCCTGAATTTTCAACTTATATGCAAGCAAAAAAGGTAATTTTTTAATTATTAATAATGGTACCATTATTGTGTTAAAGAATTAATATTTTACAGTAGACTATTTTTGTGGGATTGCAGTTTTATATGTAAAAATGATATAGGTATAAACAAGCTTTCTTTAAATAAAAAATATTAGTTTATAAAATATTGGTCTTTGTACAAAGGTTGCTAAAAAAGGTATAATTTTAAAGTCATTAACTGTTAATGATTTTTTATGGAAATTGATATTTATATTCAATTTTAATAATTTTATTTAAAAATTCAAACATTAAAAACTAAATTTATAAAGAGTGAATGGAGTTGACCATTACTTTGTTACAATACATTACACTCATACATAAACAATTTTTTCCTTATTTGTCAAGTGACAAATAACGAAGAAATTGTTAATATTTAAGTATGTACTATATTTTTAGGTTAATCTCAATTTATTTACTGCAATAGTTTTTTTTTTAATATTAACCTAATTGTCTCTCGAACAATACCTAGTTCAGTCTAACTACAGTATTGTATGCTTTTTATACAAAAATAAAAAGCATTTGAGGATACATTTAAATATTATTAGAAGGTTTCTGGACTTGAAGTTTCATTTCTTTTCTGATTAGGAAACCTATGCCTCGATCCATTATGTTTCATTGATATTCCCCTTCACAGAATAATAATATGTTGCCTGATTTAAGGTCTATACACCCTGCTTTCTCCCTTTTTTTCCGCAATTCCAAGCACGTCCCATTTTATTGTTTTTACTTATTCTTATAGCTTGTATAGGGTCTCATCTTTTGCCATGGATTTGATATTTTACAGGGTTTTTTGGAAATATTTGATCAACACTAAAAATTATGGTACGAGCGGAGATCGAACCCGCACCTCTGGAATTCTAGTCCATTGCTTTAACCATTTGAGCTATCATACCACTGATAATCAAATCATTAGAACTTGTACACATTCAAACCCACCAGTATCGTAACCATTGTTGATCCTTCCAAATATCATCAAGCCTGACATCGCTAGTAAAAAATTACAAATTTAATAATAGAGACGGAACCTACTAGTACTATAGGTAAGTGGTATAAAAATGTAAGAGCTGAACCTGGATTTACTGAGGAATCTTTGAACACTTTAAAAAGACATGTAAATTTATCCACCAAGAGTGTTAATCTTTCGGTAACAATAGACAAGATATCACTTCAGAAACAAATCAAGTGGGATGGAAAAAAATTTCATGGATCTGTAAACTATGGATTAGATTTAGATAGTGATGCGAATGAAGAGGCAACAGAAGCCTAATAATGGCGGTCGGCATTAATGGGTCATGGAAGTTATCTATGGGGCTTTTTTTTTCAAATGGTTTGAATGGGAATCAAAAAAGCACTATTGTATCCAAATGCATCACTCTAATACAAAATACTGGTGCTCATGTAACTTCTGTTACTTTTGATGGTGCTCCATCAAATATTACAATGGCTAATGTGTCGGCATGCAAAACAGACTTAACTAATGAAAAAACATACTTTACTTTGAACCAAAAAAATGTTTGTGTTTTTTGATCCATTCCACATGGTAAAATTAATTAGAAATACTTTTGGGGAAAAAATATTTAAAGATGGTAATGAAAATATAATAAATTGGGAATTTATTGAAAAATTAGATGAACTACAAACAGCTGAAGGCTTACATTTAGGTAATAAATTAAGAAACGCTCATATAAACTTTTTTAAACAAAAAGTGAAGGTGCGATTAGCAGTTCAACTTTTAAGTCAATCAGTTGCAGATGCTTTGAGCTATTGTGAGAATGAACTTCAATTAAAGGAATTTCAGGGTTGCTATGGGACGATAAAAATTATTACCAATAAAAACATTTTATTTGACATATTAAATAGTCGTTCTCCCGTTCCTCTACAATTCAAAAAGGCATTATTTGAGAAAAACATAAAACAAACAAAAAAAAATATTAAAGAAGGTATAGACTATATTTCAAAATTAAAGTTTTTAAATAATGAATTAATAATAACCTCCAGAAGAAAAACCGGTTTTATTGGGTTTATTATTTCTCTAAGAAGTGAACTCTTATTATATAATGAAATGATAAATGAAAAGAAAAAATTATCATTTTTGCCCCTTTATAAAGTAGGTCAAGATCACCTTGAAATGTTTTTTTCATCTAGTCGCGCAAGAGGTGGCTGGAATAATAATCCCGCTTGTCGTCAATTCACTCTTTCGTATAAAAGATGCTTAGTTAGGGCCAAAATTCGTGAGGGGGGTATAGGAAATTGCGTACCCTTAGAGGACATCCACATATTGGTGGGATCCAGCAGATTTGAAAGGCCTGAAGATAAATATCGATATGAATACACGGCAAATACAACATACTTTTGAAGAATATTCTTTAGAGGAAATATTTTCTGATCACGACTATATAATGAACTCAATAAGCGATTGTTCCTATCAAATAATTGTTTACATTGCCGGATTTGTAACACGTCGGTTACAAAAATCTATAAAGTGCGAGGAGTGTGTTATGGCCTCAATAGTGAAAAAAGAATCTTTTTTAAATTCCTTAATAACAAAAAAGCATTTTGGCGGGTTAACATGTCCATTAAAGGATGTTATTTTAATTTGTAAAACTGCAGAACATTTTTACGCATTAATGAAAGTGAATTAACGAAAAAGAATATTATAAATATTTTAAAAAGCAAAATTATGCAGCAGGTCATTGAATCAAAATGCTTTTCTATTCTTTGTGAACATGTTGTTGAAGTTGCTAATAATCATATATATTTTTTAACGTAAGCTATAATTACAAAATATTTAAGTATAAGAATACATTTTATCACAAAAAAGAAATCCGAAATTTCAGATTCCAGTAGGAATCAGTACACAAAATTTATTTTATTTAAGGTTCAATGCTTTTTTAATGTAAAATGTAGGAAAAAAATTTATTTTTTATAATTACTTAAAATTAATTATAGGAATAAATTATTGTTAAACTGTTCATGTGTTTTATTTTTCTGTAAATCCTGTAACTGGTAGGTAACTTCTGCTTTGTGCCACAAAAAAATAATAAAAACAGCAAATATCTTGGTCAATTTAAAAACGAATAGAATTTAATACTGCTTAAACCAATGACAGTACAAAAAATTAACGAAACACTTCACTTAATATCGGGGGGGCCCTGCCGCTATAATTTTAAATGGCAACCTCCAAAAAAATAAATATATATAAATAAGGTAATAAATAAAGTTATTATTTATCTAAAATTACTCAAGGAACTTAAATATACACCCGGAATGTATTAAGTGTTTAAATTTCTAAATTAAAATAATGCCACTTTTAAAAATGTATGATATTGAAGAAGTGGTTATTATCTATAATTAATTAGGATATTATACTTTTTTAAAAGTTATATTATTTCAATTTAAAAAATAAATATGTTTTACACATTTTCTTTTAGTTCTTTATGTAATATGTATGTATACTTCTTTTTATTTTTTTTTACTTTTTCTGTTTTCTGGACCTAGATTTACATAAGGAACTGAAACATAAATAAACATGTCAAAAATATCGGAGTTGTCATTAAAAATTTTAGGGGCAAGGGTCGGCCGTGTTGTGGGGTTGAAATTAAGACAATCAATGCCTTAAAAGTTGTCTCCCCTGATATGTAAATTGACGTGTTTTGCCAATTGGTCATTGGTTAAGGCAATATTTGGATACTCTTTTTAAATTGACACCTTGTATAAAAATTTGTATAGAATATATATTATAAAAAATATATAATATATAAAAACATTATTCATTAAAATATATTTTTAAAATTTGCAATTCCAACGTTTAATTTTATACATTTGTCTACGCCACTGGGAATTCAGCGTTGGTGACAGATGGTAACACTTGGTGCGCATTATTACGAGTCCTCTTTTAAGGTCATCAAGCAAAGACTATTCAAATTTTACCGGTGTGAAGGCGGCTCCTAGCAGTGGCGTACTGATATTTTAGTGATCAAGTATATATTTTAAATGAAGTATAATTAATTATTGACGATTTAGTTTATCTATAAAATAACCTTTCATGCAGAGAACCACCTAGTGAGAATATTTCGGATCATCTTTGAAGTGTAAAAATCGATTCTACACATTATCTTTCATTGTTATCATTTTGTGAACACTTATATGCTAGATCGACAGATGTTTAGAGTTTGTGAGAGCATATAGAAGAGTATTTCTGTCGATTTAGTTTTTGGGGACAAAGGGTACATGCTTAAGAAAAAAAATTAAATACCTAAAAGGGTTGGTTGCTGTTTCTGGGGTAATTGGGACAGCTGAATCGTTACGGTCTAGTTTGAAGGTACGAGGGCATACAGAAGAGTGTTTCTGTCGGTTTAGTTCTTGGGGATAAAGGGTAACGGGGCTAAGAAAAAAATTAAATACCCAAAAGGGTAGGCGACTGTGTTTCCGAACTAATTGAAGCGGCTGAGTCATTGCGGCGTAGCCTAGAGGTACTACGGCATATAGAAGAGTATTGCTGTCGATTTCGGTTTTTAGGGATAACGGGTATGGGGTTAAAAATTAAATACTAAAAGGGTAAGTGACTGTTTCTGGGGTAACTGGAACGCCTGAATCATTGCGTCCTAGTTTAGAGGTACGAGGGCATATAGAAGAGCATTTATGTCGATAGTTTTTGGGGACAAAGGGTAAGGGGTTAAGAAAAAAATTAAACACCTAAAAGGGGTTGTGGCTGTTCCCGGGGTAATTGGAGCGGCTAAATCACTGCGGTCTAGTTTAGAGGTACGAGGGCATATAGAAAAGAATTTCTGTCGGTTTGGTTTTTAAGGATAAAAGGTACGGGGTTAAGAAAAGAATTAAACATCTAAAAAGGTTGGTTGCTGTTCCTGGGTAATTGGGGCAGCTGAATCATTGCGGTCTAGCTTAGAGGTGCGAGGGCATATAGAAGAATATTTCTGTTGGTTTAGTTTTTGGAGATAAAGGGTACGGGGCTAAGAAAAAAAATAAATACCTATAAGGGTAGGTGGCTATTTCCGGAGTAATTAAAGCGGCTGAATCATTGCGGCCTAATTTATACGAGGGAGTATAGAAGGCTTATAGAAGAGTATTTCTGTAGATTTAGTTTTGGGGATAAAGGGTACGGGGTTAAAAAAAAATTAAATAGTTGAAAGACAAGGTTGCTGTTTCTAGGGTAATTGTGGCGGCTGAATCATTGCGGTTAAGTTTAGAGGTAACAGGGCATATAGAAAAGCATTTCTGTCGATTCAGTTTTTGGTGACAAAGGGTACGGAGAAAAAATTAAACACCTAAAAGGATAAGTAGCTGTTTTTAGGGTAATTGGAGCGTCTGAACCATTGCGGCCTAGCTTAGAGGTACGATTGAAGAGTATTTCTGTCGGTTTAGTTTTTGGGAATAAAGGGTACGGAGTTAAGAAAAATTTAAATACTTCAAAGGGTAGGTGGCTGTTTTCGGGGTTGTTGGGGCGGCTGAATCATTGCGGCCTAGCTTAGAGGTACTAGGGCATATAGAAGAGTATTTCTGTCGGTGTATTTTTGGGAATAAAGGGTACGGGGTTAAGAAAAAATTAAATATTTAAAAGGGTAGGTGACTGTTTCGAGGGTAATTGGGGCGGCTGAATCATGGCGGCCTAGTTTAGAGGTACGAGGGCATATAGAAAAGCATTTCTATCAAATTAGTTTTTGGTTACCCCGCAACAGCCACCTAACCCTTTAGGTATTCAATTTTTTCTTAACCCCGTACCTTTTATCCCCAAAAACTAAATCGACAAAAATACTCTTCTAAATGCCCTCAACCTCCAAGGTAGGCCGCAATGATGCGGCCGCCCCAATTACCCCAGTAACAGCAACCAACCCTTTTAGGTATTTCATTTTTTCTTAACCCCGTACCCTAGATCCCCAAAAATTAGATGGTCAGAAATATTCTTCTAAACTAAGTCGCAATGATCCAGCCGCCCCAGTTTTCCTAGAAACAGGTATTTAATTTTTTCTTAACCCTGTCCCCTTTATCCCCAAAAACGAAATCGGCCGACATACTCTTCTATATGCCCTCGTACTTTTAAACTAGACCGCAATGATTCAGCCACCCCAATTACCACAGTAAGAGCAACCAACCCTGCTAGGTATTTCATTTTTTCTTAACCCTGCGCCCTTTATTCCCAAAAACGAAATCGACAGAAATACTCTTCTATATGCCCTCGTACTTCTAAACTAGACCGCAATGATTCAGCCGCTCCAATTACCCCGGAAACAGCCACCTACCCTTTTAGGTGTTTTAATTTTTTTCTTAACCCCGTTCCCTTTGTCCCCAAAAACTAAATTAACAGAAATGCTCTTCTATAGGCCTAAAGTACCTTTAAACTACCCTTTTAGGTGTTTAATTTTTTTCTTAACCCCGTTCCCTTTGTCCCCAAAAACTAAATTAACAGAAATGCTCTTCTATAGGCCTAAAGTACCTTTAAACTAGGTTGCAATGATTCAGCCGCTCAAATTACTCCGGAAACAGCCACCTACTCTTTTGGATATTTTTTTTCCTTAGCTCCGTACCTTTTATCCCCAAAAACTAAATCGACAGAAATACTTTTCTATATGCCCTCGTACCTCTAAACCAGGCCGCAATGATTCAGCCGCTCGAATTACCCCAGAAATAGCCACTTGCCCTTTTAGGTATTCAATTTTTTCTTAACCCCGTACCCTTTATCCCCAAAAACTAAATCGACAGAAATGCTCTTCTATATACCTTGGTACCAACCGCAATGATTCAGCCGCCCCAATTACCACAGAAACAGCAACCTACCCTTTTAGGTATTTAATGTACTTATAAATGTATTTATAATTATTATGGACTCTGGAATTGGAAGTTTCTACAAGGGGTATACAATACTCCTGTGGGTATACTCTTGTATGTAAATTATTTTAACAGAATTAAGGCTCTCTTTTGTTTTACGTCTATTATATCTGGCGATCGGAAGCAAGCTGCTAAAGAAATTAGTAATCACAATTTAGCATAAACGTTCACAAAATGATGTCAATTAAAGGTAATGTGTAGAATCAATTTTTACATTTCGAAGAACACCTGAAATATTCTCACTAGGCGGTTCTCTGCATGAAAGGGTATTTTATAGGCAATTTAACTATATCGTTAATAATTAATTATATTTCATTTAAAATATATAACTGATAATTATAATATCAGTGGGCCACTGATAGCGGCGGTCGGCAGCTTTCGCGACTTGAGCGGCTAGAATTTGGAGGCCATCTTCACATCGGTTCAAAGTTTTAGGCATTTCAACAAGGCCTCGGTGCTCTATTTGCCATTTAACACAAGAAATGGCTCCACAACAGCAAATTTTAATATAAACGCGTGAGGATGTGCTCCAAACAACGGCTGCGACGTGGTACCTATTCGGAATTCGAAGGTCGCAGATGCGGTGTTGCCAGCTCGGTGCAAGCGGCTCAACTCAAAATTAATTTATTATTATTTTAGTTGTATTTTTATTATTATTATTATTATTATCATTTTCAGTTCTTTTTAGCTGCTTTTTTGTTTCACCGATGTGATAGGTATGAACATGTCTCCTAATATTAGCACTTTTTTATATATTTTGATGCAATTATTAACTTTATATGTATGTATGTTTAGTTTGTAAAAATCTTAAGGATAGATACCCAGCAAAGCAGGGTTCAGTAGAGTAACCCATTTGGCTAGACTGAGCCCTGTTTTTACCTGGAGGTTTTTATAACATTTTTTTTTACAAATATCGTAAATAATAAAATAAAAGTCATTTATTATTATTATTATTATTAATAGAAGTCCAGAATAAAGTGATTCAGCAAGTATCAAGGTTAATAATATAGGAGTAAAAGGTATTAAGTATGGTGGAATAGTTATAAAAGCGTATTCCAAAGAAGAAATCGATCTTAAGAAAAAGTTTAAACTTTTAAAAATGAAGTCACCAAAATTAGTTTTATTGGCAGAACTGAGACAAAACTGGTTGGCAGAAAAATTTCTACTGGTAGGAAAAAATGTAAAATTAAGAAAGATTTTATTATGTTTGTTTGTTTCAAATGCTGTGCCTATGGACATAAAACTAAAGATTGCTCTGGAGATCAAGTCTGCTCTTTTTGTTCAGGAGATCACAACGTTTGGATATGTAACGGGCAAATGTTATAGGTGTTAACTGCACAAAACAGGACAAAAAACGAAAATTAAAGTAGCATTCATTAGGCACTTAGTTTGGATTTTCCATTATATGCACTAAAAGTTAAGGAGGAGAGAGAAGGACAAGCTATTGATGTCAATGAACAACGTAAATCAAAAAAATAACAATATAATAGATTTTATAAAAATTATTTATTTAGGTGAACGCAGCATGAAAAATAAAATGGAAGAATTGGAAATTAAAATTATTGAAGAAAATGCTGACATTGTAATTATAGCAGAAACATATGGGTTAAAAAAACGAAAGAAAATATTTCAATTTTTGCTACTAGACAAAAACTGTGGAGGATTGGGCATTTTTGTAGAAAATAACGTTGGAACTGAAATTATCGAAAAAGTCAACAGTGAACTATCATACAATGCAATTGGTTTAAAAACAATAAATATAAATGTATGTGCCATCTATAGATCCACCTTAATAAAAAGCAGTGTTTGTATGATTGTTTTGGGATGAAAAAAGCTCTTAACCCACGCATTTTGCGTGAGTTAAGAGCTTTATTACCTTACTACTTTTTATTACCACACAAGTATTTTCGCTCATTCATTCTTTTCTAATTTGAAATTTGTAATATATTTTATTAAAAACTATAAAACATGAAAAATTATTTATTATAAATATTAATAGTACAATCTTTGCAATCTTTTAAATAAATTCCTGACGAAGCAGCCACGGTTGCTAAATTTGTAATCATTACATTGTTTTCATTATTTAAACTAGTCGTCTGATGGCTTTGTTTAATTTTTTTTCGGGTCTCGTGCAAAGTTTCTCCCGTTTCACCCAGAATTTTGGATGCTATTTTTCTTTTATTTTCTGCAGAATTTTCAGTGTAGCTTTCTGCAACCGTGTTGGATCGCCAGCCACCATGTCGCTTTACTGTTAGAATGTCGGCTCCTAAATCTGCCAATAGGGACGTAGATGATCTTCGGAAGCAATGCCCCGTATATTCTTCTGGATGTTTGAGATACAAATCAATTTGTTTTGGCAAGGATCCCCAAGAATTAATGCCAACCGGTTGCTTCATAAACACACCATTTCGAAATTGCTGCTCGAAGTTACATGGGCGAAGATTAATGTATTTTCGAATTAGTTGAACTATGTCTATTTTCGTGTCGGTAAAAAAAAATGAAAACATCGCCCTTCATCCTTGACATTTTCCAACAACAAATTTGTTAACTCCTCTCGTCTACAAGCCCATGCTACAATGCTACTTTCATAAAAAACAGGACAAAGTATTTTTTGTCCATCGCTTCTAGAAGGAATGTTGTAATATTGGTTTTAGTTAATCCCTTGACTTTTTTGATTGATATCTTTCAGATTTTCTTTTGAGGATGCCGACTAAATTTCTAAATTTGCTGATATCAATATTGAGTTTAATAGATATCATTGTTTTTATCATAGAAAAAAAGCCCAGAGAGATGAAGGCCTAGAGTTAGTAGATAACTCCCCGAAGTATACAATAAGTACCTTTTCATTCTCATATTTGCACATTATTCTCTCTGTACCATTTTTGGAACCTGTTGAAAATATACTCATATTTTGGCCTGGATCTTTCGGGAAGCAACCCGTCAATTGCGCTGGATGCTTCATGCTCAATATCCGAAGGAATGCTACTTTCTGAATCACTTATTTTGACTAAAGAAATTAAAACTGTCACTAAGATGTTACTTAAATCGACATTGCCCGGGGTAACGCAGAGTGGCAGGATTAAAGCGCAAACAGGTAACAGTTAATAGAAAGGTTGCAGAAAAGAAAAACAATGTCTCGGTCTCAGTCAAGTGGTTTAATACAGTGAAAAAAATGCTATGATTACACTAGTGTTTGTCTAATTATGTAGTTGTATGTGCCAGTGTCATATATTTTACATATTTTTTTTGTTTTAGGATCTGATGATGCCTGTTTATTTGGCGAAACACGTGTAATCATAGCATTCTTTTCACTGTATTAAACCACTTGACTGAGACCGAGACATTGTTTTTCAATTCTGTAATTATTAAACCAGGTCTCTTAGAGATATTATGGACGAATTACTTCTTCGAATAGAAAGGTGTTTTATGCTTGCTTTAAACTTTAAAAAAATGTTGTACAATGCATGTGAGTTAACCTCATTAAGATACTTGTGTAGTTACAAAACGAGTGCGTAGCAGATGCTGTTGACTCACTTGTATCGTAAATATCTATTTATTGGTGATGTAAACATTAACCTCTTGGAAGACTTACACAGACATTTATTTACCTCTCCATACGTTCTATAAAAAAGTAAGGAATTTAACTAGGCATTCTCAGCATCTAGACTATAATCTATTTTTATGCTCACGTAGGTAGTTTTCTTAAATATTTTTTAATCAGTATGTAGTTAGCTATTCTTGGTTGAGTTGTCAAGAAGACAAAAAAAATCCTTATAAGGCAAGTTCACATACATATTTCATGTTCTTTTACCACATTGATGTGAAAATAGACTACTCATTGCAAAAAGTATAATAATATTAATAGCTAAAGAATTGGATAGTTGTGAAAAACAATGGGATATTGTCGGATTGGCCTTTAAGACCCTCTTCAGTCATAATTTCGATAATCGACACATGCAAAACAGTCAAAAATTCTAAAGTAAATGTAGAAAAGTTTAATCGACAAACTGTTTCTTAATTATACGAGGAGGCAAAATAGCGACGATAGTTACTGCCAAGAAACACATTGTAGATTGTCACTGTAAAGACATTTAAAAACCCCTGTACGAGAACGAGAATTTCCAGTTGTATGACGTCACGGCCAATACGAGCACGTTTTCTTACCTGATATAATTTACATATTCTGCTATTTCCTAGAGGCTGTGTAGAAGAAAAAATATTATTTTTGCTATACAACGTTTCAGACCATGCTCCTGTGTGATCTATAGTACTTTTATTCATATTTAAAATTTTATGCAAGTTCACTATTGTCTCATTTCATTTAATGTTTTTCCTGTATTACTTCTGTTTTTTGGTGATCTAATTAATATTCCATTAAGTTTAATTCCCCTTATATGCGAGTTTATATCCAAAAGCTTATATAGGATTGCAATTAAATATTCCATCTGCAGAAATTAACATCTTGTTTCTTTCAAAATCTAGAATCTGGGAGTATTTAGTAAAATATTTAGGGTTTATTTAATCGCTTCATTTATTCCACTATACTGTAGGCACTACAGAAAACCGTAACTGAAAATATCTGTTACAGCCATTTTTTATATTCCAAAAACCGATCACATGTATCGCATTTTTTAAAGCAAAAATTTACTAATGAAGGTGAATATATATAGACTTGTCGTTATTATTGGAAAATACTATATATCAATTATATTAGCCAGTTAGCCAAAATTAAAACCCATAGGATAAATATATCACATTTATTAGAATATTTCAAATGTATTGATGTAGGAAAACAACATGCTTTACTTTGTTTAAAAAAATATGATAAATAATTCTTAAATTATATAAAACATAGTTAAAATGGCAAGTTTAGGATCTAAAATTAATAATACAATAACTATGTAACAGATGAACTTAAATATAAGTAGGTAATTTATGCAGCGTCAACGTCTGTTGTTTTCTAGAGGTATCAAGATATTTTTATAAAAAGAACTTTGTAGTCAAGTAAATATTCTATTTTCTAGTAAAATGTATAACATTTATAATAACAATTCTTTCAGATTAATAGGTATTTATGACGGAGTTATTTTAGCGACTTGAAGACTATGCGCTGAGGGTCTGAAACGTCCATTTCGTAAGACTTGCATACTGTGTAGCTGATAGATTTGTCACTTATCTAGCAGGTATTATTATCTATATTCCCTATTTTTACGTTCAAAGTGCAAAAAGTGTCAGTTTTTCTTACTTCTTAAAAATATATCACTTCAAAACCAGAATGATATTCGAAATGTTTCAATACTGTAACGTAAAAAATGTTTTTAATATTTCTCCTATGTCTTGTTGATTTTTTACTAGTTATAAATAACTAAAATGGGTCTGATACTTACATGTAGCTTACGTCATAATGTTCATATTTATTGTTAAAGCTAGTATTAAATTAAAACTTATTTTATTTGTACAATGTTGTATTATTTTAAGATTCAAGTTGTCCCGGGAATAACATTAAGAAGGAGATTAAATTTCTCAGTCCTTTCCTATAATTTTTGTTTCTCACTTTATTACTGATGATATTCAAGCGGTAATTATTGCATATACATAGTAACGGCCAGTCAAGCCTAATTTTGCAATTAATTCAGACCCGTATCAGCTAGAGACATGATATATGAATATCTAAAAAGAGACATTCTTTATCAAATAGTTCTTCATTGTATAATGTTTGCCCAGTAAAATAAATACCAGCGATATCTAAATATTTAATGCCGGCTTTAACTCCATGAACTGAAAAGGAACGTGCAGGGTGTGATTTTTATGCTCCACGATAAGATGGCCTCTTCTTTGAGAAGCGCCCACTACGAGAACAGTTTCACCCTTGTAACATACCGGTCCATCACCAGAGGCATCCTCAGGGTAAGTCATTTTCATGACCCTTGATTGTGGGTAACCTAAAAACAAATATTTTTGTTAGCATTTGACAATTAAATATTTGGAACAGAAATAAATCAAATCCTGGAAGAGCCGAGGGCGAATTTATTCCAAATGAAAGAAGTGTGAATATGAGAAGTTCTGTGCGAGTATGTATCTATGAGTAGTCTAAATGCAAAATAACACTGACATATGTATGTATAAAATAGTGTAGCAATATTACCTAAATCGAAAGTACAAACAGGGGATTTTCTTTTCGATGTAAATAATTAAATTAACTAACAAAAATCCAGTGCCATATTTAGGGGGGGAGGGGGCAAAATGGGTAAATCCCCCCGAGCTCCTAACCCAAACAAAATGTTTTATAGTACATTACCACAGTTTTATAAGTGATAATCTTTTTTTTAGTCATCGCTGATTTCATGGGAGGTATGCTTATGCTGTGTTAACAAAAAGCAAGGATCTTTTTTTGGACGCTAAATGATGTAGTTGTTTGCCCCCCTCCCCAAGAAGGTATTCTAAATACACCCCTGCAAAAACCGTAATATAATTATTATACTTTATCAAAATGCAAGAAATGTCTCAGGATTACAGTTAGTTATTCTATCGGAACATGTTCAAAAAGATTTTAACGATATCTTTAAAGCCTTATACAACTAATTTTTAAGCCTCTATCAAACACCGTCATTGTTGTTCCTGCCCTTTTGGTAAACAAGCAGATGTAACTACTTGCTAAATAAAGCAAAAAAAATAATATGCGATTTGGAACATTTTTGTGAACTAATGTCTTTTGCCAAAAAAATATCATAGACGTCTTTCAAAAAATTAGAGTATTCATATTTTTTAAAAAAACTCTGATTCTGACCAATATTCGATATTCATTCAGTCATCTAATTCTTATCGTTTTCGCCAGGTAGAATATGAAAGAAATAAAGTACGCTGTTAGGACTGACTATTTTAGGAGCCAATATATTCACTGTTTCACAGGTTGGCAAATTTACGTTTTATTAGTGCAATCTACTAAGAAAATTATAATTATAAAATCAAATTCAAATGGATTAATAAAATAAATATTGTGACAAAAGATATCATTATTATATATTTCGTTTCTAGTAAGTGTGTTAAGGGAACTGAGTTTCAAAAACTAAAGATTTGTTAGTAAAATTCCAGAACAACGAATTCCTAAGGCGAAATATGGCAAGACCACCCAAAGAGTAGAATGCAGGCTAGAAGCTAGAAACAAACGTAAAATCGAAAACGGTCTGCAATGTGTTGACTTTCTTGGCATCTACCAGCAAAGTGTCATTTTCAGTGCATTTTAAGTGATTTTTATGTTGTTAATAATTAATACAGTCTTCATTTTTTGAGCCTATATTGTTTATAAATGCCAGGTGTGCAAAAAACTTGATTACAGTTTTCCAAACCTTACTTTCTATCAGTAAAAACAAACAACGAACCAGTGGCCTTTGGCTGAATCAACGGTTCAACCGAACAATATTTAATTTTTACATACCCACACTAAATCAATAAAATAAAATATATGCAGGCTTATTTGCAAAATAATTTAAATTCAATGAAATATCACATTAATTTCAGGTACATATATTATGTGTTAATAATACTCTTTATTTATTCATGTTAGCTTTAACTGTGAAAAGTAGATTAAGGAAATTGCAGTAAATTTTTTTGGATATTCCACACCACGCTGTTGGCGAAAATCTAGTTTGTACTTGATTGTAACAAAAAAATTAGTGACAAAACATACTCAGAAACCACTTCGAAACTGCCTTCTACAGTCGCAATGTAGACGTCAAATAACAAAAAAAATAACCTCTTATTAAGCTTCATTATTTCCCTCGTAAGGGAGAAAGTTTTGTATTCGTGAAAAAATCACACTTCGAAATGTTTGCAGATCTTGGCAATTTAGGTCCCTATAGATATCGAAAAACATGTTTTCCCATTTCGGTCTGTCTGTCTGTGAGCGCCATAGCTCAAAAACTACTTAAATTGATTTACTTTAAAACATTTTGGCAAAAATCCAATATGGTGGCCTAATAAAATTACTGTAAACTAACATCCAATAGATCTTAAATTTTGCACAAAAATTACCAGATACATTTTTGTGCGAATCCTATATAGCATAATAAAATGGCGGCTTAATAAAATGTTTAATAAATTCGGCAAAAATCCATTTTCTGAAATAAAACCTTTTTATAGAGGAAAACAATAATGACAATAATCTCTTGTTTTATAGACTATTTAAATAAAATTTTGAAACATAAATGTTCATAATAATAATAATAAGAATAGAAAACGAAATTAAATATATAAAAAAAATTTAAATTAGCTTTACCCGGAACTTCCCTCGTTATGTATCATTTCCTTTATAAAAGAAAATAATGCATGACGCAATTTAGTTCAGCATATAGTTAATTATCAATATATACAGTACAAATTCAATACAAATTATGTTATATTTCATTCCCTTAATAAGCGGAAGGTATCATTTCGAGGGTTATTCCGGCTAAATCTAATTAACCGATTTTTTTTTAACTTTTGGCAACAATAAATCCAACTGCCGTTTTATTATTAGATTACTATTTTATTGGTGATATTTATAGGAAACAAATGTCTTTTTTTCATTACATGAATAGATCAAATTATAAGAAGGGACATTACATTTTTTTTTGTCATATTTTTATTATTTATAACACTTCTGTGACACAGTTGTAAAGGTGTGTGCAACGAGTTTATAGAAAAAAAATTAAAGTTTACAATACCTTGGAACATTTTTAATTTTTGACACAAGGAAAAATATACATTTTTCAGTTAGTAATTAGAAAACTTTTTCAACCTAAACAAACTTGACTAAAATAATATAAAATTTGGTTTTTTATCTGATGATTCAGCAAAGAAACGAACGCACCTTAAAACTTAGTTGAATAGCAAGTTCTGTCTTTTAGCTTTTTAAAGACTATTATTTTTTTCAAAGGGTGAGAATTTAATAAAAGTTATTGTACAACGTTCTTTTTTGTGCAACTTTATAATGCTAACTACGAATTCCTCTTTATATACTCAATTTTTAACACTTTGTATATCTTTTTAATTAAATGTTTTACGATCCCGCAATACTGAATTTTTAACAAAATGTTAGCATCACGACAATGAGACAGATCCACATCTGAAATGGAATAACAAGGTTTTTCGGGATCTAGGAACCCTAAAACGCAGATTTACAAAAATCTCGGAGTGTGACTTTTTCGCGATTTCACTAATTAAAAAAAGCAATATTATATAGTACCTCAGTAATATGTACTCTAAGAATGGTGTTATGTTGATGATAGTTTGTCAGAATTATAAAATGGGAAAATATTGGAGAACATTTTAATAACCTCATATTAATGTCATATTTTTTAACGCAAATATTAATGCTGGATAGTTATTAAGAGTGTAAATTTACATTCAAATTCAAAATGTTTTATTTGCCAATCAACTGAACACTACAATATAATATAGGTATATACAGTTACAGATATCGATACATTTTGACAATACATTTTACATACGTATATTATAATAATGAATTCAGCCCAAAAACTTACCGACTAGCAAAAAGGCCCCTGCCGCGATTTTAAAACCGATGTTCCTGGTTGCATAAAATGCATCCAGAAATGGCAAGGCCTATTATAAATCTGTTTACATGTTTAGCAAACAAAAATATATAATAGAAGAGAAAAAAAAAACAGATACTACACTGGCAGAATTTTTACCCACGCAAAAAAAAGAGAAATTAAAAATCGTTTTCTCTATGAATCTCCTGGTGAGCACCATCACGATTATTCCTTAATTTTATTTTATATAACGGGGCGAGAGAGAGCAGGCAAAGTGAGTCGGGCGCACGCCGCGCGTCCAGAGAAGGAACGGGAAACGCCAAGAGAGCATTTTTGTTCCATAACTTTTAATTAGTAGGTACTACTTTTTAACCTCTTCGATAGACAAAAAAAAACTATAAAGCTGAGTACAGAGAGTTAACTAAACAATAAGATATCCAATATACATACACACACACATCCATATATAATACACACATATACTAATTTATTTATTCATTTATTTATTATGAGTTTTGTGCTCAAAATTAGAAAGAACTGTACTTAGTTTAAATTTATTTGTTTCTCCATGAGTAAATGTTGCATTTTATTTGATAAAAGATTTGCTGATAGACTTTTTACGTTCTTAGGAAATGCGTTCCATATGATGGGCGGAAGGAGAATGACTTTTGAAAGTTAGTTGTTCGGTGTTGTAGTATTTGATAGCTAGTGTATTTCTTGTGTTGTGGTCGTGTGTGAAAAGTGTAAGAATGTTTCGTAGATATTATGGTTTGTCGGTTTTAATAATTTTGTACACAAACAGGTACATGTGAAATTGTTTGCGATTTTTAATGTTTAACAAAAGATTGTCATTTAAGTAAGGTGTTATATGATTTCTATATGGTATGTTAAATGCGAATCGCATACAATTGTTTTGAAGTTTTTGGATTTTATTTGAAATTTGTTGTGTTAATGAGTCCCCATAAACTACATCTCCATAATCGAATAATGAAAGTATTATTAGGCTATCGCAAAGAAAACATTTTATTTTTGGGGACAAATATTTTTCAAAATAATGCAAAGATTTAAGTCGCATATATACAATTTTTAGTTTATTATTGACAGATTGGGATGGCTAAATTCCGGGATAGCCAGCGAGAACAAAAAAAACGGCGACACCAAAAAATATAAATCAGTTTTGTTATACCCCTCACCCCCTTCTGAATCCACGTTTGCGGGAATAGTGTGTGAAAACAAAATCAAAACAAATCATAGTCAAAGTTTGTTTTATTGACCTATGCACAAAAAAGACGAAGGTAAATAATTAAAGAGACATAAACGAAGGTAAATAAATCGAAACATATTAACAGAGGTAAATTAAGATTAACTAAGACCACTTATATTTATCGTTGGACTTTGTTACTTTTAAATTTTTTCCTCCGTCGAGGACATTTAACAAAGACAAAAACTCCGAGCAGATCTCACTAAAATTAGTTCGAATTTGTAGCTCAGCCTTCACAAGGTCCAAAGACATTCGATTTCTCTCTTTTGTCCACAAAGTATTCGTAAGACTAAATATTCTCTCACAAAAACCATTTCTAATTGAAATTGATAGAACAAATGATACAATTTTGTTTAAGTTTATAAAGTTTGTAAACTTTATAATATTTGGTTTTTCTGATTTGATTGACCCTCTCCGGGATAGTATAATGAAATTCCGGGATCCGGGACAACAATCCCGGACGTATGGCAACTCCACTCGTGTACCACAGGTAGCCGATTATCATTTATTTCTACTGTGAATTCACTTGCTATAGCTTCCTCAGCTATATTATTAGCCTTTAAAATAAGAACTTTTGATTTAGATGCATTTAATTTAATCATCGGTTTGGCTATTTGAATATTTTCGTTGCTAAATGCGATATATTTGAGAGTCGTTATCATATTGTTGTATTTTTGAGTGGACTAGTACTTGTTTCATATCTGCGACATAAAGCGAGAAGAGTATCGGCGACAAAATTGAGCATTGCGGCACGCCACTGGACAACAAACGAAAATTAGAGTTATCTAAATCAAAATCTTTTGAACAGTAACGCAGCAGAATCTATGGCTTAGAAAACTTTTAAAAAATGCAATAAGTTAGTTGAGAAACCCAAATGATGAAGCTTTGACAGGAACATATTGTGGTTTAGAGTATCAAATGCTTTGCTAAAATCGAGTAATGTAAGACATGTACTTTTTTATTTTCTGCGTTGATACGAACATCATCTAAGATATTAACTAGGCTGGTAGTTGAACGAAAATTTTGCATAAAGCCAGATTGACACTCAGGAATAAGGTTAAATGTATCAGTAAATTGGGCTATTTGGTTATAAGTGCCTTTCTAATATTTTTGAGACAGTCGGTAGAATACTAATAGGTCTTAGATCATCAAGTTCTTTTGGTTCTTCAGTCTTAAGAAGTGGAATAACTATTGCTTTTTTCCATATGCTGGGGAAAGTATTTTCTAGGATACAGCTATTAATGATGTTGATTAGTGGATTTATACAATAGAGTAGGCGTAACTTTAGGTCTTTGATTAAAATACCGTCCTCTCCTATTGAATTTGTATTTATCTTATTTAATATACGTTTTGAAGCATTTTTGTCTATCAGGGTAAAATTAAGTTCTTCGGTTATATCTGGATGTATATTAGTGTTATATAAATTAATCTTTTCCAATGAAGTTCTGTCCTCTAAGTCATTGCTTGCAAGAAAGTATTGGTTGATTTCAGTTGCATTAGTAGTGTATCAGGAAGTTCAGTGTTAATTTTACTGTGGGTTAAATTAAGTTTTTTTGAATTAGTCCAAAATTCCTTACCGTTTTTTTGTTCAAAGTTGAGTGAAATAGGCTAGTTTTTCGTGCTTGGTATAATTTCCGTCCGTAAGTCCCGATAGTATCGTAAATTAGCTGGGGTTTTGTTTTTTAAATATTTGTGGCGGGCTTTATCTCTTAATTTTATAAGTAATTTAATAGTTTGAGTAATTCATGGTATGAATGTCCTTTCTTCAATTTTTTTCTTACACATAGGAGCATGTTTATCGAACAAATAGTGGATGTTATTATTAAATATCTTAACATTATCATTTATATCATGTGTGTTGTAAATATTTTGCCAAACGTAGCTCTGCGTATATAAGGGTATAGTCAGTTAGTGAATTTGATATTGGTGCCGAATTGGACTGAATTATATCAAGACTAGTATTTGTGAGTAGAATATCTATTAAACTTTCAGTGTTTTGATTAATATTTATGCGGGTTGGTTCGGTTATAACTTGAGTAAGATTGGTCTTGGAGAATATAGGTTGCAATTTATTTTTAATTATAGATTCTTTTGTAAAATCTATATTTATATCACATAAAAATAACGTAATCATTTATATCATGTGTGTTGTAAATATTTTGCCAAACGTAGCTCTGCGTATATAAGGGTATAGTCAGTTAGTGAATTTGATATTGGTGCCGAATTGGACTGAATTATATCAAGACTAGTATTTGTGAGTAGAACTATTAAACTTTCAGTGTTTTGATTAATATTTATGCGGGTTGGTTCGGTTATACTTGAGTAAGATTGGTCTTGGAGAATATAGGTTGCAATTTATTTTTAATTATAGATTCTTTTGTAAAATCTATATTTATATCACATAAAAATAACGTATAGTCATAGAAAGGAACTATTTGACCAAACATGTCCTCTATACAATCCGCAAATTGTGTTAAGTTTATTAAATAGTTTTAACAGTTAATTATACAGTTTGTACAAATATATTCGAATAAGTCTCGAGAGTCGAAATCAGTTCTAATTTTACTGTATAATTTTTTTACATAGAAAGCCACTCCGCCCCTCGCTCCTCCCTGTCATTTCTAATAAATCTATAACCTGGAATTAAAAATGTGTTGCTAATATCCTGAACTGAGAGCCACTTTTCCGATAGAGCTACAATATCAAAATCGAGCGGATGTTTAGATGTGCTATGTGTAATATATTGTGCGAATTTGAAATTATTGAAATATTTTGAGTAGAAGTTTACGTTCGCCTGCTTATAATTTCATTATCCAGCATCCCGAGCGTACCCGCCTCGCTTCAAACGACCCGCACCCGAAACAGCCAGGTCATCCCTACCTTAAATATTAAAGAATAATAGACCAAAAATAGTCTAAAGCAATACGCAGTGCTACAACGTAAAATACTTGATCTAAATATATAATTTAAAGATTTTTTTATTTTAGATAGCTTAAATAATTTGTATATTTAAATTAAATTCCCATAACTAATTTGTAAATATTATCAGTTAATCGTACTACGATAGTAAACCAAACATATTTTTGATAGATAATTGTTTAAATATTTTTTATTGAAACTCTATTAGAGCAATATATCGATGTTCCTTCAATGCAATAGGCAAATAATAATTTGTTTTGGAAGTGTGCAGCACAAGAAGTTCAATATTTCTTTATTTCTAAGACAGCCTGGGTTAAATAAGTTTTATTTAACGCAATTCGCAATATTTAAACATGTTTCTAATATAACATAATGTTTTTTCAGTTTAATGGTACAAAAGGTTCAAAGTAATTCCTCTTGAGTCTACTTGTTATACAAAAATAATGCATATGCTTTTCATTCACATTCAGGAGCTTTTGAAAACACAAAGGAGTTTTTTATTTAGAAGAAATATCTAATACTGGGACACCGTATATATTGCAACCAAATATTTTTTTCTCACTATACAAATATTATTACTTTACACTAAATACTTCATAATCCTTCTCTAAACAAAAATGCAGTGTCACATTATTTGATTCATTACATAGATTCAATATAGACATGACATGAACAAAAATAGTTGCGTGTCATTGATACCAGCTGCAATCATAAAATATATACTACAGAATCCTTTCGTGTTTTATTTAGGTCAGTTCTGTTTTTAGTTCCTGCTAGGATTTTCCTATCGTAAAAATACAATAGACGTTACCAATAAGCTATATATTTTCTCATGGATAAGATTTTTTGTAAAGTAAAATGTGAAGTTTTATATTCAGATATATTATACAGGGCGAATAAAAAATATAATAATTAATAAAAAAAGTGATGGAAACATCGCAAATTGATGAATTAAAACTATTTGTTATATAAGTAAAAAACTTTATAGGTAATAAACTAGGTAATTTTTTCTCGAAAAGATATTTTTTGATTAGAAGATACAGGTTACTCTGGTGTTCGAGATAAGTAGTTTCGCTTTTAACTTGGCTAGTTCACTTGCAATGTTCCATTTTGGATAATCTTCCGACAACACAAGGAGTAGGTAATTTTCACAACTCATACAATCATTCCCGAATCCCTAAAGCACCACACACAACTTATACAATCAATCTGACTGCCTTGTAAGTCAGGAGGGGCAGAAAATTGGGAGGAGTGCCGGGGGGCGGATATTTTCAAAAATAAACCTAACTTATATATATTTTTTATTTTAAGATATTAAATACAAATTAAAATGACAAAAATAAAAAATGTTACTATCTAAAATCATCCTACGAGTTTTTATTGCTTTTAACTTATCTAGTAAGGAAACTAGATCCAAAAAGGGCAATTTATCTGACTATTGATAACAGTAATAAGCTATTTAGGCGATTTTCTGCCATAGTAGTTCTATTATATGTTTTGATTTATTTCAGTCTACTAAAAGACTTTTCTGCATTGGCGCTACTAACACCTAAAGTTAAATAAATTCAATATCGTTTTCTTTTTTAATTTCAGACTGGTTAAGGAGACCACATTCTCTTCTGTATCGACTATATTCCCTAAGCAAATAAAATTCTTTGATTCTGCCAAAAAGTCTTGAAATCTGCGTTCCATCATCTCTATAAAAGTATCGAAAGCTACAAAGAAAACATTACTGTTAAAATTTGTTATGTGGGCAATCAGCAATGTCTTCATGAAATCTCTTTCGTTTTCTCGACCGTTGTTGATCGTCTTTTTGCTCTTTCTAGTAATTTCATAAAATACTCATGACTTCGTAAAGATTTTAAATCTTCACAAGTAGATTTTATGAGGTTAGAGCCGGTATTTAAATTCATATTTATTTTTTGAAGGTAGTTATATGCAAAGTGCAATTTTTTTCTCTAAAACCAAGTTCCAAAATATCAGAAGAAAATTAAATTCCCGAGTTTGAAGCAACTTGCAACTGCAACTTCAACTACAACTTTTGCTGATTTATTAATCAATTCATCTTCAACTATTTTATTAAGAGTATCGTGTATTGCACTTATATTTTTTTAACTGACGTGTTGTAGGCAATTTTTTTAAAGTTACAGATTTGCCTTCCAGCTTTTCCTGTATAGATTCAAATAGTTTTAGTCTTGAAAAACTTTCTAAAATAATTACGTATAGCTGCTCTAACGTCCCAAAAATCTTGTACTTCAGTACAGAAGGTAATGGAATCAACAAAGACCAGATTTAAGTTATGGGCCCAGCAATGAATATATGTAGCTTCGGGATATCAACCTCTTTTCTTCTCGTCTACAACCCTTTTAGAGGTCTAGACATGTTGCTAGCGCTGTCATATGATTGCCTTCTACAAAATGCAAGATTGATTCCAAGAGATTCCATTTCATTTGTAACGACGTTGAAATAATTTTCGGCCGAACCACTGTTGATATCCTTAAATTTAATGAATCTTTCCTCCACAAAACCACATTTATTTACAAACCTTACCGGCAATGACAGCTGCTCTTTTCTGGAAATATCCAAACTGGAATCCGCTATGAACGTAAAATATTTGGCCACTTTTATATTCTATATAATTTTTTTTAATACCTCGCCGTGCAAAACATCTAAAATTTCATTTTGTATCTTATTATTTTGTATCTTCTATACTTCGCAACGTTGTATGTAGACGAAAGGTGCTCAGCAAAGACTGAATAGTAATTTTTCAGCAGATTTGGGTTTTCAAAAAAAATTCCTTTGTTCTTAATAAGAGAATCTTCTAAATGTCCGCGAAAAGGCAAATTCTGCTTAGTCAAAAACATAGTATATTCCAAAAATCGCTTTAGGGTTTCTCGATTTTTTCAATTTGTTTTTCTGCCTGAAGTTCCTTCGCAATTACCGAGGATTTTTTTTAAAGTCCTAATTTGGTAAGTGCATATTTATTTTGTGTCTATGATTTTGGCTTTGTTCATGAGAAAATATTTTTCCTATTGATTTTTTAAAATTTGAAAATCCCTCATTTGAATCAGCAAGGGTGTTTTTATCATAACAAATGAAAAACAGGAAAAACAAAACATTTTGTTACATCTCGGTATCCAATTGTACCTGTATATAATCATCATTAGTAATGTTTGTTTCAATAAATATATTGTCATTTTCGATTTCTAATAACTAATTACTCTTAATACTACTTCCATCACCATCTAAGATAACCGGATTATTTTCCATAAAAATGCTAAAAACCACTGCAATTATATGGTCATATTATATTGAAATTAAATTTGTAAAGTACTAAATATTCCTGGATTGGAATAATAAAAATAAAGTCCAACTATGAACAAATGGAACTAAAAATTTAAGAACAAGAATATAATCAAATAATTTTATACTGCATAAATTAATCCCTAATTTATCAAAAGCGGTTTGGCAGACAAATGGACAAACATCAAATCCAAACAAATTACTCTTCCCACTCCATAGTAGGGTAAAAATCATTTGTTTTTTAGTCTTTTTTCTCTTTGTTACCAATAATAATTCATTTAAAACTATACGGGACCAAAACGATAATATTCATAACAAAATCTCGCGCCCCTCTAGCCCCCCTGATGGCACTCCATTGCTAAATAACTGACAACTCAATCCCCTCACCACATAAATACAATCAATCTCGAATCCAAATGCCTCCTACCTTAACCACACTTACTTTCCCACTTCTCTCCCAACCTACTTTTTGACCACACCCACTTTCCCACTCTTGCCACCACCCATAAACCTTTCAATTGAATTCCAACCTACTGAACCTACTTATATGATATAAAACCGTTCACTGCTCTCAGTTATCTCAGTATTTAGTTCATTCTGCGTAAGTGTAGTTGTTAAACAGTGGTCATTTTGATTTCATGTAGTGATTGTAACAGGTGATATAGATATCCCGCCTCTATCGGGCATGATGGAAACAATAGCTGGTAGAATCTGAATTAGAATAATTATATAAAATATTGACATATTAAATCGTTTAAAGGTTGACGTGTTTCACCGTTTTTTGATTTTTTTCCGTTTGTAGGAAGCTGCGTCGTCATTTTAGGGATACCATGTATCTTGAATTAACATAAGTAACTAAGCAAATTCGACGTGTTTCGCACTTTTTTGAAATACTACGTTTGTAAGTTTCTACGCCAGTGACTTTTCAATATCAATTCAATTCGCCCTAGCCTTTTTCGTTTTCAATTTGACTGTTATCGGTTTGTGCGTTTCCAAAATATTAATTTTTTATGTTTTTATACCCCTTAAAAATATCGTAGATCTACACCTGACACCCAAAATGTAATATCCGCAAAACCCTGAACTAGAGTATATTTGGTTCAAGTTTGAAATGTATCGCTTTGACCATTCCCAATTTATCGTGGCGCAAATTTTGTTTAGATATACTTTACACACATACAAATTTGTATAGACATCATAATTTTATTCTAAAAATATGTTTTTCGTATTTTAGAAGTATTTTTTAGAAAAATTCATTAAACCTAACATTTTTGCGTTTCCAATACTTCTATATAGCCTATGTAATGTATTAATAATACAATATATTACATGGGGAGGTAAAAATACATAGGGTAGGATTGCCACCTGTCCTTTTTTGAAAAGGACAGTCCTTTTTTCAGACAAATTGTCCTTGTGACTTTTTTTGCCACAAAATGTCCTTTTTACTTACTTATAAACTATTGACAACAGCACGGCACTGCTGTGACTCGTAAATTCTTCCGGCAACCGCGGCTAACAATCGACAACAGCGCAGCACCCCAACCTGCGAATAGTCGTTATTTTCTAGGCTGAAAATTCGCGCGTCGGGAGAGCTCGATGATATCGGGATATCGCTGTCTTTATTTACCCAATGTAAAAAAGGAAGAACAGTAACATAACATCGCCCACATTTCCCTGTCGTCCGTGCGACATTTGACATTTATTTGTTCCCGTTCCCGCTTTTTTCGCGGTTTGTAGTTGATCGTTGATATTGAAAAGTAAAAAATCCTATTTTTAATTATTTTATTGTGGTTTTTCTTTATTATACTTCATCGTCTTTATGAAGTTTACCTACTGGCGGTAAGTCTATATTTTTAATCATTAAAGTGGTTGCAAGTTGCAATTTTTGTATCTAGTTAGCTTTATTTCCCTGTTGTTTGTTGTTGCATGAGTTTTTGGTTTTATTTCAAGTTTCTATTACTTAATTAATCTGGTCCTGGTTTGACTTTAGTTTGGTTTTGGTGAATTAACAAAATTAACAACCCAGTCCGCCAGTCCCAGTGATAAAATGGATGTAGATAACGTAGATGATGTGACTGAAGTAGCAGGAAGGTTTGTCAATAACGGTGATGGTGATTGTACTGAAAATGGTGGAAGTAGCTCTACAGGGGCGGCGAAGGTTTTTAGTTTTTCAGCTAATATGTTTGAATATTAAAATTAAAATATGTTTTTTATTTAGGATTGTCAATCTAAAGCCAGAACCGGAACCAGTACCTGTACTACCCCTCCTCCTCCTCCTAAAAAAAAAGAGAGCAACTTATTACAACAAAGAGTGGGAAACTAAATACGGCTGGCTAAAGCAAGGCGCAACCAATACCGAAGCATTTTGTAAAAGTTGCCTGCTTTCATTCACAGTTGGAAACATGGGACTGTCTGCAATAAAGCAACACAATGAAAGTAAGATGCACAAGCAAAAAATTTCTGCAGCGAAAAGCTCACATTCCATGGAAACATTTTTTGTCAAAAAAAATTCTCAGGAAGAATCTCATGTAATTTTAACAGAAATATGTAAAATTTTCCACTGTGTGAAGCATAACCAGTCATATAATTTTTTGGATTGCTCATTTAAATTGGACACAAAAATATATGTTGATTCAAAAATAGCATCCAAACTTTCATGTGGAAGAACCAAAAGTGAATCAATTGTGAAAAATGTTCTAGGTCCAATTGCACTGCAAAAAGTGATTGAACTTTTGAAAAACCATGTTCCAAAACTTTTCTTTAGTATTCAGTTGGATGCTTCTAACAGAAAAAATGTTAAATTTTTTCCAATTTCAGTACAATTTTTTACAATTCAATACGGACTTCAAAATTTCTTGCTGCACTTTTGTGAAAATAGTGATGAAAGTGCTGATGGGATGTTTACCATGGTAAATGATAGTTTACACGAACTTAAATTAGACTGGAGTCAAGTTTCTGCATTAAGTGCCGATAACACCAATTCAAATTTCGGTGCCAATCACAGCCTTTTTACCAATGTATCCACAAAAAATCAACACCTGCTAAAAGGAAATTGCCATGCTCATGTTATACATAACTGCGTGAAGTTTTCAATGGATGCTTTGAGTTTAGATGAAAACCTTATTCTTAAAATTTACTCCCATTTTTCAGTATCTGCCAAACGCCGGGAAGAACTTAAATCTTTTCACGAATTTACAGATTGTCAATGGCGGGAATTACTAAGACACGTTGGTACTCGTTGGTTGTCTCTAAATCCGTGTGTAGAACGGATATTAAGCAATTATGTAGCTCTTTGTAGTTACTTTTTAAGTACAGAAAACAGCCCTTCACACATCAAAAAGCTGCTGAGAATAGATGAGAATAGTGGTACTGTTTCGCCTGAAGTTGAGATTTATCTTCTTTTTTGTAATCATATACTTACTGTTTTCGAAACTTTTATTAAAAAAATTGAATCTAACGAAACAACTGCGCTCGACTTATTCAGTATAATGACTGACTTAAGAAAGACCATAATCAATAGGCTAGAAAATAATTTTTATGGCTTTGAAACCAAGGTTAAGTTAAACTCTCTTGACGCGACTAGTAAGAAAAAACTACAAAATGATTTTAATGCGTTTTATCAAAGATCTATCCAATACATTGAAAAATGGTACGACTTTTCTGAAGATAGTTGGCACAGTGTCGTCAGTAAATTAAACATAAAATTAAAATTTCCATCATTTTCAGATTTTGAGCTAATTATCGAAAAAATTAATAATCCAAATCTAAAAATTAATATGAACCAGCTTTTTGATGAGGTGATGCAGATTTCAGAAAGTTACCAAGCAAATGAAAACGAGCTTTTAAATTTAAGCACACCAAAAAAATGGCAATTTCTTTTTAAACGTTTCAATAATACTGAAAATATTTTTTCATTGATTTCATTTTTGTTAAGTGTTCCGGCCAGTTCAGCATTTTCTGAAAGAATTTTTTCTGTAATGGCCACCAAATGGCGAGACGAAAGAAATCGTTGCTCGACAGAATTAATTCGCTCAGAATTATTGATTTATTTTAATTTTAAAGAAAATTGCCAGGAATTTTACGATTCCATTAAAAGCAATGAAGTTGTTTTGAAGGCAGCAAAATCTAATTCCAAATATTCTTTTAAATTTAATTAGATAGACAGTTTTATTTTAATAATATCGGCTAATTTGAAATATACTAACTTAATTTGTACTCGTTTTTTTCCAAACACCCCCCCCCCACCCCCCACCCCCCATCCAGGATCCAGGTCCAATGTCCTTTTTTCACTTTTCAAAAAGGTGGCAACCCTAACATAGGGTGGAATTAAAAACCTCCTTCTTTTTTTGATGTCGGTTATAAGTACAATGTTTGGCAAACTATAACTTAAAAACACGCTTCCAAATCAACTTCTGACATTACTATACTTGAGAGGTAGGACATATATTTTTATAGCCTGATAGTTACGTTCAAATTTGAGAATTATCTGAAAATTCCAGCAGTATATTTATACTGGACTAGAATATTTATATTGGACTAGATGAATAATACTATAAGTAAAAACTTTCATGAAAACAGACTTCAGTGCCTTTTCTTAAACACTCTGCTTCTGTATACAAGTCAAACTTAAACTTTTAGTTAAAACACCGTCTTCTAAAGTTTATGTGGATTTATTGCAGTCTTCTGTCTATATTAAATTTAGTCTTTAGTCTATATATATATATATATATATATATATATATATATATATATATATATATATATATATATATATATATATATATATATATATATATATATATATATATATATATATATATATATATATATATATATATATATATATATATAATATATACAAAAATTCGGTTTAAAATACTAGTAATTTAGAAGATATTTGCAAATATCTGCACCTACATATATCGAATTAAAAACTCGGCGTCTTGTCAAAGTGTTTATTCTGAAGTTTATCATTCAAAAATATAGGTGACGACCTCCCTTAAAAAGGCTGTTTTGTCTTAGGAGGTACCAACGTTGTTACGAAGCTTACCTTGTTAACAAGACCTTTAGGCACGCGGCTATTGTTACTGTCCGTGCATTTCTTTTTCCGGATAGGAAATGATCACCTATTTTGACCAGACATACAAGTTTCTTTTTGTAATTGTAATTTCAATGTTAAATAATTTGAATTTGAGTACTTATACTAACAGATTTTTGAAATGTATCATTTAATATATATATATATATATATATATATATATATATATATATATATATATATATATATATATATATATATATATTGGATCCTTCACAAACTACACATCTTCAGATTTATGTTTTGATGTAAAAATGAAAGCTGTTCAGTTGGAAGTATTGACTAATATTGATGTGTTACATTTTTTAAAAGTAACATAACGGGTGGCATTTTTTATCAAAAGACAGACGCAAATACTCCATCTGTTCAAAACTTTAATCCTATAAAACCAAATTCTTTTATAATGTATTTAGATGCACCAATTTATATGGACATACATGAGTCATTGTTTGCCAATAGGTGATTTTAGTTAGATGATTACAGAAGAAATAAATATACTTATATGTCATATACAACATAAATATATTGTATATGACAGATGATACTGAATACGAATATGTGTTTGAGTAGATATAAATTATCCTTCTATTTTACCCGAACAACACAACAAACTGCATTTTTTAACACAAAATATGTATTGTCCTGGTTCCAAGCAGAAAAATCTAATGTGTAATTTAAATAATAAAAGGTTATTCACTGTCGAAACCTTAACCTGGTTAAAACTCCTTGAATATCAATCACTAATTGTTTCATATTTTCATAAGGGAGAATTTTTTATTACTATATTTTTGAAATCGCTGTTTTGAGTCAGATGCAGATATAAAGAAATATAATAAAGACAAATTTTGTTTTTATATAATTCTGTAGATATAGACACTAATGTTGCTTGACTATTTTGGTTAGAGGGTTACAACCTTAAAGTAAGAATTAAAGTGGAGATCACAATTCATTCATAAATCACGTTAGGGGTATGCGCCAACATGGTTCCCCTATTTTTCACATTCTATCGACCAATGTTTTACGATAAAACAAGAAGTGGGGATGGCCCCATGTTCAAGACCTGTTAAAATATTTGATGTACGAAAAAGATGAAATGGGGCCATGCTTCATTATGGTTGACAAAAGGAAGGATTCTTACCTATTCCTTAATGAGGCAAATAGGTATTTTTACATATACCAAAGAAATAATCGTTCCCTACTTCACTATTAAAATCAAGCCAATAAGTTAGGTAAGTTTATAAGGAAATTAGTTATTTATATATTATTAAACTTTAGTTTTTAGTTATGTTTGCTTTATGTCAGGGTTATTTTGTAATTGTGAAGAAAAAGAAAAATTATTTGTTCAGTTATTAAAAATGTCATCTTAAACCTGTAACTATCAAGTTAGACCTCTTTAGTGAATACTATTATTAGAGTTTTAAACTCTAATCAATGCGTTGTTTGTATGTCTGGTTCAAATATTGTAATGGATTTTTCTCCACTTCCATTACCGATTATTTTCAAATTTAACATGCATACACTTTTATTAGTCAACGTTTAGAAATCCAAAATGGCGACGCCAGTATGGCCGACCAATTTTGTTTCTTGTGTAGATTAAACTGAAAATTGGTGCCTAGGAAAATTTAAGAGTGTCAGCATTTAAAAATTCAAAACAGTGGTGCCAAAATGACAATGTCAACAGGTCGTATGGATGATTTTAACATTTGTGGGGATTATTTAAGAATGCACAACAAAAATCAAAATGGTGGCGCCAATGTAGCGAACGAATTTTGTCATTTGTACAGATTCGGCTGAAATATCAGTATCTAGAAGTATTTAGGAATGAAAGTTTTGAAATTTTAGTCAATATTTGAGAATTAAAAATGGCGGCACCAACATCGCAGCCTAATTTTAAAATGTTTGCAGATTTGATTAAAATTCGGCATGTAGGGGTATTTAAGACTGCACGTCATGAATTTTTGTCAACATTTTAAAAATTCGAGATTGTAAAACATGGCGGCGGAATTTTAACATTTGTACAGATTTGAGAATACATATCATACATTTTTGGTAAATATTTAAAAAATGAGAGTAGAAATGCCTAGATTGCGAGCGAATTTCAACATTTATACAGATTTGATTAAAAATCGATATTATGTGTGCAATTTATACATCAATCAATCCGATAAGTACTTTTTTCAGATATTTTTAAACATTTAATTAGGCCTTCGTTTCCCCATTTTGAATTTATCTCAACATTTTTACCAGTTCATCCCTATATAACATTTGATTTTTGAGCAAAATTTGAACGTAATCGATGCAGTAGTTTTCTGCATTGACTTTTATAACATTTTATTAGGCCGCCATTTTGGATTTCTAGTAAAACATCAGTTTATGGTCATGTCACATCTAATTTTTCTTCAAAATTTGGATAAAATGGATAAGGAGTTTTTTAGTAATAATTTTTTAACATTTCAATAGACCGCCATTTTGTTCTGTCATATTGGATTTTTACCAAAATGTTACCACGTCATCATCATATGACCTTCAATTTTTAATCAAAACTTGAAGTAAATAGGACAAGCAGTTCTTGAGCTTTGTCGCAGACAGACATACAGACTAACCGACGGAACTGAGAAAATATGTTTTTTTGCAACTAGAATAGTTTCCTCTTGCGACGAAAGTAAAAAATAAGCGAGCGCTATAAGATAAAAATAGAATAGCTAATTGTATTGTTTTTCCATGTTAAAAGCTAAAATTTAAAAAATAAAAGAATTTTTTTTAATTTTCAATATACTAAATCTTAAATTCTAACCAGTTTAGAACATGTTTACGAACACATTTTTACTTTTAATTACCCAAAGAATCACCATTTATTTTAAATTCCCTTACCTGACAACACTTATATAAAAAATTGGCCCAACTCAAGTGAAAAATTAAAAAAAGGCGCCAAATCATCCGAAACTTTATTATTTCCCCAGATTTCATCCAAAATCTAGTGATTTTCGTTTTTTTTTGAGCGTGACTATTTTAATATAA
Source organism: Kuschelorhynchus macadamiae (assembly GCA_030620095.1). Taxonomy (NCBI): domain Eukaryota; kingdom Metazoa; phylum Arthropoda; class Insecta; order Coleoptera; family Curculionidae; genus Kuschelorhynchus; species Kuschelorhynchus macadamiae. Next base: position 416,823 of record JAUTXW010004619.1, read on the forward strand.
AATAGATATTTTCTATAATTATTTTAAATCTCTGATAGGAAAAACTATTTAATCGTCAAAAAAATCACCTCAAAGTCTTTCTTGTATCATTTTGCTTCTGAGGATTCTCACATGGCCCCCGATGAAATAAACGTTCTATTACACTAAACCGGATTGGTCAATACGTCATATGACCCAAAATAAGTGAATAAGGTATGTTCCATTCGACATAACTCCCCGTATTCACTAAAAAGGTTTAAGAGTTAGTCCAGGCCTAGTTGCCATGGTACTTAAAACTATTAGTTCTCCATTTATGTTTCGCTTATGTCACTGTCATTTTGTATTTGGGAAATTTAGAAAAAATATTTGTTCAATTGTTAGAAATGTCATCTTAAACCTATAACTATCAAGTTAGACTGGTCTAAATTTAAACCTCTTTAGTGAATACGGGAGCTAGTCTCCTGGAAAAGGAAATCTAGCTGTTACTTATTAAAAGAAAATTCCAAACTTAAACGGCCACTTTTTAACAAAACCTTGCCGCACCATAGTTAGGACAACTAAAGCTGCTAGTTTCGTAATGTCCAAGATAAAGTAAATAAACCTTATTTATTAAATATTTAAAAACTCAATGTTCTTCTAATCCGCATCGTTAGAACGCGGCTTCCGGAAATAAGGCAACATATAGTTAGAAGATTTGAACCATATCAATCATATACACAACACATTAAAACTCATGCAGTAGTGAAGCTAAGAAAAGCTTGGTATCTAATAAAATATTTTTTAGCAAATTCATTTCTTTAATGTTAAAAGTTATTGTTGTTCCACGACCCGCTATTGGTTTTTAAGCCACGGCGCCGGTCACGTGACCCTGTAACAATCTTTACTGAAGACTATTATACTTTTTTACTATAAGGATCCCTTGTCAATGAAAGTGGGATGGTCTAGTACGACAGTGGGATGGTCTAATACGTGGAGTTGTCGATCGGGGTTGCCATATCTAACTAAAACTGGTTGCCATATCTAACTAAAACTCTTGTTATTGGTGTAATCTGATCTGAGGCTTTGGGTATTTTAGTTTATATTTTACTATTTTGCAATAAAAGTAATTTCTTTATACTGCTTAGAAACTAATACTGGAAAAACATTACTATTCTTTGTATGAAAATTTTATTGCATCATGTTTAAAAATATTCACCGTGATATAAACTCATATAAACATTGGAGTTCCTGGCTATGCTTGGCATCGTTGTACGATCGACCTATACTGTGAGGTAATCTTGGCTGTGGCTAAATATGTAAATAATGAACTCTATTTTTATTCTTACTCTAAGGTTACAACTATGAACTTTATCATGTAGAATAAGACAATAAACGGATGTACCTCTTTTGATACTTTCATTAGTTTCAAAAGCAACTCTCATAACTGCTGAGATAGTTTGAAGCTATTTCTTCAACAATCGATGTGTAAAATCGGAACTTTATTTTAAAAGTCTTCTGGTAAAAAAAGATCCGTTAGACATTCTAAGTAAGAATATCTAAAATTTGCAAACATTTTATACAATGCAGAAAATTTGTTTCCTTTGAAATTTAAATATAAATCATGATAGGGATATCTTTCGAAATAAAAAAAATCCTTGTTAGAACCATCTTATCAAATTTACTCATATCTTTTTTCCTTTGACCTTTTCGACCTACCTGGAAAGCAATATCTACATACATATCAAGGCCCTTTGTTACAATAGCCGCACGTAGACAATTTCGTTAACGGGCAATATCGGAGTACGGGATGACAATTTAAAAAAAATAAAGAAGGGGAAAACAAGGGGGTAACTTTGAGAAAGTCGAAACCCTGACTACTTGGTCAAGGTAAAAAAAGGGCTCGATGGGGAATATAAAGGAGATTTATAATGATTCTTCCTTTTCAATTTTCCATATTTCCATTCATTCATTCATTCAAGAGTAACGGAGGATTAAAACTCCGCCAAAATTACTCTGCGGTTTATACAGGGCGAGACATTTAGAAATAAAATTACAGTTTACTTTTCATATAATCTATAGTTTTACGTTTGGCCTTGCAGCATATGACCGGTTGATCCTAGGCGAATCAAGTAAATATGCAAAGAAACGCCTTTATTTCTTCTAGAGACTGGTTTAAAAATTAGCTCAGCGACATTTTTGAATTGTAGTGTGCACGAATTATGTTTGCCTTTCTTTGACCCTACGTAAAGTCCTATCGGTACTTCTTGGGACAAAAACGATTAAATATATTAAAAATTCTATATTTTTCTTACAAGAGATATATTTACATTTTTTTAAAATAAAATCTAGCTTCGAATAAAAATGCATTATTTTTCTATTTGACATTGAATTTAACACTTTTTTTAAGTTGGCCTGGCTCCAAAATTTGCAAACATCTGTTGATCTATCTATCTTAAATGTTTTGAGCGGCGGTGAAAATGGATATACATTCCCAATAGAAGTATCAGGAATCTTGTCGAAATAAAGTTATAGTAATTATTTTATATACGGAATGAAGGTCGTTATAATACAAAATAATAAATATATAGATGGTGTGGAGATTTAAAAGTATGTATAATTATGTTTTAATTATAAAAGTATGTATAATTATGTTTTAATTATTACTCCTTTTTAGTTAATAGTAAGCAATGTTTACTTCTTCCAGTACGTTTAGTAATGGCTGGTAAAGTAGGTTAGGAATAATTATCGCATTTTCTGGATATACGTAGGACTTAGTAGTAATTATATTCTTATTTTTTGCATTACACCTATGGGGTATTTAAAGTGTCGCTGACTTTAGTATATTATAATGTTTCGTGATATATATTTATATACAGGGTGTCAAAGCAATGCGGTTCGAGGAAAGTGGTCCAAATCCAAAAAAACTAAAAAAACTGTTCGAGTCTTAAAATGTTCGCAGATTTCCCTAACTTTTTGCGAAAAGAGTAATGAAACGCAGGAATAGTTTACGTGACGACAAAGTTCCCCGACGTATTGAAAAACTAAGTCGCCAAAATTGCTCTTCGATTTATACAGGGAGAACAATTTAGAAATAAAATTGCAATTTTCTTTCTAGATGTTTCACTAGTGTTTTTAGAGACTAGCATAAAATTCAATCCGATCGGAGTGAAGGACGATTATTGAGAAATTTTTTAAATGTAGTGTGCACGACATTTGTTTGCTGCATTGGCACTAAATCAGTATTTTGAATGGTATCCGGTGAGCAGACAAACAAGTAAAAAACATTTTTCTTCGGTACTGTCGAATTTAGTTAATTACTGTAGTTTCGAGACTTAAAAATTACCAAAAAAACAATGTGAGTTCGTTTTAGCGTTTTTTAATGAAAATTCAACTTCGTCTACTAGATAAGCGAGCAGGCAATTGGAGATTCCTAGAACTTCAATACAGAAAATATTAAAGCAAAATAGGTACCATCCTTATAAACCGACCATTGTTCAAGGGCTTGAGCCAAATGACAATGTAATACAATACAATTTTTGTAACTGGTACGTTAATAAGTGCCAGACTTCAAATTTACGGTAAGAAACCTTATTTAATCATCACTAAGAATACGTTTAGTGATTTCAAATTTCAGGAAATCAGCTACTTGGGCCTTTTTTATCGTTATACACTAACTTCTCAATGATATCTTGAAATGTTACGAAATCAAATACTTCCTGCAATTCGACAAGTTGTTCTTGTGGCAGAGTTTGACCAAGGCTGGTTTCAACAAGACGGCTGTCCTACACACAGGACAAGAAAGGTGACAACATTTTTGCGTTAACATTTTGGAGACCGTATAATTTCCAACCGTAGCCAACGGCCAGCTAGGTCGCCGGACTTTACGCCGATGGATCTTTATTTATGAGGGTTTTTGAAGAATGAAGTCTACGAGTTTGAACCTCTTGAGACAGTTGAGCAGAAAAAGTTAAAGACGTTTTATCTAGTACTAACCGAAACACAATTTCAAGAGTAACTAATGTTGTTTCCAAAAAATATCAGCAATGTGTTAATGAAAATGGATTTCAGTTTTGAACTTTAAGGTCCATTAGAGAGTGTGATTTTGTAATAAATTAGTAGATTTTAGTAAAATATTAGTATTTAAAAAAAAATTTTTTTGGGTTAATTTTAATTGTTTTGCACACAAGGTACATCGTTAGAAAGCAAATAATAAGCTCTTTCTAGTTAAGTAAAGCTCCAATATGGCGTCGATAAGAAAAACCAACCTGATGATGGTTAAAAAATATAGAAACGCCGAATCAAAAATCTAATAGCACCCCTGTGTTCTTCGGAAAAAATTGCTGTGAAAAAGTAATTTCGGAATTATGATAGCTCAAAAAGTAAAAAAGTTAGGCACATAATAAAAAAAGCAGATTTTCAAATTTTCAAAAATATCTCAAAAATTAAAAGATCTAGAGTTCTAATTAAAACAGTTTTGAGTTAGGCTAATGATGCCCTACAACTTTTAATCGAATCTGTAAATTTTATAGTTTCTAAGATCCCAGTACATGGAAGACCAAAATGGACCACACTGTAAGTAGGCCCCGATATTTGCAAATATTTTCTCGATTACAAGTATTTTAAACATAATTTTGTATATCATATATTATAGAGGAAAGACTAAATTTAATATCGACAGAAAGCTTCAGTAAATCCACTCAAGCTTTAGAAGACGGGGTTTTAAATAAAAGTTCAAGTATGATCTGTGTAGTGAAGCAAAGTGTTTCAGAAAAGGCACGGAATGTTGTCATGTAAGATTTTACTTATAGTATTATTTGTCTAGTTTACTATAAATATTCCGCTGGCATTTTGAAATAATATTGAAATTTTAACGCTACTATCAGTTATAAAAATATATACATTGGTGCATTTCAAGTGTCTTCATTCAGTTTAATCGATGTTTGACCCTAAAATATCTAAAACATATTTTTAGAAAAATGTGTGTGTGGTGTAAGTTCAAAACAGCCAAACCGATTTCAAATTTGCACCAAAATACTCTAGGTCAGTATCTCGCGGGGATTAGATTTTAGTTGTCATAGGCGTAGATCTTATATATTTTTTAGAGGTATAAAAATATAAAAAATCATATTTTGCGAACGCATAAACCAATAACAATCAAATTGAAAACAGCATGAGCTAGGTCAAATGTACTGATATTGAAAAATTGTGGAAGTCTTTAGCATAGAAACTGTTTTTTTTTATTATATATTTAAAGGAAACGTAATATTTCGAAAAAGAGTGAAAAATTTTTTTTATTTTTAAGTATACAAAATACTGTTTGTCGAGAATACAGGGTAGCCCTAAAACACTAGCTCAGAGCAAGAGGGTTTAGATTTTTAGGAAAACGGTGAAGCACGCTATATGTCTTCTATTTTTAAATACATTTCCTGATGAATTATATAAACCAACAAGGAGGAAGTTTAAGAAAGGGCGAGTAATCGTAAACGGACTTAATCTGTTCCAAGTTGATCTGCTGATCTGGTAGAAATGAAACCTTATTCAAAATGTAACAGATGTAAATATATTTTGGTTGTCATTAACGTATTTTCAAAATATGTGTGGGCTCAACCTGTATGTCTTATGCTGTCTATCTGGTAAAGATGTAACAGCGGCAATGAAACAAATTTTAGTCAGTTTAAAAAAATCTAAAAACGGATAGAAGGTCTGAATTTATTTCTAGAAATGTCCAGATGTTATTGAATGCATTTGAAATCAATTACTACACTACGTATTCTAATTTGAAGGCTAGCGTTGTAGAGAGTTGGTTAAATGGTTAAATCTTTTACCAGAATCACTTTCTGATTACAGTATCACAATACACTCTGTTACAGGGCTTAAAACTATCAAAGTAACAAAAAAAATTGAGAAAAAGTTATTATCAGACGTTTACACCTATTTAAAAACTGTAGATCCACGATCATCAAAATATAAATTGGGTGATTCTGTAAAAATAAGCAAGTATAAAGAATTGTTTTCAAAAAGGTGCCCATCAAATTGGTTCAATAAGATATTTAAAATTAAAAAGTTGCACATGACTAATCCAAGAACTTACATATTACAAGATGACAAAAATGAATATATAGGTGGTGGTTTTTAAAAGCTTTTATTTAAGTTCACTTGTATAGCAGTTATTCAGTTAGTATATGTATGTTTGGGTCAAATCTTGCAATTAACTTTTGAAACATTTTCCGTTACCGGAATTGACTGAGATTTAGCATACATACATAAACCCGGAATAATGCTAAATAATAGTAAGTTCACGTTATCGGAATTGACTGAAATTTGGTATATATACCAGTGGCGGCTCGTGGTCAACTTTTCAGGGGGGTCAATACATATAAACCACAAAGAGTCATCTGAAAAAATCAGACACACGAAACAATAAAATGCCTTTGTTACTTCGCAACCGCATGTCCAGGCACAGAAATCGTACATATTTCTATGAAAATAACGATTTACTTCTTTGGTTTTGTCTTTACTTGTTTGCTGAATTTTAAATTTCGGCAAAGGTCGACTACTGGTCTTAAATTCGAGTCGTTTCTTAAAGTTCAGCACGCCAAAATAATTGAAAACGGATTATAAAGTCTTCATATTTTAAAACACCGTGGCTACTTTTCTTTCAAACATTAATTGAAACCACTAAATCAACAAACAAAATGTAAAGTTTTCAAAATAAAATCTATAAAAATACGCAATCGTAACTACAACCTATCAGACGATCCACATTAAACACATCAACTGACAAAAATATTTAAGTTTCCTCGGCGCGGCTGTTGACCCAAACTTTGTCAACGGTAGCCGTATATTACCTATGCGGGAACACTCGGGAAATACTCGCCTTCGTTTATAACCACGAGGCCAACGCAGGTCGCCAGCAGTGATCGATTCCAAATGAAACGAAACATCTCCGGAGATCGCGGTGCGAGGCATCGATGGTGTGTCGCGGAATTAAGAGAACGGACGAGTTTAAGGAAATTTCCAAAAACATAAATTATGTATTATTTTATTTATTTGTTTCTGTTTGGAAATATTTATTTGGGGGCCATTGACCATTTGACCCCTAATGGACGAGCCGCCACTGATATATACATAAACCCCATGACAATACAATACTATGGTGTCTTATACAAGGTGCGTAAAAAATAATGCTAAGCGGTACAAAATAAAATAAATGTAAAAAAAATATAATAATCTTTTATTTATAACATATTGAAGTGAAAAGTAAAAATTAATTAAATCTACATAAACATAGAACTTCTAAAAATTTGAATATTTTCTTCAAAGCTTGAAGTGTGAGACTTCATCATACTGGAAATAAAGCCTCAAGCTTTTAAGAAAATATTTGAATTTTTAAAAGTTCTGTGTTTATGCGAGTTTAATTATTTTTTACTTTTTAGTTCAAAAGTCTGTAGATATAATAAAATAAATGGAAAATTTGTTTCTTTTCCACTTATTTTATTATATGGAAAAATTGCCATAACGGGATATCCAAATGTTCACTTGATTGAAAAGGTCTTAAGACGCACAGAAAATAAGTTATATATCAAATGGCTTGGGTTAGATAAATCCCATAATTCATGGATATAAAAAAAATCTATAGGATTAAATTTTATAAAATTTACTATAAACTATTTTTATAATTTTTACTATCAACAGCTTAGACGACCAGCAATTTTTTTAAAATATGATTGCACAATTCACGAAAAAACAATTAATCAAAAAACTCGTTATCGCCAACGTCTTAAAACTAACGAATTTATTTAAAATCTTGAACACCATTATTAACAAATTAGTCACAAAGCTACTCTTTTAGAATAAAGAAATATCACAATAGCTTGGTTGATACTGTTTATTAAAATGTAGCATTTCTTTAAAATCTTTTACAACTGAGGAATAAAAAAATATTAAAATCGAACGAAAGCTTTCACGGCTTTGGTCGATTAAGAAATCATGGTTTTTGGGATTCGACGTTTCGCCTTCGATTGCACGAGGCATCTTCAGGAATCTTTACTCCACGAGATCTGAACTCTGAATGATCTCGAACAGGTTCAGGCCGGCTTTTATAATCGACTTGTGCTCGCCGAACCGTGACCATGCGTTAAGATTGGTTTCCACGTATACCCGTATCTCCATTGACATTTTTTGTCTTAAATTACAATTTGACACGGTCTAATCCCAAGAACCACGATTTCTTAAATATTAAAATCGTTACTTTTTGCTTGGTTAATATTTGCAATATTATTGCCAAGTTAAAAAACAAATAAATACCCAATTTAGTTCCAGAGTAAATTGTTAAAATACTGTACATCTTGTTTACAGTCTATTTCCAAATTTATAGGAGCACACAACCTGATTATATATTCAAAACTGATTGAAATATAGAGTGAAACTTCTATATTTTGTTTTAGAGTACAAATACAGGAAATTTTTACAAATATTGAACAGACACATCCCGTACCTGACGAAATACCATAGAGCTATAAAATTCCAAAGGGTAACGCAAATAATGATCAATATTACATAACCAGTGTCGTATCGTTTAAGATTATCTATTGTTGAAAATAAAATAAAGGTTAAATAAACTATATAATTTCAAAGAAAATACAACAAAATTATAATTTGTAAAATAAAAAAACAGTATTTCTAAAAATTAAAAAATAATAATAAATTGATGTATAATAAAATTTCCTCCTATATAAATCTTAAACTAAAACTTGCGTTTACCAATATAAAAATTATAATATTTCTACAACACAAAAACTACATAATGAGGAAAAAATCAGTAAAATTTCTTGCTAAGTTGTACAGAATTTACGTATTAAAAACACTTCTAATTTAACTTCTAAACAAGAAAGTAAGCAAATATTTCAGATTATATTCGAAAATTAAGAAATTAACATAAAACAACGATTTGTTCTTTATAACGATTTATAATTAAAATAAAACAATGTTTTCTCTACACTTTCTCCTGAAAAAGTTTTTTTTATAATTTTAGCTTAGGTAAAATGTTTTTTGACAGTTATTCAATTATTGATATACTTACAGTTTTCCAATGCCTGTTTTGTTATAGAAGGAAATAAATAATTACAATAGAGAATAGAAATATTATGTGTATAAACGTCCTCACTTTATCTAAATCAGACATGGTCATAGATATCACTAACGGTGCTACAGTCTTTTCCATACGGTTGTCAAGGTCCCACATCTCTTATGTTCTTTTTTTATGGTTTACACCATTGCGCCATTGTTTGTTTGTTACTCCACGAGATCTGAACACTGAATGAGCTCAAAGACATTCAGGCGGGCTTTTATATCCGACTTGCGCTCGCCGAACCGTGACCCTGTGTTAAGATCAGTTAGATATTTTTTTTAGATAGACTTTCTTTCGAATTTTCTTAATCCGTTTAGTGGAATTTAATAAAAAAACTGCACACTTCGTAGAAAAACTTAAGGCAATCCAGTTGGATCCAGAAGATATTTTAGTCAGTTTCGATGTGGAATCACTATACATAAATGTTCCTGTCAACGACTCAATTTCCATTATATCAGATATATTGGATCATAATAATCTTGATAAGAACTTAATAGACCTAGTAGAAGCTTGTCTAACATCCGCTCCACGAAAACCAAAAAACACTGGTTCAGATATGTAGATGACACTTTGTTATTTGGCATCATGGACAAGATAATCTCTAAATTTCTGGACCACCTAAATCAACAACACCATAATATCAAATTCACAATGGAAATTGAATCTAATGGAACGATTTCCTTTCTAGATGTATATCTTCAAAGAAAGGAAAATGATACATTCGGACATTCTGTGTATAGAAAACCGATGCATATAAATAGATAAATACAAATTCCCATCACCATCCAACACAAAAGAAATCGGTTATTAACTCACTAGTATTTAGAGCTCTTTCGATTTCTGATCAAGTTTCTCGATCAGAAACATCGAAACTAACCGAAGCTCTCAGAGGGAATGGCTATTACGCGTTCAATTGAAAGATATAGTAATCCAACTCCGCCAAAGGAGAATGATAAGGCGCCACCGTTAGGTAGTGTTGTTCTTCGCTACATACATAGATATTTAAACATACAAAAAATTTCAATAGAGATACGGGTTACGGTCTACATTAACACAGGGTCACGGTTCGGCGAGCACAAGTCGGGTATAAAAGCCCGCTTGAATCTCTTTGAGCTAATTCAGTGTTCAGATTTCGTGGAGTAATGATCCCTGAAGATACTTCGTGCAATGGAAGGCGAAAGGTCGGATAGTAATTCCAATTTGACACGGTTTAATCCTAAGAATATTGATTTCTTAAATATAACTTCACAAAAAGTCTCTTCTCATAAAAACACATTTTACCGGACAAAGATCATCAATACAGACAAATAAATATAAATGACTTCGGTCTGGACGTGAATCTTGTTTACAGTTAGACCGTTATGTTGTTTTATTAGCGATTTTACTTTTTTGGTTACAGTGTACTGCGTCTGATCAAGTGATTTTTGTTTTGTTGGAATGGATTAAAATAAATTGTAGGTATTTAAATAAAAAATGTATTCTTATTTATTGGTAGAATATCGTGACTCTTTAAATGCTCTCACTTTCGTTGCAGTATTTTGATGTCTGCTTTTGGGAATTGTTGGTTTTTTTTATAGAATTAAATTTAACCTTAATAGGTATGTAGACTCATTTATTCCGTTAGTTTGTTGTACTTTTACTTTGGATTAGCCGCTGACATCGCTATTTATCTTCTAAGGAGGCCCGTCTCAGTGTATGTCAAATTATGATATTGTTCTTTTCTTCTAAGTAGGCTTGTGACAGCATTTGTCAAATTTACTAGACGAGAAGTTTTTAATTGGAAAAACAATCATTTGTGGCATTCCGATATTCCTGCTGTAAAAGACAGACATTTCCAGCATGAGTTTAAGGTGTGGTATAATTTCTTGTTTTTTCATTGGTCCTTTTGGATTGCCAGGCAATCTAACTGGTCCCCGTTATTTAAACTTCACTTAGCAGCATTTAAACGAACTTCTAGAAGATGTACCACTCGCGTTAAGGGAAAATATGTGGTTTATGTAAGACAAGGCGCTACCATATTTTGCGTTGCCAGTGCGCCAATATTTACATGAGCAGTTTCTTCATCGGTGGATTGGCCGTGGAAGTGAATTTGTTTGGCCACCAAGGAGTCCAGACTTAAACTCCCTGGGCTTCCCAATATGGTCAGATTTGAAGGATTTGGTATATGCTCAAGAAGTTAATTCTTTGCACGAGTTGCTTATACCCTTGAAAATAATAGAGAAGTTTTGTTTTACATTCAAAGACATTTAATCAAGTGCATTGTAAAATAAATGAGGTAGACGGCTGACATTGTCAACATTTGATTTGAAGTTTTTCATTATTACTATTATCAAAATTGTTATTGTTAAATATTGTTTTTTTATTGCTCCCCCGTACATTTTCATCTATTAAGTAAAAAAATTAGAAAAAAGTACCCTGAACCACTTAAATGCAAAGTCAAAAACTGATAGAGGTAGACAACCTCAACAAGGGTACCTTCTCTATGAAACATTGAACGTTCTTTCTGATTTTCATCATGCTTTAACCATAACCTAACAGAAAAAAAAGTTTTGATTTAGCTAAATAATACGGCGATACTAGCGCCCTCTAAGAGCAACGTCGAAATAAGTTTCAAATTCGTAATGTTCATGCCAAAAAACCTAAAACTACCAATTTTGACATTTATACTATGAAAACTTTCTCAATTAATTGGTAATTTCAACATAAAATTTAAACTTTGAACGCCCTGTATCTCCGAAACCAGAGACATTGGTATGAGGCATGTCGAGCTCAATCATAATATTTTGGTGTCTATATATATATATATATATATATATATATATATATATATATATATACACATATATATATATAATATATTTATTTTTATTTTATATATTTTTTTCTCGTAAGGAACTTAGGTAATTTAACTCTTATGGCTATACGGCCGGTTGCAGAAAGCTCAATTAAAGTTTAGAATGTTTAACGGAATGTCAAATTTGACAGCAAGTTCCTAGATTTCTGTAAGGAACTTGTCAAATCGGAAAGCTTCGTTAAATATTCTAAACAGCAATTAAGTTTTGTGCAACCGGGGGTAAGTATTTTAATAATCACGTTTTAATTTTTTTGCAAGGATCCAGGCTAAGTATCAAGATAAAAAATAGACATATTTTTTACTCTTCGAAAACAAAAAGGTTTAATTCCATTTGAGAAATTAGATAGATTTTCTTTCTTTGCCCCTGATTGAGAGAAAAAAACGCTATTGAACAGTAGAGAAATCGTATGATATGAGGCACATAGAAATTTAGACTAAAGTAGACATTTAGGTACTAGGGTTTTACATGAGTGATGCGATTCCCACCATGAGCGATGTTTTTTCCGCCGTAGCGATGTAGTATTCTGCTATTTAGGGTTTCGCTAAAAGGGGCGATGTGTTTTCCGCCGAGAGCGATATGGTTTTGCGTCTGAATGCAGCGGTATTTGTTTCCTCTCAAAGACGATGTAGTAGTATGAATCTTATTTTTATTCTCAAGCTGTCTCCCGCAATTACTAGTATATTTAAATTGAATTCCTATAACTAATTTGTAGATATCAATTAAGTTGTGTTATGATAACTATTATTACAATACTAAACCAAACATAATCTTGATAGATAATTGTTTAAATATTTTTTATTGAAAATGTATTACAGGAATAAGTCTATGTGCTTTCAATACAATAGGCAAATAAACATTCGTTTTGGAAGTGTTCAGCACAAGAAATGCAATATTTCTTTATTTCTAAGCCAATCTTGGTTAATTCTTGTGTTATTTAACACAATTCGCAAAACTTAAATATTTTGCTAATATAACATACAAATAAGTGGTTTTATATTTGTCAACATTAAATTAAATTTTCGTCAGTTGTATCACCCCATACTCCATCTGTGGGCTACAGCGTGTCTACCGCTTGGCAGCCAACTCTTCCAAATGCTTTGTATTAATTACTTTGTTACTTTTGAATGGGTGGGAGCGTCTATTCTTTATTGGTTCTGATTCACCACCCAACTTTACTATTTGGAGAAGAGGTTAAAGTGATGAATAATTTTAAATCCATCATCTTCCTGATTTATTAGATATGCTTCTTGCATTTTCACGTAGGCTGATTTCTACCTCAACGCATTCGTACAACTGACTTGTACAACGTATGCAAAACCCCTCTTTTTTTCAGGCATTTATTCTAGCCGTGACAAATTCCACTCAGGGCATATGATGGAGGTCCTGGGTAAACATCCTCGAATGACAATAACCTGTTACTGTTTATGCGTGATTCAATACTACTTTAGCATCGCACCACCGACGTTAAGTTACTATATTTGAACAAACTATTAAATTATTGGAATTAATGGGAATCCTAATATATTTTGTTAAAGCCCGTTGTCCAAATACCAAAATATAATTTTGTATATCATAGAACTATTTAGACAAACCGATATATTATCGCTACGGCCGCTAGTGTGTTATTAATAACCATTATTAAAATTAAATCACAGCGAGACTGCCTTTTTAACAGAAATAATAACAGATATTTGGTTCACGAAGTTTGAAAAATATTATGTTTTTTGATACATCACGTAAAATATATTCATAATTTTTAGTTGGCGTATACATTTATTGTTAAGATGTTACAACTTGCAGTTAAGTCGGTAGTGCAAAAAGTGGATTTTTAAGGTACCTTTAGACAGACTCTTAGAATTGCATATATTCAAGGTTCTAATTATCCTTAATCAACATTCAAGTCATTTTGGTTCATGTTTCCAGCCATACATCCCTATAGTGATTACATAAACGATTTTTGACAATATATACAAAACCATATATTTATGAGAGGGGATATAGCTTGTTTGTCACAAATGCCATAAAAAATAGCTCTTTTTAAGGAAAGATACCGGAATATTTCCAACTGCGCAGTCGCAAGAAGAGGAATGGCATTTACAAACAAATGTAGATAAAGCCTTTTTTTTCTATAATTTGATTCTAAACTAATAGAAGTGTTTAGTGAATCTGTTTGATATGTGAACTTGTGCTATCAAGGGATTATGGACTTGATTTTATATATAAAGTACGGATACAAGAGCTTGAGGTAGAAAATAAGAGATATGTATAAATCATCCATTTTAGTTCTTTAAATATATTATGTCGAGCCCAACGGAGAATTTAAGGGCAAGGACTAGTCGCCTAAATTCTATCCTGCCGGAAATATCTTTTGGTGCGGATTTTTTTGTATAATTCTCTGAATTACTTAGTTTAAGATTTTTTAATATATCTTTAAAACTGCCGGTAGCGTCCATGAAATCGGCCTAAACATGAAAATACAAACAAACGATTGCCACTGTCAGATTGTAACACGGTTGCGGAATGTTGCATCTATTTAAAACAGTTGCAGTTAAATTCAATAAATAATGATAGCTAACAAATATAAATTATGAATCACAAAATTCCAGATATTATTTTTGGAGTAATATTTCTTTTTAAATTTTAAATTAATTTGTAACAGTTGCCTATATGTGTAGATAAAAATTAACTTTACAGATGTTGTAGTTTCTGGTCACAACTATTCTAACCCAAAATAGATCCATCATAGGGCTCCCATAGGCATTAAATAATATACTTACGTAAAATAAATTGTGTAGTCTATAAATAAATTATATTTGATAAATACTTTTCTGTTTTAGCCTTTAAGCTTCCAAAGCACTGATTTTAAATAGTAATAATTACTACCGGTAGTTTAAGACTGAAATAACAATATCTTAAGAAGTTTAAAGAACCGTGCTCTGGGAATTACGGTATGTTTTTACTTTCTTGCGAGGCCTAATTGACTCTGTTTTCTAGATTGTTAAACATAAATAAAAACATTCTTTCGCTTTGCAGTATTGACAATTTATAAGTTCATGGTTAAACTTTCTTTTGCTTGACTATTAATCAAGTTTTTGCGCTTTCGATATTATATCAAATTCTTTTAGTTTTACTCCCCTAGGTCATGTATTCCCTTGCATGGAGCCAGCTCGCCCCTCCCTAGTTTCGGGAGTACGAAAGTACCAAACGTGTTTCCAGCAATACACTGGGCTAAAATGTCACACATCACAGTTTGTCAAAAATAAAGCAATTTTACGATAAAAAAGTTGTCTCGAAAAACAAAATACTGCATTTAAAAAGAAGAAATTTGAAGCTAATATATAGTTTTATTATCACCCCATATAATATAAAAAGTAAGAGTGGATGGTAGTGATGTGCAACGATTACTTTTTCAAGTATCGAGTAGATACTGATACTTTATATCCGAGTATCAGATACTTTGTATTCGTTACTAAGTAATCATTATTTATTTATTGAATACGTGCGATAATTGGGATTTTTTATGTAATCAGTCGTATATATAAAGCAATATAGGCTACTCAGTCAGTTGATGATTAAATTATTCAAAATTAAAATCATATTTTTATGAAACAGATAGAATAATTAGTATTTATTTAGAAAAAAATTAATTGTATGGGTTGTTTTATTGTGGGTTTGAAAATGTACCTGCTTCTTTGTTATCGTTTTCCTACCAGAAATAATAATTTAAATGTGTCCAAATGAATAATTTAATAAAAAGTATATTGGTAACTTTTAAAAAGAGAGAGGTAGCTACTATTAAAATATTTCCTTAAAAAAAATCGTCTTTTAAAAAATAAAGCAAAAATAAGTTAATAACAACATAATATTATCTGATAAAACTTTTCACAAAAAAAACAAATAACTATGAAATCAACAAGAACTAAATTTAACAAATAATGAAACGTTTTAAATATAATGATAAAAAATACAAGATAAAAAAACAAAATAACTTTAACATATATATATAGTACTTAAATATAGAAAAAAACATTAAAAAACAGTGAATGATTCAAAAATCTAAAAATCAAAATAAATGTGAATTGCCATTCAAAAACACCACCTTTTCTACATTTTTTGGCTTAAGTCTACTTCTACGGTCTGAAACCACTTGACCCGCTTTAGAAAACACTCTTTCACTTGGGACGGATGTTGCTGTTACACTCAAGTATTTTTGTGCTAACTTTGCTAAATTTGGATACACTGCTTCCCTTGTTTTCCACCATTTCAGAGGGTCATCTCTCCTTTTAATGTTTTGTTCCTCTGCGTACTGTTTGCTTTCAATAATTGAAGCGGCTACCGTCGATGTATTCTTCGATATTTTTGCGTCGAAGCTTTTCCATACTGAATCTTCTTCAATAGTCTCTTCTTCATATTCTGGCACTGAAGTACTGTCAACTTCCATAGCTTCATTATTTTTCTTAATAAGCTGTGATAGTTCGGACATTAAAAGCTCCCTCACTTGAATTACTGCGTTCTCATCACTAAAACCTTTTTTTTTAAATCTGGGATCTAAATAGGAAGCTTTCGCAAGTATAACATTATACTCAACACGATGAAATCTTGTTTTTAAGCCCTTTATCAAATTGTCTTTTAAATCCGAAGCGGTTACGTCACCAATTTGAAGGTCACTTAAAAATTGTTTTAAGCTTTCAACCAATGGTATTATTTTTGAAACACACACATTTTTGTCAGCACATAGTTCTCTAGTTACTTCCTCGAAAGGTTTTAAGAGGACACAACATTGTTTTAACACTGACCATTCAGCTGCGGTAAGTGCGTCAACAGGGTTATGCAAGACACCAATAGCCGCTTCAAGGGGTATCTGAACTTCACAAATTCTACTAAACATAAAGTAGGTTGAATTCCAACGGGTTACAACATCATTAATTAATTTTAAAGTTTTACCAGTCATCTGCGTTTGCATTTCGTTAAGTTTTTCGGCTGCCGTGGTACTCCGATGAAAATATTCTACAATTTTTTTAACTTTTTTCTGTAATGAGAGCAATAATTTTAGAGAATCTTGAACCACAAGATTTAAGGTATGGGCCAAGCATGGTAGATTTGGCCAGCCAGTTAGCTTTATTGCAGCTGTAATATTTCTTGCGTTGTCAGTTACTACAGCTTCTACTTTATTGGAAACATTCCATTCATTTAAAATATGCAATAACTTATTTCTAATATTTTCAGCTGTATGATTCTCTTGAAAATGAAAGCAACCCAACAACAGTGATTTTTGTGTCCACTCACTATTCACATAATGCGCAGTTACCGCCATGTAGTTATCAACGGAACGTGATGTCCAAGTGTCAGTTGTGAGAGTTATAAACTCGGCTTCATTCAATAGAGATTTCACTTTCAATACAACATCATCATATTTTTTGTTTAGTAAATCTCGACTAAAAGTTGTTCTTGATGGTAGCTGATAGGAAGGATCAAGGGCAGCTATGAGGGCTTGAAATCCATTATCCTCGACTACAGAAAATGGTTGTAGATCTTGTAAAACCATATTTAGGACCATTTCATTCAACATTTTTGTTCGAGACACAGACGCTGGGCGTACAGAAAAAGCGGACATTTTGGTTTGAGTAAATTTGCGTGTCGGTACTGTTTCATTAACTAGAGATTGTGAAGTAATTTTTGTGTTACTGTCGTCATAATTTACATCTGAAGCACTTGAAGGGCCTGCTACAGGTACATCAATAGTCATCCTGGCCGATTGAGGTTGGTGATGTTTAGAATTCCCATCTTCATGGAGCTGGAGCAGAGATAAATGCTTTGCTTTTAAATGTTTTTGTAAATTTGAAGTGGCCCCACCTTTGTAAGATAACACATTTTTACAAATATCACATTTTGCTTTTTCACCACTAACTACAGTAAAATGCAACCAAACTTTACTTTTTCAGACATCGCTTAATCGCTATTTATTCAAACTACAACGTTCAAGACTTTTTTAACAAGACGCGACGGTGTCTCGCGTAAAACTAAAAACTACCCAGTATTTTATGACCGAAAATGAAAGGGGTTATACGGAAAGACATAGAAAAAAAACTATTAGTTTTTATGTGCAACAAGCATAAATCCATCTGGGCTCGATTATGAGCGACGACAAATAACATAAACATAATCGGCATTTTAGTACCTTACCTACACAAAAATAATGCTAGAAAAAGATCAAATAAGGTTCTAAACCTTATCAGATTTATGGCCCCCGGCTGCCCATTAGAATAAACCAAACCGCCATGGCGCCAGGAAATTCAGACATCACATGCCATAAGAATGAAATATGTTAAATAAATAAACAGCCCGGGTTCGTATTCGGGTCGCCGTCCGTCGGTCCTCTCGGTGCCGCTACAAACTAGTCCAAAATGATTACAAGTTACAAGTAACGAAAAGGCAACATTGATTCGGGATTCGAGTAACGAATATTTGGCGTCGAAGGATTCGATTACTTCGGATCTACGCAAGTATCAGATATTAAAGTATCGAGTAGATACTATTCGCACACCACTAGTGGATGGTCGAAAATTTAAAATGGAATACTTAAGGTTAGAATATTTAAATTTTAGGAGTAAGATCAGTTTTTAAGTCATTTAATATTACCTAGTTTAGTATTGCCAGTCACCGTATAAGATCTGCTAGGTGGAACTGGAGGGGGTCTTTCCAAATCTAACCCGAACAAATTACAGGTCTGTTGTATGGTTTTTGTATCGCATTTGTCTGTCATATCTGGAGGAGGCGTTCCGGCTATAGGCTGTGGGCGCGGCCTTGTACCTGGCGGTATTCCTGTTCTAGCTGGAGTTATCTTGGAAGAGCCTATTGGAGTAATAGGTTCTACGGTCTTATCCCTGCGAAGAGTTGTCCATCGATATCTGTAACAGTATATGATTTAGTATTTATTTTTTAATGCCTTCTTTTTTCCATATTTTTGATACAAAATTGTACTATTAAATGTATTTTGTATTTTGTT
Source organism: Kuschelorhynchus macadamiae (assembly GCA_030620095.1). NCBI lineage: Eukaryota > Metazoa > Arthropoda > Insecta > Coleoptera > Curculionidae > Kuschelorhynchus > Kuschelorhynchus macadamiae. Next base: position 435,772 of record JAUTXW010004619.1, read on the forward strand.
CGATATCTTTTTACGATCGGCACTGAATATATTTTCCATTAAAATTTTCAGTCAGAATTTTAAAATATTTTCCTAAACTATGTTAAAATCAACCTATTTTATAATTTGCAAACAAGTCAAAATGCACTATATTTGTTTAGCGTATGGACGACAATGGACGTTATACTGAATAGTTTGTAAGCCATACACGAACGTTTAATACGCTACTCTTTCCTTTAACATTTTTCTTTTTTACATAACCGAGGTTGCAGGGTCACGTAAAACTTAGTATTTTGCTATTTACACAAAATAATCTTTTAGAAGCTCACTAATGTAAGGCGATTCATTAGTTTTTCTCTTAAATTTAAATTTTAATGAACACGGAAGTGAAGAAGTGAAGATTAGTAGACAAATTTTTGAATATAATTACAGAGATTTTTGTTATTTTACTTTATACGTAAAAACTCTTATTAGTTATTTTGAATGATATTAATGATGACTAGGTTAAGGAAAGTAGACTGAAAGCTGATGTGTACCTGTGTTGGAAGTTAGTACGCTGTTGTGCGAAGAAAAATAAAAATTATTTAAAAACGTATTAGTACCCATTAGTAGGTAAATACCCACCAGGAAGGTAAATAAAAAGTGGGTATTTACCTACTCAAAACTGGGTACTTTTGTTTTTTTCTCTAAAATCTAAAGTAAAGGTGAGTAAATGCAAAAAAATCGATATAAATATCTCTTCCTTACTTTGACCGTTAAAAGATGATATAAATATGTTTGCCCTTCTTCGCCAGAATATTTCGAGGTTATGTTTCGAGTTTTGCGAAGCTGTTCCCCAAATTGTTTACGTTGTCTTATAAATTACTTTATATGTGACAAGCAAACAGAGTTAAAACCTTATAAAAACAGTTCATGTGCATATTGTGGTTTTCTAAAGGCATATATATATATATATATATATATATATATATATATATATATATATATATATATATATATATATATTGAAAATTGGAAGAAAAAAGGAGCATGGAGGCATTTCAAAGAGGATGAGAAAGCTGTAAGATGTAAATATTGCAGTATAAAATATAACTTTCCAAATGTTAACAAAATGGAAAGACATTTGTTAAAATGTGCAAAATGCCTTAGTTTATCAAACGACTTATTCTGCCTCCACATTGTAAAACCAAAATTACATAAGTTAGTGAAATAAATCATGAAGAATTACCGATCTCGGCAAGTTCTACAGCAGGCTCATCGTCATCCTCCATTACAAAACTGTAATTTTATCTGCGCCCGTAACTTCAGCAGCCATTGAACGATCGTTTAAGGCATTTAGTGATATTCATACCTCAAAAGAAACAGATTGATCACATTAAGAGCAGCTAAAATAACTTACCTTGCACACAATTGGAAGCTAAAAAACAAAGCAAACGTTAAATCGAAAAAGTCGTTATCGATCTCGATCCCTCTATTCCCTCAGCATCCACAGGAAGAAATGACGATGAATATTGTGCTTCTGAAGCAACTTGAGATGACTCAAAATCAGTGTACTCAGAAGAAGAATCTTCTGAGCGTATTTAAAAAGCTGTTTCACATTTGTTTTTTTTTTTGTGTTCATATTAAATGTTTTTATATGTTACATTAAACATAGAGATGTATGTTATTCTGTGAGAAAACGAAATAATATATGTTATTTTATAAATAATTTTATTTTTTTCTTTTAATGAAATATCACATATAATACACAAAATCTCAAAATATCCCAGAAAATACCCAATTTGGGTAGATACCCGAGGTAAACACCCTGGGTATTTACCCCAAAAATAAATACCCAGGTATAAACCCATCACTAGTACCCATTCTATGAGTTGCTAAGATTAGTTAGCCGTTATATCTGAAAAGATATTTCCTAAACGCCAAAACACAACAGGAACAAATGGCGCAAATCCTGTGCGCAATTTTGTTAGAAGAGTTAGTAATTGAAAATATTATTCGGTGTTGTTGAGTCGCTGCGTCGTTTTTTTTTAAAGAAAGTTGCAAATGCATTTAATGTTCTCCACTAACCAGAGATGTAAGGGTTTATGAAATTTTTCGACGGCTTACTATAACCTTGCTAGAAAGTAAAGCCTTTCCCTGGCCCTAACTAACATTATAACCGTCCAGATTTTAGTGTCATATTTAAAAATATATAGGTTGTGTCTAAATTTCTACTTATCAATACATTAAAAAAATCCTATTCTTAACTTTTTTATTTAAAGTTAAAATGTATCTCATATAGTTAAATATCTATGAAATATCTGAAGTTGTGAAAATACAAATAAAAACCCCAATCTAATTTTGGTGGGGACAAATTAATCAAAACGCAAATGGAACATGGAGCGCAACAATAAAACAAATAAATTCAACTAAAGTTTGCTAAAAAATAATTAATATTTGATATACAGGGTCTCAGTTCCAAATAAATAATGGCCTTGATAATGACCTATTTTGCATGGAACTAAGATCCGTATTCTTCCACAAAGAAAAATGTCTCTGTATACCCGAATATTATTTCTGGTGTTAAATGGGATGGGAGATACAAAATTATTTTAAAACATTCTCGTTCTAGAAGAAAAAGGTAACTTTTATTTAACTTCGCATTTATTATTTTTTGAGAAACTCACCGACATCGCCAGCCTTTCCAAGTAGACTGAATTAACGTAGCTGCTTTATGTCTAGTTTCGTTCCGAAGTTTCTCTAATAGTTGCCGGATTCCTTCACTTAAAAATATGTGACGTTTTCCTAATGCCCAACTGGTCGAAACGGCACTAACAGCCTAAAAGTATTAAATATAATAATTTATTTAGGATAAATAGAGAAATTTATAATATGTTAAATTCAATTTTCGTAAATATTAATTTTATGAACTTACAACAAAAATAACATTACAAATATTGCCTTTTGCGAAAATGATACGTATCTTTCAGATAATACCATTTCTATAGAATATTATATAAAACAGAAAGGTACAGGGTCATCAAACAAATGATAAACAGGACTCTTTTTCAGCTATAATCTTACCTAATAAAAATCTGAAATAGCCATTAGATGCAACTCTCTCTGCAGAAATGAAAAATCGCAATAAAAGCAATTGAATTGAAAACAAATGAGCTATGACATCAGTATTATATTTTAGTGGAAGGTCCTATTTTTAACTAAATATTTGGAAACTTGGCATTTGTTTACATATATCTATATAAGTCCTTATTTTAATAATATTACACTGTTTACCTCACAGATAACAAGATGGTCTAATTACTTGAGAAACATATTGACGCTTTCAAAGTGAGAAATGATAGACAGAGGATTAGTTGTTTGCAACTAGTATTAAGTTTTTTGCTATGAAATACTGGATGGAAAAGAGACTCGGAGTTTTGTTTACTGGTTTATTAATGATTATTTTACGGTTGTTTTTAAATACCTTAAATACCTACCCTGGATTCTTAAATAAGTAATACATTTCACAATTCAAAGAAAACTTTGACTATCTATAAATGACTACCAGTAAACAGCTGAAGTAACCAGTGCCTAATACCTGCTTTAATTGTGTATTATCTATTTCTAGCACGTAGAAATGAGGTAACAGTTTTAAATTTTTTTTCACGTATGAATAAAATTTATCTTCTAAGGTAAAATGTAAAATTATTATTATATAGGTGTGACTTTATGGCTTTAATGTTGGTTCATAGTTTTAATAATGGTTTTACCGAAGAAATCTAACACTAACGAGACACATCCAACTAACAGAATAGGTTATGTTAAAAAATCCTTGTTTTCATATAGAAGAGGACCAGACCATCTCAGATTTTTTTACATGTTATGGTTTTTAAAGCTTCTGATCAAAAGATACCATGGGCAAAATAAAAATGTAGTTTACAAACCAGAAGTATTAATGCTCGCCGAAAATGCCGGCGGCGAATTGTCAGTCGTAAAAACGGCCGCGCCGAATGCTTCCGTGAATTTTCGTACAGGTAATTTTACTCGTGTTTATAATTATCAGATTGCCTTTTTGGTTAGCCAATGTTGGACCTTTTTTGGGTTGTCCTAAAACGAGTTCTATCACAAATTTTGTGTATTCACTGCATATGAAAGTCAAAATTACATGCCCTAAAATTCCCGAAAACATAGTTCGATCAGCTGCTTAATTTAATCTGGTAGCAGAAGCAATCGCAAAAATTGCTGTCTGGTCAGGTAGTGTCTTGCATTTTTGGGAGATAGAGTAATATAAGCTTTTAGAAGTTTATATTTGTATATTGTATTATAAGACTATATAAGATATTCATTTATATTAAAGACATTTTATCATTTTATACTTATTTTAAACTTTTAATAATAATTTTTATATTTATATAATATATACGGTTCTAAAAGTTTTACAAGTATTTACTCATAGATGCATAATATATATTAAAGATGTTTTCAGATAATTATTTTCGATTTTGTTACAGAACAGGGTACTCTCATGCAATAATGATTTCTGAACCCCTACCCTCTACCTCACCACATCGAAAGTGAATCTCATATCAGTTTAAAACTCCAGTACATTTACATTTGGGGATCCGGATCTCCCCACCATATCTTATATGTTCTTTCAAAATAGGCATGTATGTACATCCCATTAAAAAGTCTAATAAAATATTTTATGAAAGTTGTTGTTTAATCCTTTCAAAGATTATAACATTTTATTAAACATGTCTCATAAAGCATTCCAAAATATATATTTAGTAATTCAGATATCCGTCAAGCCAGCTCCTTGTAGCTAGCAACAAGGAGCCAGCAACAAAATTTTACAGTGGACCAGATAAACCTTTGACATAATGTAAATATACAACAAAAATAGTTACAGGATGTTTCCAAGGGCAAAAATATCTTCTTTATGGTAATCTAATTGCAACAAAACTTTGCAAACTCTTTCGATAAGGGTGGGAAACGTTAATGACGTAATAAAAAAATCATTTATTTCTAAAAATTCAATATCTCGTTTATCATTACCTCAAATTGAACAAAATTTTATAGACAGGTGGAATAATATACACGTAATACATGGCCCTTTCATAGGTGGGGTGGCAAACGACAGGGGCGGAGTAAAAAACTAATATATTTTTAAAAATGTAATATTTTTCTTAACTAACGGAGTAAAAAATTAATTTATTTTTAAAAATACAATGTCTTTCTTACCTTAATTTGATATTAAACGAAATTCTGCAGATAGATGGAGTAATATACCCTTAATCTATGGTCTTTTTTTAATTGGAGTGGCAAACGACAGGGTCGGAGTAAAAAATTAATATATTTTTAAAAATGTACTGATTTTCTTAACTTAACTCGAATTTAAACGAAATTTTGCAGGCAGATGGAATATCCTTAATATATGGTCCTTAATATATGGTCTTTTCCTAGGTGAGGTGGCAAACGACAGGGGCGGAGTAAAAAATTAATTTATTTTTAAAAATGCAATGTCTTTCTTACCTTAACTTAAAATTAAACGAAATTCTGAAGGTAGATGAAGTAATATACCCTTAACCTATGGTCTTTTTTTAGGTGGGGTGGCAAACGACAGGGGCGGAGTAAAAAATTAATATATTTTTAAAAATGTAATATTTTTCTTAAGTTAACTTGAATTTAAACAAAGTTTTGCTGGCAGATGGAATAATATACCCTTAATATATGGTCTTTTTTTAGGTGGGGTGGTAAACGACAGGGGCGGAGTAAAAAACTAATTTATTTTTAAAAATGTAATATTTTTTCTTTACTTAACCTAAATTTAAACGAACTTCTGCAGGCAGATGGAATAATATACCCTTAATATGTGGTCTTTTCCTAGGTGGGGTGGCAAACGACAGGGGCGGAGTAAAAAATTAATTTATTTTTAAAAATGCAATGTCTTTCTTACCTTAACTTGAAATTAAACGAAATTCTACAGGTAGATGAAGTAATATACCCTTAACCTATGGTCTTTTTTTAGGTGGGGTGGCAAACGACAGGGGCGGAGTAAAAAATTAATATATTTTTAAAAATGTAATATTTTTCTTAACTTCACTTGAATTTAAACGAACTTTTACAGGCAGATGGAATAATATACCCTTAATATAAGGTCTTTTCCTAGGTGGGGTGGCAAACGACAGGGGCGAAGTAAAAAATTAATATATTTTAAAAAATGTAATATTTTTCTTAACTTAACTTGAATTTTTAAACAAAATTTTGCAGGCAGATGGAATAATATACCCTTAATATATGGTCTATTTCTAGGTGGGGTGGCAAACCACAGGGACGGAGTAAAAAATTAATTTAATTTTAAAAATGCAATGTCTTTCTTACCTTAGCTTGATAATAAACGAAATTCTGCAGGTAGATGGAGTAATATATCCTTAATCTATGGCCTTGTTTTAGGTGGGGTGGCAAACGACAGGGGCGGAGTAAAAAATTAATATATTTTTAAAAATGTAATATTTTTCTTAACTTAACTTAAATTTAAACGAACTTCTGCAGGCAGATGGAATAATATACCCTTGATATGTCGTCTTTTCCTAGGTGGGGTGGCAAACGACAGGGGCGGAGTAAAAAATTAATTTATTTTTAAAAATGCAATGTCTTTCTTACCTTAACTTGAAATTAAACGAAATTCTACAGGTAGATGAAGTAATATACCCTTAACCTATGGTCTTTTTTTAGGTGGGGTGGCAAACGACAGGGGCAGAGTAAAAAATTATTATATTTTTAAAAATGTAATATTTTTCTTAACTTCACTTGAATTTAAACAAACTTTTAGAGGAAGATGGAATAATATACCCTTAATATATGGTCTTTTCCTAGGTGGGGTGGCAAACGACAGGGGCGTAGTAAAAAATTAATATATTTTAAAAAATGTAATATTTTTCTTAACTTAACTTGAATTTAAACAAAATTTTGCAGGCAGATGGAATAATATACCCTTAATATATGGTCTTTTTCTAGGTGGGGTGGCAAACAAAAGGGACGGAGTAAAAAATTAATTTATTTTTAAAAATGCAATGTCTTTCTTACCTTAACTTGATAATAAACGAAATTCCGCAAGTAGATGGAGTAATATACCCCTAATTTATGGTCTTTTTCTAGGTGGGGTGGCAAACGGCAGGGACGGAGTAAAAAATTAATTTATTTTTAAAAATGCAATGTCTTTCTTACCTTAGCTTGATAATAAACGAAATTCTGCAGGTAGATGGAGTAATATACCCTTAATCTATGGCCTTTTTTTAGGTGGGGTGGCAAACGACAGGGGCGGAGTAAAAAATTATTATATTTTTAAAAATGTAATATTTTTCTTAACATAACTTGAATTTAAACCAACTTTTGCAGGCAGATGGAATAATATACCCTTAATATATGGTCTTTTCCTAAGTGGGGTGGCAAACGACAGGGGCGGAGTAAAAAATTCATTTATTTTAAAAAATGCAATGTCTTTCTTACCTTAACTTGAAATTAAACGAAATTCTACAGGTACATGGAGCAATATACTCCTAATCTATGGTCTTTTTTTAGGTGGGGTGGCAAACGACAGGGGCGGAGTAAAAAATTAATATATTTTTAAAAATGTAATATTTTTCTAAACTTAACTTGAATTTAAACGAACTTTTGCAGGCAGTTGGAATAATATACCCTTAATATATGGTCTTTTCCCAGGTGGGGTGGCAAACGACAGGGACGGAGTAAAAAATTAATTTATTTTTAAAAATGCAATATCTTTCTTACCTTAACTTGAAATTAAACGAAATTCTACAGGTAGATGAAGTTATATACCCTTAACCTATGGTCTTTTTTAGGTGGGGTGGCAAACGACAGGGGCGGAGTAAAAAATTAATATATTTTTAAAAATGTAATATTTTTCTAAACTTCACTTGAATTTAAACGAACTTTTACAGGCAGATGGAATAATATACCCTTAATATATGGTCTTTTCCTAGGTGGGGTGGCATACGACAGGGGCGGAGTAAAAAATTATTATATTTTAAAAAATGTAATATTTTTCTTAACTTGAATTTAAACAAAATTTTGCAGGCATGCAGATGGAATGGAGTGAAAAATTAAATTTATTTTTAAAAATGCAATGTCTTTCTTACCTTAACTTGATAATAAACGAAATTCCGCAGGTAGATGGAGTAATATACCCCTAATCTATAGTCTTTTTTTAGGTGGGGTGGCAAACGACAGGGACGGAGTAAAAAATTTATTTATTTTTAAAAATGCAATGTCTTTCTTACCTTAGCTTGATAATAAACGAAATTCTGCAGGTAGATGGAGTAATATACCCTTAATCTATGGCCTTTTTTTAGGTGAGGTGGCAAACGACAGGGGCGGAGTAAAAAATTAATATATTTTTAAAAATGTAATATTTTTCTTAACTTAACTTGAATTTAAACGAACTTTTGCAGGCAGATGGAATAATATACCCTTAATATATGGTCTTTTCCTAGGTGGGGTGGCAAAAGACAGGGGTGGAGTAAAAAATTCATTTATTTTTAAAAATAATGTCTTTCTTACCTTAACTTGAAATTAAACGAAATTTTGCAGGTAGATGGAGCAATATACCCTTAATCTATGGTCTCTTTTTAGGTGGGGTGGCAAACGACAGGGGCGGAGTAAAAAATTAATATATTTTTAAAAATGTAATATTTTTCTTAACTTAACTTGAATTAAAACGAACTTTTGCAGTCAGTTGGAATAATATACCCTTAATATATGGTCTTTTCCTAAATGGGGTGGCAAACGACAGGGGCGGAGTAAAAAAATAATTTATTTTTAAAAATGCAATGTCTTTTTTACCTTAACTTGAAATTAAACGAAATTCTGCAGGTAGATGAAGTAATATACTCTTAACCTATGGTCTTTTTTTAGGTGGGGTGGCAAACGACAGAGGCGGAGTAAAAAATTAATTTATTTTTAAAAATGCAATGTCTTTCTTACCTTAACTTGATAATAAACGAAATTTCGCAGGTAGGGAGTAATATACCCCTAATCTATGGTCTTTTTCTAGGTGGGGTGGCAAACGACAAGGACGGAGTAAAAAATTAATTTATTTTTAAAAATGCAATGTCTTTCTTACCTTAGCTTGATAATAAACGAAATTCTGCAGGTAGATGGAGTAATATACCCTTAATCTATGGCCTTTTTTTAGGTGGGGTGGCAAACGATAGGGGCGGAGTAAAAAATTAATTTATTTTTAAAAATGCAATGTCTTTCTTACCTTAACTTGATAATAAACGAAATTCTGCAGGTAGATGGAGTAATATACCCTTAATCTATGGTCTTTTTCTAGGTGGGGTGGCAAACGACAGGGACGGAGTAAAAAATTAATTTATTTTTAAAAATGCAATGTTTTTCTTACCTTAACTTGAAATTAAACGAAATTCTGCAGGTAGATGTAATAATGTACTCTTAACCTATGGTCTTTTTTTAGGTGGGGTGGCAAACAACAGGGCCGGAGTAAAAAATTAATATATTTTAAAAAATGTAATATTTTTCTTAACTTAATTTGAATTTAAACAAAATTTTGCAGGCAGATGGAATAATATACCCTTAATATATGGCCTTTTTTTAGGTGGGGTGGCAAACGACAGGGGCGGAGTAAAAAATTAATTTATTTTTAAAAATGCAATGTCTTTCTTACCTTAACTTGATAATAAACGAAATTCTGCAGGTAGATGGAGTAATATACCCTTAATCTATGGTCTTTTTCTAGGTGGGGTGGCAAACGACAGGGACGGAGTAAAAAATTAATTTATTTTTAAAAATGCAATGTTTTTCTTACCTTAACTTGAAATTAAACGAAATTCTGCAGGTAGATGTAGTAATGTACTCTTAACCTATGGTCTTTTTTTAGGTGGGGTGGCAAACAACAGGGGCGGAGTAAAAAATTAATATATTTTAAAAAATGTAATATTTTTCTTAACTTAATTTGAATTTAAACAAAATTTTGCAGATGGAATAATATACCCTTAATCGTGGCCTGCGTGAATTTTTAGGCCGCAATATTGGAAAACGTGACGTCACGATCGGAGGGTCACATTCGATACACGCGACATGTTATTGTAAGGAAATAATGCACAAAATCGACATTTTATAGAGGTCATTTATTGACAAAAAAAAAGACTTTAAACTGTACAAATCATACACACATATTGCTGGAGCTTATAAGAGGATTTTTAGAACATTTTAACCATAATGAAGTGTTTGAGTTACATAATATTTTAGGTTACTAAAGGTCTTCAACCCAATTGCGCTAATACATTTTCCTAAGGATTTATCTTTGATTTCTAATGAAGGACTACAATATTATGTTTTACAAATGTATGATTATTACAAAAAAACTTGTTTACAACAGACATTGAACTTTGATATACATTGATAGGAAATGTTATAAAAAAATACTTCAGAGCTACAAAATACAAATAAGTAAATAAAAGTTTTTATCAAGTTAAGTATTTAATGATTAATTTTTTATGATTTTGTAAATGTAAGTAGTTTTCTTTTTTTTCTAGAGGAATTGTCAGTGCTGTTTGATATCGCTGCCTGATCAGAAAGATTTTTAGAATAGTTGTTCAACAAAATATTACTTAAAACATGTGCGATTTTTATAATAATGTTTTTAAATGGCATACTACACACATTACAGATTTCTGGATAATTTTCCATAAAATCTTCCGCTTTCACTAAAGCTAATTTTTTTAAAATTTTTTGCTGGGAAGATGCGATTACAAATTCATGTTCATATTCTAAAGATATGAGCATACAAAATATTTTAAATATGTTGATAACAAATTGAAATACTAACTCTGATGGAGTTTTCAATGCACCACGCGTAATGTTAAGTAAATATTCACTAACATTATTCGATATTTTGTCTTCCAAGTGCATAGTAAATTCTTCATTTGATGTTATAATAGTTTTACATATGTCACAGCCGCTAGTATATTTTATTACTGAATGAGAGCAATACCCAGCTATAAAAAATAATGAAGAATATTGTTCATTATTTATGTCAACATTTTCTGAAGAAGTAATAATATCAAAATAAAAAGAAATATCAGTAGACATAAATGAATCATTGTGTACAACTTCTTCAGTGAAAGAAAACTGTTTTATTGAGAAATTACCAAATTTAGCCGACCGTAGTTTTAGTAAACTCAAAATTTTTAGTTTTTTCTCGGATTCAAGAACTTGTGTGACAGAGATATTATAGTTGGAGCCACTTAAAAACCTATACCTCCCAAATCTTCCCTCCATTTTGTCAGTTTGCAACTTTCCGAGAAGCACATATTTCAGTTCAAATTTTAGATCAAGTTTTGCAGAGAAAAGGTAACCTATCAAGTCAATGAGAGCAGCAGTCGTATGCTTTAATGATGTAAAAGTGTCTTTTGTTAGTTTGCCAGTATGCCCTGGCTGGTAATTTGGCAAATTTACATTTTCCCACGCCTCCAAAAAATTTAAAAATTTCTTAAGAAATTTGATGTTATCATGGTCTGGAGAAGTAATAGGTTGTCTAAGTGGGTCCCTTAAATGAATCCCTGCACTCGAACTGTGCAAGTTTACTATTTTCCACCATGACAAAATTATGCTTATGAACTCGGCTGTACCAACATTATTTTTTTCAGTTATTTGAAGTGCTGCGATATTTTTTTCATCAAACAAACGGACTGCTAATAATACATTCTGTCTTTCCAAAGATGAAGGATAAAGAACTTTTTGAGACAATGCAGGGGCTAATTTAACTGTGCTATTACATTCATTTGCATAAATTTGTTTTAGGTCAGCAACATTTGCTGACAAGATTAAATTTGGTTCATCAATATGGGGAAATATGAATGATTGTTGATCATTTTTTTGATTGAGCCAATTATTTCTAATAGACTTGAAAAGATGAACAGTGTCAAAGAGAAGAAAAATTTTTTGGACAGGATTGAAAGGGTTTTTTATGCAATACTTATCAACTTCATTTCCAACACACATAGGTAAGTTAGCTTGAAACAAAAGTTCATACATGCCTCGGTTCATCCGATGATTATCACATATCAATGAAACCACATTGTAACCCTCATCGGTTAATACTTTTATAACGTTTAAAACCATTCCCTTTAGTATTGCTGAAGAGTTTTTTCTCACAGGATACAAAGCAATGATATCTTCGTTTTTAGAAAATATTGAAGAAAGCATAAATGCTTGAATTTTATTGGCAACTTCTTTTTTTCTGTCAGCCCTCTTAAAACCCCACCCCTGTATTCAACTTTTGGAGTAATGTGAATTTCGTCAAAAAGAATATTTACAATTTTCTCATGTGGTGCCAAATTATCTGCCTTTCTTTTTAGATACTGAATTTGAGATGGTTTAATACCCACATCAGCTTTTACATCTGCCGTTATCTGACTGAGGTAAGTTGCATGGGGTAATATTAAACAACCAGTATCCCTAAGCATTTTGTACGAACCTGGGAACTGAAAATACAATGTACTTGCCCATAAAAGCATATTTGGAGAATATCTTGGCTTTGACATCAACATCAATTCAAGTTGTTCTTTCAGGAAGTCAGTTTTTTTTATAAAAGATGAATGATCATGTTCGTTTTCTACCTCTAATGCAATATCTAAAGATTTTTTAAGAAACTCGGAAGCAAATTTAAGGGCATCTTCTTTCGTACTATTTACAGAACTCTCATTAAAACCCTTTAAATGACTAAGCAAACTTTCAAAGGTTGACCAGTTGGTACACGTGGATTGTTTAGTTAGAATCCATTCAAATTTGGAAGAGGGCAATTTAACATTTTTATAATAAACTTCTACTTCTAAGTTTTCTTTCACTTTAAAGCTGCACGAAATATGTGGAATTTCATTGACATCCAATAAAAAAAAAAGAACACAATTGTTATATATTTTAAAGCTAAAATCACAAAGATTTTTTGTTTGGAAATTTGACAAAAACTCATTAAATGTATTTATTTTATCGGAATCTACCCAAATTTCAAAGTTATGTGTGTCCCTATCTAACAGATTCTGACTTCTCTCTTCGGGATTTTTTCTTTTTTGAGGCAGTTTTTTAGTCATATAAGACGGCTGGTTCGGAAAAATGGTGGGAATGGCAGTGGGATCTAGTTTTGGGATTTTTCTTGGACAGGTAAGGGCAGAACCATCTGTTCTAACAATTTTATCGACAGCAATTATTTCAGACTCTAAAAAATGTTTGGAACATACCACTGTATTTGGTGTGGGACTAAAAGAATCTTCCCGATGTATGGCTGCAATCCATTTTCTTCGTAACTCCTCATCTTTGGGGAATGCGAAAGAGGAGATGTATGCTTTACCCTCTTTTAAGTCCTTTTTATAATTGCTACTACACTTTGGTACACAGCAAGTACGAGGCATTGTGCAAAAAAGTTTTAAAACAGAAAAACGCAAATCACAACAAACAAGTTGTAGAGGTTAGGTTTAAAAAACCCATCCAAAACTGCGGATAACCAATAAAACACGCAGGTTTTTACTAGCCACTATCAATAGACAACACTATTTTCACACCGCAAATAGTTTGAACTCAATTTTCAAGTAAAAAACGTATTTTTCTCGATCAAAAACAAAGCAAAACCCCGACCGGCACCCGGCATTTACATACTAACGTGCAGGCCACGATACTAATTTATGCAAACAGCTGATCGCCATGCGAAAATCACGACCCTCAGATTGTGACGTCACGAACACGGTGCGAACGGTATCTTGCGGCCTAAAAATTACGCAGGCCACGCCTTAATATATGGTCTTTTTCTAGGTTGGGTGGCAAACGACAGGGGCGGAGTTAAAAATTAATTTATTTTTAAAAATGCAATGTCTTTCTTACCTTAACTTGAAATTAAACTGGATTCTGCAGGTAGATGAAGTAATATACCCTTAACCTATGGTCTTTTTTTAGGTGGGGTGGCAAACGACAGGGGCAGAGTAAAAAATTATATTTTTAAAAATGTAATATTTTTCTTAACTTCACTTGAATTTAAACGAACTTTTAGAGGAAGATGGAATAATATACCCTTAATATATGGTCTTTTCCTAGGTGGGGTGGCAAACGACAGGGGCGTAGTAAAAAATTAATATATTTTAAAAAATGTAATATTTTTCTTAACTTAATTTGAATTTAAACAAAATTTTGCAGGCAGATGGAATAATATACCCTTAATATATGGTCTTTTTCTAGGTTGGGTGGCAAACGACAGGGGCGGAGTTAAAAATTAATTTATTTTTAAAAATGCAATGTCTTTCTTACCTTAACTTGAAATTAAACTGGATTCTGCAGGTAGATGAAGTAATATACCCTTAACCTATGGTCTTTTTTTAGGTGGGGTGGCAAACGACAGGGGCAGAGTAAAAAATTATTATATTTTTAAAAATGTAATATTTTTCTTAACTTCACTTGAATTTAAACGAACTTTTAGAGGAAGATGGAATAATATACCCTTAATATATGGTCTTTTCCTAGGTGGGGTGGCAAACGACAGGGGCGTAGTAAAAAATTAATATATTTTAAAAAATGTAATATTTTTCTTAACTTAACTTAAATTTAAACAAAATTTTGCAGGCAGATGGAATAATATACCCTTAATATATGGTCTTTTTCTAGGTGGGGTGGCAAACAACAGGGACGGAGTAAAACATTAATTTATTTTTAAAAATGCAATGTCTTTCTTACCTTAACTTGATAATAAACGAAATTCCGCAGGTAGATGGAGTAATACACCCCTAATTTATGGTCTTTTTCTAGGTGGGGTGGCAAACGGCAGGGACGGAGTAAAAAATTAATTTATTTTTAAAAATGCAATGTCTTTCTTACCTTAGCTTGATAATAAACGAAATTCTGCAGGTAGATGGAGTAATATACCCTTAATCTATGGCCTTTTTTTAGGTGGGGTGGCAAACGACAGGGGCGGAGTAAAAAATTATATTTTTAAAAATGTAATATTTTTCTTAACTTAATTTGAATTTAAACCAACTTTTGCAGGCAGATGGAATAATATACCCTTAATATATGGTCTTTTCCTAAGTGGGGTGGCAAACGACAGGGGCGGAGTAAAAAATTCATTTATTTTTAAAAATGCAATGTCTTTCTTACCTTAACTTGAAATTAAACGAAATTCTGCAGGTACATGGAGCAATATACCCTTAATCTATGGTCTTTTTTTAGGTGGGGTGGCAAACGACAGGGGCGGAGTAAAAAATTAATATATTTTTAAAAATGTAATATTTTTCTTAACTTAACTTGAATTTAAACGAACTTTTGCAGGCAGTTGGAATAATATACCCTTAATATATGGTCTTTTCCCAGGTGGGGTGGCAAACGACAGGGACGGAGTAAAAAATTAATTTATTTTTAAAAATGCAATATCTTTCTTACCTTAACTTGAAATTAAACGAAATTCTGCAGGTAGATGAAGTAATATACTCTTAACCTATGGTCTTTTTTTAGGTGGGGTGGCAGACGACAGGGGCGGAGTAAAAAATTAATATATTTTTAAAAATGTAATATTTTTCTTAACTTCACTTGAATTTAAACGAACTTTTACAGGCAGATAGAATAATATACCCTTAATATATGGTCTTTTCCTAGGTGGGGTGGCATACGACAGGGGCGGAGTAAAAAATTAATATATTTTAAAAAATGTAATATTTTTCTTAACTTAACTTCAATTTAAACAAAATTTTGCAGGCATGCAGATGGAATGGAGTAAAAAATTAATTTATTTTTAAAAATGCAATGTCTTTCTTACCTTAACTTGATAATAAACGAAATTCCGCAGGTAGATGGAGTAATATACCCCTAATCTATAGTCTTTTTCTAGGTGGGGTGGCAAACGACAGGGACGGAGTAAAAAATTAATTTATTTTTAAAAATGCAATGTCTTTCTTACCTTAGCTTGATAATAAACGAAATTCTGCAGGTAGATGGAGTAATATACACTTAATCTATGGCCTTTTTTTAGGTGAGGTGGCAAACGACAGGGGCGGAGTAAAAAATTAATATATTTTTAAAAATGTAATATTTTTCTTAACTTAACCTAAATTTAAACGAACTTCTGCAGGCAGATGGAATAATATACCCTTAATATGTGGTCTTTTCCTAGGTGGGGTGGCAAATGACAGGGGCGGAGTAAAAAAATTATTTTATTTTTAAAAATGCAATGTCTTTCTTACCTTAACTTGAAATTAAACGAAATTCTACAGGTAGATGAAGTAATATACCCTTAACCTATGGTCTTTTTTAGGTGGGGTGGCAAACGACAGGGGCGGAGTAAAAAATTAATATATTTTTAAAAATGTAATATTTTTCTTAACTTCACTTGAATTTAAACGAACTTTTACAGGCAGATGGAATAATATACCCTTAATATATGGTCTTTTCCTAGGTGGGGTGGCATACGACAGGGGCGGAGTAAAAAATAATATATTTTAAAAAATGTAATATTTTTCTTAACTTAACTTCAATTTAAACAAAATTTTGCAGGCATGCAGATGGAATGGAGTAAAAAATTAATTTATTTTTAAAAATGCAATCTCTTTCTTACCTTAACTTGATAATAAACGAAGTTCCGCAGGTAGATGGAGTAATATACCCCTAATCTATAGTCTTTTTCTAGGTGGGGTGGCAAACGACAGGGACGGAGTAAAAAATTAATTTATTTTTAAAAATGCAATGTCTTTCTTACCTTAGCTTGATAATAAACAAAATTCTGCAGGTAGATGGAGTAATATACCCTTAATCTATGGCCTTTTTTTAGGTGAGGTGGCAAACCACAGGGGCGGAGTAAAAAATTAATATATTTTTAAAAATGTAATATTTTTCTTAACTTAACTTGAATTTAAACGAACTTTTGCAGGCAGATGGAATAATATACCCTTAATATATGGTCTTTTCCTAGGTGGGGTGGCAAAAGACAGGGGCGGAGTAAAAAATTCATTTATTTTTAAAAATAATGTCTTTCTTACCTTAACTTGAAATTAAACGAAATTCTGCAGGTAGATGAAGCACTATACCCTTAATCTATGATCTTTTTTTAGGTGGGGTGGCAAACGACAGGGGCGGAGTAAAAAATTAATATATTTTTAAAAATGTAATATTTTTCTTAACTTAACTTGAATTAAAAGGAACTTTTGCAGTCGGTTGGAATAATATACCCTTAATATATGGTCTTTTCCTAAATGGGGTGGCAAACGACAGGGGCGGAGTAAAAAAATAATTTATTTTTAAAAATGCAATGTCTTTCTTACCTTAACTTGAAATTAAACGAAATTCTGCAGGTAGATGAAGTAATATACTCTTAACCTATGGTCTTTTTTTAGGTGGGGTGGCAAACGACAGAGGCGGAGTAAAAAATTAATTTATTTTTAAAAATGCAATGTCTTTCTTACCTTAACTTGATAATAAACGAAATTCCGCAAGTAGGGAGTAATATACCCCTAATCTATGGTCTTTTTCTAGGTGGGGTGGCAAACGACAAGGACGGAGTAAAAAATTAATTTATTTTTAAAAATGCAATGTCTTTCTTACCTTAGCTTGATAATAAACGAAATTCTGCAGGTAGATGAAGTAATATACCCTTAATCTATGGCCTTTTTTTAGATGGGGTTTCAAACGACAGGGGCGGAGTAAAAAATTAATTTATTTTTAAAAATGCAATGTCTTTCTTACCTGAACTTGATAATAAACGAAATTCTGCAGGTAGATGGAGTAATATACCCTTAAACTATGGTCTTTTTCTAGGTGGGGTGGCAAACGACAGGGACGGAGTAAAAAATTAATTTATTTTTAAAAATGCAATGTTTTTCTTACCTTAACTTGAAATTAAACGAAATTCTGCAGGTAGATGTAGTAATGTACACTTAACCTATGGTCTTTTTTAGGTGGGGTGGCAAACAACAGGGGCGGAGTAAAAAATTAATATATTTTAAAAAATGTAATATTTTTCTTAACTTAATTTGAATTTAAACAAAATTTTGCAGGCAGAGGGAATAATATACCCTTAATATATGGTCTTTTTCTAGGTTGGGTGGCAAACGACAGGGGCGGAGTTAAAAATTAATTTATTTTTAAAAATGCAATGTTTTTCTTACCTTAACTTGAAATTAAACTAAATTCTGCAGGTAGATGAAGTAATATACCCTTAACCTATGGTCTTTTTTTAGGTGGGGTGGCAAACGACAGGGGCGGAGTAAAAAATTAAAATATTTTTAAAAATGAAATATTTTTCTTAACTTAACTTGAATTTAAACAAAATTTTGCAGGCAAATGGAATAATATACCCTTAATATATGGTCTTTTCCTAGGTTGGGGGCAAACGACAGGGACGGTGTAAAAAATAAATTTATTTTTAAAAATGCAATGTCTTTCTTACCTTAATTTGAAATTAAACGAAATTCTGCAGGTAGATGAAGTAATATACCCTTAACCTATGGTCTTTTTTTAGGTGGGGTGGCAAACGACAGGGGCGGAGAAAAAAATTAATATATTTTTAAAAATGTAAAATTTTTCTTAGTCTAACCTAAATTTAAACGAACTTCGGCAGGCAGATAGAATAATATACCCTTAATATATGGTCTTTTCCTAGGGGGGATAGCAAACAGGGGTGGAGTAAAAAATTAAATTATTTTTAAAAATGCAATATCTTTCTTACCTTAACTTAAAATTAAACGAAATGTTGCAGGTAGATTGAATATTATAACCTTAATATATAGTTTTTTCCTAGGTGGGGTGGCAAACGACAGGAGTGGAGTAAAAACCACTTTTCCAAAAAAATTGTCCAGGCTTTTTGTTAAATAAGTGGCTTCAATTTTGACTTACATGTACAATAGAATGCAGGAATTTATATTTCACAAAGGTATACAGAACTTTTCAAAAGAACGAAAAACATACTGCTAAGAATTTTTTTTAGTCCATGTTTATTTGTGTTTTCTGTTTGTTGCCCTTGCAATCTTTTATATGTTTTCAGTTAAGTAAAGTGAGTTATTTCAAGGTATTGTTCCGAATGTTATTTAGCCTGGCCTATTTTTACTAACATAAAAAAACATTTTTGTAGAACTCAGCTAGTTTGCTTTTGCCGCCACCTATCGGTTAAATAGACAAATCAGTTAAAGCAGAAGGACTGTAATAAATAATATACAATTTTAAATGTAAAAAAAAAATTTTAATATAAAAGTTAACAAAAACAATATAATTTCATCTGCCTGCAAAATTTCGTTTAAATTCAACTTAAGAAAAACATTACATTTTTGAAAATATATTAATTTTTTACTCTGCCCCTGTCGTTTGCCACCCCACCTAAAAAAAGACCATGTATTAAGTGTATACTACTCCATGTGTCTGCAAAATTTCGTTAAATTTGAAGTAATGATAAAAAAAATATTGCTTTTTAAAAAGTAGATTAATTTTTTACACCGCCCCTGTTGTTTGCCACCCCACCTAGGAAAAGACCATATATTAAGGGTATATTATTCCATCTGCCGGCAAAATTTTGTTTAAATTCAAGGTAGGTTAAGAAAAATATTAGATTTTTAAAAATATATTAATTTTTTACTCCGCCCCTGTCGTTTGCCACCCCACCTAAAAAAAGACCATAGGTTAAGGGTATATTACTCCATCTACCTGCAGAATTTCGTTTAATATAAAGTTAAGGTAAGAAAGACATTTCATTTTTAAAAATAATTTAATTTTTTACTCTACCCCTGTCGTTTGCCACCCCACTTAAAAAAAAACATGTATTAAGTGTATACTATTCCATGTGTCTGCAAAATTTCGTTAAATTTGAAGTAATGATAAAACAAATATTGCGTTTTAAAAAGTAAATTAGTTTTTTGCCCCGCCCCTGTCGTTTGCCACCTCACCTAGGAAAAGACCATATTAAGGATGTATTATTCCATCTGCCTTCAAGATTTCGTTTAAATTCAAGTTAAGTTATGAAAATCATTACATTTTTAAAAATATATTAATTTTTTACTCAGCCCCTGTCGTTTGCCTCCCCAATTAAAAAAAAACTATAGATTAAGGGTAAGGGTAAAGTTAAGGTAAGAAAGACATTGTATTTTTAAAAATAAATTAATTTTTTACTCCGCCCCTGTCGTTTGCCACCCCACCTAGGAAAAGACCATATATTAAGGGTATATTATTCCATCTGCCTGCAAAATTTTGTTTAAACTCAAGTTAAGTTAAGAAAAATATTAGATTTTTAAAAATATATTAATTTTTTACTCCGCCCCTGTCGTTTGCCAACGATCTTAAATAAAAAACATGTATTAAGTGTATACTACTCCATGTGTCTGCAAAATTTCGTTAAATTTGAAGTAATGATAAAACAAATATTGTTTTTTAAAAAATAAATTAATTTTTTACTCCGCCCCTGTCGTTTGCCACCCCACCTGAGAAAAGGCCTTAAATTAAGGGTACATTACTGCATTTGCCTGCAGAATTTCGTTTAATTTCAATTTAAGGTAAGAAAGACATTGCATTTTTAAAAATATATTAATTTTTTACTCCGCCCCTGTCGTTTGCCACCCCACCTAAAAAAGACCATATATTAAGTATATATTGCTTCATATATCTGCAGAATTTCGTTTAATTTCCGATTACGGTAAGAA
This sequence comes from Kuschelorhynchus macadamiae, assembly GCA_030620095.1. Classification (NCBI taxonomy): domain Eukaryota; kingdom Metazoa; phylum Arthropoda; class Insecta; order Coleoptera; family Curculionidae; genus Kuschelorhynchus; species Kuschelorhynchus macadamiae. The sequence continues at coordinate 456,423 of JAUTXW010004619.1, forward strand.
AGACATTGCATTTTTGAAAATAATTTAATTTTTTACCCCGCCTCTGTCGTTTGCCACCCCACCTAGGAAAAGACCATATATTAAGGATATATTATTCCATCTGCCTGCAAAATTTCGTTTAAATTCCAGTTAAGTTAAGAAAATCATTACATTTTTAAAAATATATTAATTTTTTACTCCGCCCCTGTCGTTTGCCACCCCAATTAAAAAAAGACCATATATTAAGTATATATTGCTCCATCTACCTGAAGAATTCCGTTTAGTTTCAAGTTAAGGTAAGAAAGGCATTGTATTTTTGAAAATAATTTAATTTTTTACCCCGGCCCTGTCGTTTGCCACCCCACCTATGAAAGGACTATGTTTTACGTGTATATTATTCCACCTATCTATAAAATTTCGTTCAATTTTAGGTAATGATAAACGAGATATTGTATTTTTAGAAATAAATGATTTTTTTATTGCGTCATTAACGTTTGCCACCCCCTATCGAAAGAGTTTGCCAAGTTTTGTTGCAATTAGATTACCATAAAGAAGATATTTTTGCCCTTGGAAACATCCTGTAACTATTTTTGTTGCATATTTACATTATGTCAAAGGTTTATCTGGTCCGCTGTAAAATTTTGTTGCTGGCTCCTTGTTGCCAGCTACAAGGAGCTGGCTTGACGGATATGTAATTCAGTCCAATTAAAGCTTCTGAAACTTTTAGAATAAATTATATTATAAAATATGTGTCTAATAGCGCTATTTCCAAGATCTAATTTATTCAATGGCCTTAGATATATCTCCTTGACTATATCTTTTTACCTAAGTTTCAAAAAACATTTATTTTTTCTAGAAGGCTTTGTTTGCAAATTATTGAACTAATTTCAAATATGAACAACTAATGGTACATTTTTGCTCCATAATAAATAAAAGCTGGCTGTAATGCCATATATTTTTTTTAAATCTGTAAAAACAAAAAAAAAATATTTACTACAGTTTGTATTATATCTATATCTATTAATTCTTGGAATAGATGTAGCCTACATGCTATCACATCTCTATGTTATACCATTAGAAGCTTTATATAGAAGGCAAACTTATCAACATCAATATATATGAATGATGCAAAAATTATGAATATACAAAATTTCATTTAATAACAGTATCAATATTGGAGTTGAAGTAAAATTTTTAAAATATTGTACCATATTATATAACTTCCTGTTCTGGTAGTGGCAGTTTTAATACAAATATGCTTAGACTCAACCTTAAGCAAAACAATAACAGTAAACCGCATTCGTTTATCTCAATCAGAGATATTTGGCTTTAAAAATGATAATATAGTCTTAACTATTCTAAATAACACGAAGAGTAAACATTAAAAAATATAAACTATTTCACAACACTACCTCTTTCTTGGCCAGCAAGTCCGTAGCATATCGCAAAATTATCTGGCAATCTTCGGTGACTTTTTCTTCAGTACGGCATAATTCGGCAAAAGGAGCCAGAAGACGATATCGAGAATTAAATGCCTTATATCTCATTCGATGTGGAAAACCTTTAAATAATAAGAAGAATAAATAATATTTTATTAATCAGAGTTCTTAACCAATTGTTAAATCGAAAAATATTACTTTTATTCAAATATATTTATAAAACCAATACTGTCATTTTAATGGTCAATTTAACTTAAAATATTACGGATTTCACAAGACGTAAAACAGTTTTCTAATAAAGGATAATGTACTCTCACTGTTCACAGTTCATTAAACAGAATCCACCCCAAATAAACAAGCTATATGTAGACCATATCTCTCTCCACCTAAAAATTAGCTGTCCAAAAGCTAGGAAGACTAGCGGTTTTTTTCGACAGCTGTCAAAATATTTTTCTAAAGTAAACTACTTTATTAAAAGTTACATGGAACTGTGAAAATCGTATCCAAAAATTTTAAGCAGTTTAGAAGTTACGGGGAAAATATTGTCAGATGTCAATTTTTTTTTCAATAAATTATGCCATTAAAAGTTACATCGAATTGTAAAAACCGTATTTAGAAAGTTACGTAGTTTAGAAGTTATAAATTATCAAAATAATTTTTTTTCAAATAAATAAGGTCTCTAAAAGTAATATGGAATTGTGAGAACCGTATTTAAAAATTGTAAGCAGTTCGAAGGTTATTGGGTAGAAAGAATATTTTGACAAATGTCATAATATTTTTAAAATTAAAAAACTCCATTTAAAAAAAATAAAGCAATTCAACAGTTTCGATTAGACTTTTGTTTAGATCATAAGATTCTACCTATTACAGATAATCTCAAATCGATACTGTATATCCTTCAAAAGTTCCAGCAGTAAGACAAAATTGAAAAATTAACACCTGCTAAAACAAAATTTTGCCTATTTATTACCCAAAACTCATAAATCGATGCCTGAAACCGATAATTTTTTCACTAGGACAGAAGTTAGTGCTTTCTGATCAGAATTTTTTAATGTCCTGTTGGTATATAGCTACTGCCCCTGTATAACATAATGAATGCTATTACAAATGTGAATTTGTATTAAATACTACTACACGCCGTATGTTAAACATTTTTAATTAGTTCTAAAGATCATTTAATCTATCTGTACTAGCATATAAACGCGCAAAACAATTTGCACTTGTATAATGAAAACCCGCCTTCCGATTAGATTTTTTAAGATCATTATATCCTATCTAATACTAAAAACCCCAAATCGCTAATTTAAATTCTTCAAAAGATTCAGCAGAAAGAAAAGCTGCGCGGACAAAAGTTCGTCAATTTATTACCCAAATCTCCTAAATCGGTGCCTTAAATCAATAAGTGTTTCACTAGAAAAAAAGTCTCTGCTTTCAAATCAGAATTTTTAAACAAATTCAATGTACTGTATGTATCTACTGCCCCTGTATAAGTAAATGCCTAAGGAATAAGGCATCCGTCCAGCAGAAATAAAATTTGTATTGAAAGCTATATATATATATATATATATATATATATATATATATATATATATATATATATATATATATATATATATATATTATATTATCACATACTTACTTACCATAATTAGCCCTGAATTTAACAAATATATTGGAACAGTTAAACATCCCTATATACAACTTAACAACATGTTATATTTTTAGAAAATTTTGCAATTACAATACGTCTCCTATGTCCTATGTATCTCATATAGTGTATTAATAATCCGTTATGTGGAGAAGCAAACAAAACTCCTCCGGACCGAAATACTTTAACGTTTGGTTTTTATGTTAGATTTTCGCAGTTTTATATCTTTTTGCCTCTTCATTGATTTTGTCTTACGATAATTTTCATAAAACTAATTTTTAGCCAACGACAGCAAAAGAATAAATTTATTTTTTTTAACAACCCAATAATCGGAATTTGCTCACACTTTTTTTAATAAAAAGTACCTAAAACTTGAACCGTTTGGTCACTCGAGGGCGCTCAATAGACCCTTGTTTGTGATCAAAATTTTTTTTTAATTAAAAGAATTTCCTAGAATTCGATTCTACTCATTTTCAATAGGAATTATAAGAGCATAAAAAGGAAAGTTTACTAAATTTATATGACACTGTAAAAAACTCGAAAATAAATTTGTTTTTTAATTAATTGCCGGAAAACTAATAATTGTACGAAGATCCATTTGATTCCGTTCGAGAGATCCAAGTGTGCTCTAAAAGCGTTCCAAATTTTAAACGTTTATCTGAAACCTTCTCCGAGATATAACAACTCGATGACACCTACGACGAATACATAATTTTGAAGATGGCACGGACAATATAACACTCGCGTATCGCGTCTTATAACAAGCCATATGTCAGGTTGTGAAGTTTTGCCTACCCTATTAACCTTATTTCTTTATATTTTTTGTAGACCGTAACTATATACCTACGATTTAATTATACACTCTCGGTATTATCCGACGTTCTAAATGTAGCTTCTTCAACATACCTATTTTACAGTGTCCTGGAACCTTTTCATTTTCTTAAAATTTTTTTAACGATTAGTGTTACAAAATGAAATATATATGGGTCAAGATAAACTTCGCTTAAATATGAAAACACAATGTTTAGCTATTTCTTTAAATTTGTTTTGATTTTAACATACAGGGTATTTCTAACAAATTTTAAAATGTTTTGAACATGTTTTTCCGATTATGTATGCATTAAGCATTTCTAATCTCAGTTATGATTAAGAGTAAGGCCTCTAAATGTTTACCTGTGAGTGTGAATCGTGTCGAAAAACTCCTTTAGACGTACGTTTGGGGTCTACTATAAATTAGATCAGAAACGACCAAAATACCGATCGGTTCGAAAAGAAAAATGTTTGTTGACGTTTATCTTACTTCCTATTGTTTTTATAAAAAAATTTACATAACTTTTTTGCAAGTCTTGATTATTGCTTCCCGAGAATTCGATCTAACATTTGGCGTTTGGCAGATGTAGATCAAAAACTGAAATTTAATATTTGACCTGTAACTGCCAAACTAACCATTGTCTCCTTAATATTAATATTAAAAGCAATGTATGCATCGCGTCCCCCTCTCGCACGGTTTTCAAGTTATTGACAGAAAATTGATTTTTTTTTTATTTTACGGTTTCTTTAGATTAATTTTAACAAAGCAAATCAACTTTTTTTCCTATATTTAGTGGTGGAAAATTATTGCGCGCGTTCGCGGGAACCTCTAAAAGTATGGTAAATCAATTTAAATTTAGAATCGTTATGTCCAAAAATTTTTGTCAGAAACAGCCGAAAAAGCGTCGATTCGACAACAAAAATGTTTTAGACGTTTATCTCGCTCTCTATTGATTTTATGAAAAAAAAACTAAACTTTTTTACATGTCTCAAGTACTGCTTCGCGAGAAAAAAATTGAAATCCCATTTGACGTTTTCAGTTTGGCAGATATATCCGCCAGACAGACTGTATCACCAATCATGTATGCATGTCGTCAATAGTGCGAGTTTTTCCCATAACTCGCACGGTTTTCGAGTTATTTTTTTTATTTCTCGGAAGGATTAGATTAATTTTGTCCAAAAAGCCAGCTTTTTTCTTTCCATATTTAGTAGTGAAAAATTATTGCACGCGCTCACGGGAACCTCTAAAAGTATGGTAGCCGATATAACTCAATTTTTTTTATAAAGTCCTTTACCTGTATACTGAACCTGCTAGAAAAATGTCAAAAAATGTCATTAAATAGTGGAACCTGTTAAAAAATTTCACTAAAACTAATTCTGGAAAATTAGATTTTTTTTTAATTATAATATTCTGACTATTACAGACAAAACCTCAAATAGATATTTTAAATCCTTCAAGAGTCTCAGTAGAAAAAAAGTTAAAATTTACAGTTGCGAAAACAAAATTTCGCCTATTTATTACCCAAAACTCCTAAATCGATACTTTAAATTGATAAATGTTTCACTAAGAAAAAAGTTACTCTTTTTAAACCAGAATTTTTAAAGAGGTAAACGTCCTTTATATATCTACTGCCCCTGTACAACATAATAAATTCAAAATAAATTCTACTTACACTCCGTTTGTTACATAATATATACTACCATAAAAGCAAGCAAAATTAAAAAAAATCAGCATGTGTACTGAAAACAACCAAAGTATCAAAAAATCGGCCTATACAGGGTGTTTTATAAGTACAGTACATTCAGGGTTCAATTCCTCACGATATTTTAATAAAAAAGGTCATATAAACGTATGTCCAGAAACGCTCAAATTCTGAGATACAGGAAGTTGAAAATGTTAATATTATTTTAATTAAGTATTGAATGGATAAAGCTGGATACTTGAAAATTTGCAGTTGTTGTATGTTAATAAAGAGCTGAATGTTTAGTGTAAATTTAATTTTTTTCTGGCACCAGAAGTTAGTTAGACGTAAGTCAGTGTAGGTTTTCTTCATTTAAAGTATAATGCCAATGTTTTCTTTTAAATGTTATTATCTTTTTACAACCCTCCCAACCATTACTACGAAAAAGTTTTCTTGATTTTTTTACCAAATACTAACCTAATACTATGAAAATAGCAGGATAATACAAACAAAAATTGCTACACAATCAAAATATGATGAAAATGGCCACCTTCTGATGAAACGCACGATTGCAATCGTCTCATCACTGATTTTTTTGATGTCACGTTCAAAAATGCCTGCACTATTGCGAAACGTAATGCAGCTTTCAATAATTCGATTTTTTAAGTCGTTTTTATCTAGTACAAGCGTCGACTATAGGTGACCTCATAAATAAAAGTCTAGAAGATTCATGTCGCGACTGCGAGCTGGTCAATCTTGGGGCCCTGCGCGTCCAATCCAGCGATTAGCAAGTGTCGTCTATGTATTGACCAGCAACTAAGCTAAAATAACCTGTGACGTCGTCGTTCGTAAACTACATATTAGCTCTTATTTGTAGAGGTATGTCTTCTAACAGAACGTCAAGTTCTTCGCCTAGAAACTGCCTGTAGGAGTTTCCATTTAATCGACGTGGTAAACAGTATGATCCAATAAGACAGTCGCCAATAATCCCTGCCCATGTTTTTAGCGAAAATTGTTGCGGAAAATGACCTTCTACTATTACATGAGGATTTTCGTCCGCCCAGAAAAAAACGTTCATTATGAAAATTAATAATGGTTTCTCTAAGAAGCCTCATCAATAAATAAAATATTCGGTAAAAAATTGTTATATGCTACTGTATTCAGCAACCACCTACTGAAGTGTACCCGTGGCTAAAAATCACGGGGAAGCAGAGTTTGAGAAATTTGGTACATTTTTAAAGGACACTTAGGGCTCTCGAACGGCACCAAACGGATCTTCGTATCATTTTTGGTTTTTCGTTATATCTCGGAAAAAATTTCAGATAAACTTTTGAAATTTGGTACATTTTTAAAGGACACTTAGGGCTCTCGAACGGTACCAAACGGATCTTTGTATCATTTTTAGTTTTTCGTCTATTAATGAAATAAAACATGTTTTTCGAGTTTTTAGAATTTCCTGTGATATACCATAACTGTAGAAAAAATAGAAATATCGATTTGAAACTTTTAAGAAGCATTTCTTTTTATGGTCTCATGAACCTTATTGAAAATGGGGGGATCGAAGTTTGGGAAATAGTTGTTTTAAATTTTTAAATCTAGGCAAAAACAAGGGTCCATTTAAAGCCCTCTGGTGGCCAAACGTTTCAAGTTTTTGACAAAAGCAAAAAAAAAATTTGAAAGAGCATAGATGACAGAAAAAAATCTTATAGACCGATATCTTCAAAAAAGTGTAAGCAAATAACATTTATTGTCGCGACTTTTTAAAAATTCCGTTTTCTTAATTTTTCTTTCGATTTTTTTGCTGTAGCTTGCTAAATTTAATTGAAAATTGCCATAAGGCAGTTTTAATGAGGAGCTAAATGGTTTAGAAGAAAAACTACTTGCGTGCACAGCAGTACATGTTTTTTGCCGTTTGGAACTTTTTTGTCATTGGCGGCTCGCGGGTGAAAGAGTGAATGAAGCAAGAAAATATCGCAATATTTTTTTTCCAGAATTTTTTTATATGTAGGGGGGGTAGAATATTTTTTTACGACTTACCTAAATTATGTATACTAAATCAATTCTCCTATCCTTCATAGCGGCAAATTTATTTATAACATCCTCATAAAATGGATGAGTTCCCTTAATCTACTCCAGAAATTCCCTTTGAATTGAAATATTGCCAAGAGAAGTAAGTTTTTCTTGAGATATTGTATTTCTTAAATAAGTTTTTACACATTTGAAGCAAGAAAAACTTCTTTCCACTGAAGTAATTGTCGGCGGTATTGTCAAAATAAGGGAAGACAATTTATATGCTTCGGTAAAAATATATTTATTTTTATTAATTTTTTTCACTTGCTCTTGCAGCGATATATTCCAGTTACTCTCATTGGCAAAAATAAGACCAAGCTCATTTTTAAGTCGTTGACTTTTTGACAATATTTCCCCATATATCTGTAACAAATTTTCAAACGGGCCAATCGGAAAATTTAAACTATATTCGGAAAATTTAGCAGAACCTGCCAAACATGAAAATGCAAGTTTTTCACAGTCTTGAAATCTTAGTGTCATTTCCATTAAAATATGGTCCAATATTTCATAAAAAAGGGTTCTATACTTAGCTCTAATTTCTTCAGGTGAAAGCTTAGCAAGCTCACGTTTGTAATGATTTATTTCTGTAATATAATTTGCTTTATCAAACAAATGATGATATGCAAAAATGAATGTCAAGCGATTTTTTTTTGAAGAACGTCAAATAGGCTGTGATTGAGAAAATGTCATTAAACACTAATGCCAGAAACGTGAATCCAAAATCGTTCATCTCACCTAAAAATCCTTTCGCAAGGCGGATTGATTTTTCATCAGATTTGTCACAGTTTGTAATAAATTCAAAGACGTCTTTTAATTTATTCCAGTCTTGAACAATCACATTTACTAACTTCGAATTTGAAGTTGTAACAACACCTTACATAAATATAACACAAAACAGTCAAGTTAACTGCAAAGGAACTCACCGGTTGCAGCGAAATCCGCGAAAATAAAAGTAAACAACCACCGCAAACTGAACGACACGTGGGTGTAGTGTACTGCGCCTGCAATTTACCGAGAGCGTTGTATGGCGCTGGGCTCGACGTCATCGTACAAATCGTAAACTAAACATAGCACCTCCAGCAAAGTCAAAGCGGTTTGCGCCACTGTTATAGTTGTTATAATAAAGTTCGATTGAAAGTTTTAAAAAGACATGCCGCCAACGGTCAAGTAAAATATTTATTCGAGATGTGCAGTTTATTTTTTACCAATTAGGTGAATAAATGAATCTAAAACCTAAAATTTTAAGAGATATATGATAAATATAGTTAGATGTTTGCTTGTTTATTTTTCCTGGTGAAGTAGCACTTCACCTAAATAGCCGCCACTGTTTTTTATCTGCACTGACAATAAAATGTATTATAAATCAGTCCTATCTTTTAAAGTTTTTTTGGTATTTTTTTTTCTAAAAGAATATTGATTCCTCGAGGCGCGGCTAAAAAACAGACTTTATCGTATAACTTAAACTTAAACTTAAAAATTTATAATTTTTTAAAATTGAACTTAATTCTAAGGGTAAATACCTTTACTTCCAAGCTGAATATAATCAAAGTTATTTAGATTTTCCATAAAATAGAAAGGCAGATTAAGAAACTACAGTCTATTTTGTACAATTTTCAAATTTACTATTTGTCTCTAGGACGTACCTAAATACTGGAATGTAGCTTAAAAAGGTATGCATATATATTGCCCACATTTTTCTTGTAATTTAAAACACGCCCGAGGTCAGCCACAAGGGCATAGCATCAAGTTACCTTGAATTTCAATCAAATACGTCGTCGTAATTATACCGCTGTCAAAACTAATGGGTATATATTTAGGAAAATTTTATTTAATTTTAGGTCCTCAAAAACGATTTTTTGGGTATTTTGAAAATGACATGGTAAAATTTAGATTCCCAATATATAAGTAATGTCGACATTTGTTTGATAGAAGTACTACTCGATTACCTTTTTTGGATGAGTTGGAGCAGCAAAATACTTGCGTGTAATTGGACACAGGATAAATACATTTTTCAGTATATAGGCCGGGATTTTTTGACACTGTGACAGGTTTTTAGTATACGGGCTTAGGTTTTTATAAATTGTGTGTGCTTCTATGGTAGTATATATTTAAAATTTCTTTATTGTACTTTTCGGATAAGTTTTAAAGCCTATAATATGTTATACAGGGGCAGAAGGTATATATAGGACGTTTTCTTTCTTTATAAATTCTGGTTTAAGAGCTGTAATTACTTTTCTAAGTGAAACATCTCGGTATAAGATATCGATTTAAGAGATTTGGGCAATAAATTTGGGAAATTTTGTTTTCCCAGGTGTGACTTTTTCTACTAGAACGTTTGTAGGATTTTAAGTACCGATTTGGTATTGGCGTAATTTATTAAAAAAAATAAGAGCTGTCGTAAAGAACTGTTTTTCTCCGTAACTTAAACAACTTAAAATTTTTAAATAAGGTTTTTATAGTTCCATGTAATTTTTAGTGGGGTAATTTATTAAACAAATTATTTGAGGGCTGGCAAAAAAATACTTTTTTTTTCGTAACTTTTAAGCAACTTAATTTTTTTTAAAAATGCCTAAAATTTTTAAATAAGGTTTTTATATTCCCACGCGGCGTAATTTATTAAATAATATAGTTTGACAGTTGTCAAAAACTGTCTTTTCCCGTAACTTCTAAATCACTTAAAATTTTTAAAAACGGTTTTCATAGTTCTATGTAACTTTTAGTCACGTATTTTATTTTATAAAAAATGTTTAGCACCTTTCAAAAAAACGTCGAGTGTTCCTACCTTTTGTGTAGTAAATTTTTTTAAAATGAGATTTATACAGTTAGATGTAACTTAACTTACATAAAGTGGGATAATAGGTCGAGAGTGGCTATATACTCGTATTTTTACCTTTAAGTTATCATATCTCAGAAATTGTTTCAGATCCACTTTTTAAATTTGGTATATTTTTACAGCACACTTGGGGCTATCGAAAATTATAAAGAAATGTGTGTATTATTTTCAGTTTAAAGCTGTTCATATTAAAATCTTTTTTTTTTCGAATTACCCAGAGTATTGTTTGTAACACGGTAATTGTCGAAAAATTTAAAATAATTATTTGGTATTCTCAGAAAACGTTAATTTTTACGCTTTTCCGAAGTATGTTAAAAATGGGTGGAATCAAACTATGGATTCTTTTCTTTTCTTAAAAAAATATAGGTCAAAAGCGAAGAAGTTCTTGAGAGGGCATAATTAGAAGAAAGCAATCTATAAAAGCAATATACCTTCGTATTTAGAAAGTCTGAGTAAATTACAATTAAAAAAATCAACTTTTTTATTTTTTTGCTGTCTTTCCTAACTTTGGAGCAGAATAAAAATTTTAAATACGATTTTTCAGATATGTGTATCTTTTCAATAGTTGAAGAATGAAAAAATATATAATACATATTAAAATGGGAAACTGGTTTATAGGATGTCTCAAAAATAAGTAGCAAGCCCAACTTATATTTATTTGTATCTTATCATCTTTTATGTGGATTAAATGGGTTTCTACTTGCTGATTAAAAATATACTCTCAAGAAGTTTGACAAAATTTTGCCACAATAAGCAATGTTTAAGAGAGAGACGAAGAACGCTTTACTACATAGTGGAATCCTTGGAGGAAGAATAAAAATAGAGTTCATTATTTACATATTTAGCCACTGCCAAGATTACCTCACAGTACAGGAACACCAATGTTTATACCAATTTATATTACGGTGAATAAAGAAATTACTTTTATTGCAAAATAGTAAAATACAAACTAAAATACCCAAAGTCTCAGATCAGATTTCACCAGAATCAACAGTTTTAATTAGCTATGGCAAACCCGATCGACAACTCCAAGTATTAGACCATCCCACTGTGGTATTAGACCATCCCACTTTCATTGATAGGGATCCTTATAGTAAAAAAGTTTAATAGTCTACAGTAAACATTGTTACAGGGTCACGTGACCGTCGTGGCTTAAAACCCAATAGCGGGTCGTGGAACTACAATAAATTTTAACATTAAAGAACTTAATTTGTTAAAAAATATTTTTTTAGCAGCACTACTGCATGTGCACTCAAATCTTCTAATTATATGTTGCCTTACTTCAAGAAGCAGCGTTCTTAAGGTGCGGTGACATTAGAAGAACATTAATTTTTTAAATATTTAATAAATAAGTTTTAATTACTTTATCTTGGATACTGCGAAACTAGGAGCTTTAGTTGACCTAACTATGGTGCGGCAATGTGAGTTTGTAAAAAAATTGCCGTTTAAGTTTGGACTTTTCTTTTAATCACTAAGTAAACCGCAAGATCTCCTTTTCCAGGAGCCATGTCTAATGGAAGATATCTTATTCACTTATTTTGGGTCACATTAAGTATTGACCAATCAGGTGCAGTATAATAGAACGTTTGTTTCTTCGGGGGTCATGTGAGAATCTTCAGAAGCAAAATTATACAAAAAAGACTCTGAGGTGATTTTTTTGCCGATTACAATAGTTTTTCCTATCAGAGAATTAAAATAATGATAGAATATACCTATACTATATTAAAATAGTCGAAGGGCGTCTCACGCTCAAATAAAACGTACTGCGATTTCGAAAATCACTAGAGTTTGGATGAAATCTGGGGAAATAATAAAGTTTCCGATGATTTCACGCCTTTTTTTAATTTTCACTTGAGTTGGCCAATTTTTTATATAAGTGTTGTCAGGTAAAGGAATTTAAATGGTGATTCTTTGGGTATTAAAACTAAAAATATGTTCGAAAACATGTTCTAAACTGGTTAGAATTTAAGATTTAGAATATTGAAAATTAAAAAAAAATCTTTTATTTTTAAAAATTTAGCTATTAACATGGAAAAACAATATGATAATTGGTTATTCTATTCGTATCTAATAGCGCTCGCTTTTTTTTACTTTCCTCGCAAGAGGAAAGTATTCTAGTTACAAAAAAAACATGTTTTCTCAGTTCGGTCGGTTAGTCTGTATGTCTGTCCGCGACAAAGCTCAAGAACTGCTTGTCCTATTTACTTCAAGTTTTGGTTCAAAATTAAAGGTCATGATGATGACGAGGTAATATTTTGGTAAAAATCCAATATGGCTGAACAAAATGGCAGTTTATTGAAATGTTAAAAAAATATTACTAAGAAACTCCTTATCCATTTTATCCAAATTTTGCAGAAAAATTAGGTGTGACATGACCATCAACTGATAAGTTTTACTACAAACCCAAAATAGTGGCCTTGTTAAACCCGCACATTTAATTAATAATTTTATTTATTAAGTTGGTGACAAAAGAAAAGGTCAAGCCTCTAGTTGCAGGCATTTGCATTATTTAAGCCTAAGTTTAACAAACGTATTTTCCACCTAAAAGTACCCATAAGATTGTTCATATATGGCACAAAAAAAGGGACGAATGATACTGCGAGACAAGGTCGGCTGATATCAGAAGATATCACGACAGAGAGATGCAGTAAAAATGCCGAGTGACATTCTATAAAACTTCATATTATTATAAATACAGTCTTGACAGACATTAAATAATATCGGTTGAAATCGGAGTGCCACATTCTAATAGTGCATCCCTAGAACTATCCAGTAGACACCAGAAAAGGGGCCCGTAACGCCGACGAAGCAATCCACTGCTAACGTGAGTGTCATTTTCTTTAGTGACTTGTGGGTACACGGAATTTATTCATTTATCATTTCTATGATAGGCCAACATATATATTTGTGTATTTTAATAATAACCATATAGTTACAGTCTGCTCAAATTAATATATGAATGAAAACCTCCTGGCGTTTTCATTTTTTGGTCCTTCGAGCCGGATCTAATCTTTTGTCACCCAGAGTAGTTGGGTTAGGTCAGATCAGTTCAGTTGGGGTAGCTGTCGTGACGTCGCGTCGTTCACCGTACGCCATCAAGTAGTGTACCACAGGTCGAGAGTCAGCAGTCAAGGCCTACTACTAATTTATAGGCAAGATACTAATCGTTAATGTACATTGTAACGAAAATATACACAATTTTCGTTACATTACATTTTTAAGAAAAAATCTAAGATTTAGTGAAATATCAGTGAAATTAGAAAAATAAGGAGATGAAATATTGAAAGGTAAGACATATTTTAAATAAATAAACCAACTAAAGAAGTAGTAACTAGTTGATTTTATTCTCATATCTTGTCTTCTTATATAAAAAAAAAACTGAAATCAGAAAATGTACTGCTTTAAAAAGAAATGAAACATCATAAAATAAATTCACGACGGCAGCGTCGCAAATGAGACATTAAAGGTTATAAATCCGCTCGCGGACGAGGTAAAACGACTCTCTCACTTGCTAGATTTGTGATCGAAGCGGCGAAAGAGGTATAGAGGCATTTTTATCGATATATTGTAAAACCACGTTTTCTTTTTAGCATAAAAGCATATTTTAGGTTTCCATTTCCTATTATCTTGATTATCATACAAATTGATTCTGGGCTAACTAAGCTATATGTAAATATAATTCCTATTGTTTAAATTAGATTTATCGTTTTTCCTTTCTTAGAGTAAAATTTGTCAGGATAATAAAATCAAAATTTTCCTAAGTAATCCGTATACCTTTTAACTTTTTGAAATTGATTATAATATTAATATCTTAAGCATTATATGTATCTTTTTCTTTTAAAATATAGTGAGCGTAATAAAAAATATTAAAATTAATTGGTCGATATAATATAGATCACAAAATTGATTTCCTTATATCTGCTTTTTTTTATTTATCTTGTAGTGGACAAATTAATTTTTGAGTTTTAATTTGGAGGCCACTAGAATTCTTGTACCTTTCATGATAATAATTACCTTAAGGACTCTTTTTTTTTACGAAATAAAAAAAAAGGAGATCTCTAACAATCAGAATTTTTTTTTAATTCTGATAGCATTATCGTATAAATTCTAGCGAACATTTTACTACTGTGAATTTAATTATTTTAGTGAAACCCATATACAAATCTGAGGTTGGACCAGACGCTACCATATTTCGAGGGAATCGCTATTATAGATCGGAACTGGACACGTGGGACAGAAAGTCTCCAGGCAAATCAATCAGAAGAAAATAATTGCGGTAAGTGTATCCTTTATTTATATAATATATAAAGAGTTTCAAATATTATTTTGCAAGTTACAAGCCACATTTTCTTTTATATATAATAGTAAATTCTTGAGGATACACTGCCGGCCGGATTTATTTTTTTTTCATTATTGTAGTTTGCTGTCTCAATATCGTCCTCCATTTTGTTTCGAAAATAACTTCACATGGCGGCAAAATAAAACGATTAAAAATTATTGGAAAAAATATACATATAAAAGGAATATTTTCTCTTAAATCAAGCGATTTTTTTGCCTCTAAAAGCCTTTTTCCACTTTTTTCGTGGGAGAGCTCTTAATTTTACATACTCATTATATCACATATTTTTTCTTTGTAAATAATAGATAGTCTTTACTTTAAGAAACCTAGATCTTAATTTTGCTAAGTAGTTTAAATAATATTATAACCTTTAGTCGTAATTGTAAGTGTAAAAAGAAAGGGGAGAAGAAAGATGTAATTTTCTTTATAGAGGTTCTCAAGATAAATTGTTTACTCACGGTATATCTTACATTACATTTATTGAAGCTCAGTACACTTCGTCAATTCACATTTTTATTTTCCTTAACTCTGGAAGAATCTCAATTCCACATTAATTTTTTTATACAACTAAATCAACTAAATATTACAGCTTGCGCGTTTGATTAGTCAAATTACACCGTTGCCAATAATTTAGGTTTATATGATGAACTGAGGGACGATTTCTGTACTTTCGCATCCTTGATCTGATAGTGACCTAGATTTAAGTTAGCTCATAGCAAAATTAAATTTTTTTTATGTGGATACGAACAAAATTTAAATCAATTAGTTAAATTAACCTACATAAAAGTCCAGAAAGTGTTAAGACCTAACAGTTTACACACGCATTTAAATACGTATTTTTTCTTTCAGGTTCTACTAATAAATAATATTTTCTCTTGTTTTCCTCTTAGTCAAGCTATTTGATAATTTTTTTTTAATTTCTTTTTAGGGAAGTCATTGACACTTCAAACGTGTTGTTTTTTTTAGCCTCTTAAATACGTATATACCACATATATACCACATATTATATAATAGTATATAATTTTATTTCAGCTGATATTTATATATTTTATAGATTTCAAAGCAATCTTTCTTTTCTTTCTTTTTTTTTTCTACATCGAGTTAAATACTCATGCTAGATATTTTCCTTTGGAAGTTCTATTTAAAATTAGTTTGCATAGTAATACATTTGTAAATAATTACATGGATAGTAAAATGTTATTAAAGTTTAATTATTTTAAGGTAGATAAGAGTAAGTTGAGATAAGAAGTAAATTTAGTCTTTTTTCGATTAGGTATTACTCATAATTGTAACAAAGAGATCTCAGCAGAATTTTATTTTCTGATCCAGTATTTGCATAAATTTTCCTTTTATTGCTTAATTGGACCTATTACAAATAATTTTTTTAGTAATTTTTTTTACAAAAAAAACTATTTGGCGCGCTTATAATAACTCTTTTTTTTTTAATTTTTTTTTTACTATATACATATATAAATATAATAACATTGAACAGGGAACTAGAGGTTGTATTTATTTATTTGTTTTTCACATTAAATATAAGAAGTAAAAAAAAAATCTGCTGAGAAAACCTATACTTAATTTTCATGCAACTTACCCACCCCTCACGACTGAGCAAACCGAGGCAAGTGTAAGAAAAATAAAATAAATCTGTAATATTATTTATATTAATATTGCTTTTTCTTACAACATTCGGTTTGCATTTAAAAATTGAATCATTTTTGGTTTTTAAGTCTTTGGTACATTCCTACTGCCAACTTCTTCATAACAATTAGTTATTCTTTACATAAAACATATTTGTTAGAGGAAAACTTTTTGATATCTCTTAATATCTATTATTAATTATTTAATATATTTGGATTTTTTTTTTATGAAATAATCATGGCTGCTGAAAAGTTAAATAGACAAACAATGAAAAAGTCACTAGCTGTTAACCGTTTAAAAGAAATATATGAGGCGGGTGTTAAGGCACAGAGTGACGTGTCTAAAAAAGTAGATTTTTTAGTACGTGCAGACGAGGTGGAGCAACAGTATTCAGAATTTAGTCACATAACTCAGTTTTAATGTTATTGCCTAATGATGATGATTTTCAATCTCATGAGGAGGTTCGGAAAAGGGCTGATAGTTTTTATTATTCAATAAAAAGAACCAAAAGAGAAATTTACGGTGCGGATGCTCCTGCTAGCGCTCTAAATAATAGTTTATCGGATTCTAGTCAGAGAATAGAGTCTCGATTGCCTAAAATAAATATTCGTCATTTTGAAGCGGATTTTAAGTTGTGGCCTTCCTTTTTTGATCTCTTTAGAAGTATTGTGCATGACAGCGCAAGTTTAACTGATGTACAAAAGTTTCAGTACTTGCATTCTTTACTTAAAGGGGAACCGTTAAATGTAATCAAAGGTATACCTATTACTACGAAAGCGTAGAAGGGCCACAATTTTTTTATTTTTATTTTTGTAACAAATTCCGACTTCTATCTCGGAATTCCGACTTCTAACTCGGAATTCCGACTTCGGAATTCCGACTTCTGTCTCGGAATTCCGACTTCTATCTCGGAAGTCCAATTTCTAACTCGGAATTCCGACTTCTATCTCGGAATTCCGACTTCTATCTCGGAGTTCCGACTTCTATCTCGGAATTCTGACTTGTAACTCGGAATTCCGACTTCTATCTCGGAATTCCGACTTCTATCTCGGAATTCCGACTTCTATCTCGGAATTCCTACTTCTATCTCGGAATTCCGACTTCTATCTCGGAATTCCGACTTCTATCTCGGAATTCCGACTTCTATCTCGGAATTCTGACTTCTATCTCGGAATTCCGACTTCTATCTCGGAATTCCGACTTCTATATCGGAATTCTGACTTGTAACTCGGAATTCCGACTTCTATCTCGGAATTCCGACTTCTAACTCGGAATTCCGACTTCTATCTCGGAATTCCGATTTCTATCTCGGAATTCTGACTTGTAACTCGGAATTCCGACTTCTATTTCGGAATTCCGACTTCTAACTCGGAATTCCGACTTCTATCTCGGAATTCCGACTTGTAACTCGGAATTCCGACTTCTATCTCAGTATTCCGACTTCTAACTCGGAATTCCGACTTCTATCTCGGAATTCCGACTTCTATCTCGGAATTCTGACTTGTAACTCGAAATTCCGACTTCTATCTCGGAATTCCGACTTCTAACTAGGAATTCCGACTTCTATCTCGGAATTCCGACTTGTAACTCGGAATTCCGACTTCTATCTCGGAATTCCGACTGCTAACTCGGAATTTCTATCTGCGCTGTAATTAATACACGACTGCTTATTAGCGCAATCACTTTTTTATACTCTTTTAACGTCAAATGAAGCGATCATTCTGAATGAAATTAATGTTTTAATTATAGGGATCAGGATGAAGCTAAGTAAAACTAAAGAAATTTATTAACTGTGCATAAAGTCCAAATTAAAAAATAATGACTGGGTCGGTTCCGATGGCTTGAATATGGTTGACATGAAAAATAAAAATTTGTACTTTGCTTTATCTTTTTCATAGATAGTAGAAATAATAAAACACCATTTAGTAAGAACATCTGATCCATATTATGTTAAAAAGATGCAATAGCACGGAGGGGATGCACGCATTTTCAGATATATAAATATTTTTTTTTTAGATTTTAATATACGCATTGTAGTGTGGGGGCATATGTCTCCTCGCTCTTCATCAAGGGTTATCGTCATTTACTCATAAGTATTGTTCTTTTCTTTTCCCAATTTGCCAACTATTTACTATTATACATAAAATTTAAATATAATTATTATTGTTTTTCTTTTAGATGAAAAGAAATATATTTGTTTAAAAAAATATCTTTTTTTTGAGTAAATAACTAGCACCTATGAAAGGTTTATGCATCCTCTATTAAAGTAACTTATATTTCGTTAAACGATTATTCATTAATCTTTATTTTTCAATTCCGTTATTATTCATTCAGATTAAATTTCATCAAAGTATAAAAGATTTTAGGTTGACTTTTTCAAGCAAAGACAGGAACATAACTAATCAGTTACATTCTATGGATGATACAAAATATAATAACTAAAACAAAATTTCCCTGATACCTGTTAATTAAAATATTATTCGAGTAAATGTACTCGTTTTAAAACGCGTTTGTTAGTTTCTTTGATTTTCACCCACTTTATAACGCCAGATTACAATCGATGCCCATGCAATTATTTGATAAGTTGGTCCCATTATCCTGAACAGGATCATCAGGATAAAAAAATTTCATCTTGGAAAGGGACCCTGGAAAATGGCTACCATATAAAAGGAAGGCAGCAGACGCGCAAATTACCCATTCTCGGCACGGGGAGGTAGCGAAGAAAAATAAATTATAGTTTGACAAAACTAAAAAACACGCTCTAATAGTAAACGGAACTAAAAAGATAAAAAAATATTGTTTAAAAAACTAAAAAACACGCTTTAATAGTAAATTGAACTAAAAAGAAAAAAATTACTTTTGTAAAAAAGTGTAGGACGCCTTTATACCATATTTTCATACTGACTTTACTTTCAGAAATTATACCGATAAAATATTTATAACTGATATCAGACCCACGCTGTTTTCACAATGACATTAATTTTCTTGTTAATCACTTTATTCTCGTCCAAATGGTTTTATTTTAGTTCAGTTTACTATTACAGCGTGTTTTTCAGTTTTTTAAACTATAATTTATTAGAATTCCTCCACAAATGAAGACATTGATATGTTATGAAGTTTGAAAACAAAAATCTGTAACATGATTTCAGCAAAAAAAAAATTGTTAGCAATTCATATCCTCATAAATCAAGTTTCCGTTGTAGTTCTTATTTCTAACTTTGTGGAAGGACATCAATCTATCAAAACAGATACAGGAACACAGTGAAAAGTTAATCATAATTTTGATTGTTTCTTCAAGCACCTTATTTTCTTTCTTTTATCTTTATCTATTCGGTAAACCTCTTTACAAATAAAGAGCATTCTACTAACAAGGTACAACTCAATGATCGTAGTTGTAAATTTTTTTCGTGTTGATCACACCCAACAAAAGGAATAGGTATTTCTTTTAATTTGTCCAAAATATCAAAATGGGTACCTTGATATACGTGGTTTGCTGACAAAATATCTAATACAGTAGACTGTATTACTGATTCTCTTTGACTAATGTTCCCAGTCATTTACGTTTTTTATGTATTAAGTTTCATTACCCGTTTTGGATCTTCTTCTACTTGTCGTAAAAGTTTGTAACAGATACATCATTAATATATTGGAATGACTCGGCAGGCCGGGGTCTTCTACCCTTAAGGACCTCACTGCCACTTTTATGCATAGTATATATTATTATTAGACCTATTGACAACAACTTCCAATTAATATTTTGACTACCTAGTTTTGTTCGGGGTCTGGGACATAATATGAAAATATGACTTTTTTCATTCAATAAAATTTGTTTCAGTTTTCTAATCCTGTCACTTTTATTCATAGAGTTGTTATTTCTAGACACATTGGTAATTTAATTAATTGAATTTTTCCTACTTTATTAAATTTAATTTGAATTTTCTACCCTTTCTGAAACCTGCTGCTACATTAATTCATAATATATATTATTTCCAGACATCGGGGTAACAGCCCCCTATAAATATTTTGGCTTGTACTACGATCCGAGGGAGTCTATTTAGGGTAAAATATACTTTTTTTCTTATTTATTAAAATCTATTTAAGTTATCTACTCTTTAGAGATCCGCTGCACTTCTTATTTAAACTTTATATTAATTATAGATATGTTAGTAAAAGCATCCTATAAATAGTTTGGCTTGCATTGCCGTCCATGGTGTCGCTACAAGGAATAGAATTTAATAATTTATTTTTTCCTCATTTATTAAAATTTCTTTGCCTTCTACCCTTCAGGGGTTAGATTTCATCATACTAGATACTATTTCTAGACATTTTCAACAATTAATATTTTACACAAGTCATAAATGTCTTTATCACAAGGATAATTATTAAATATGCAGTCACTGGACAATACGAAAGCGTAGAAGGGCCACAATTTTTTTATTTTTATTTTTGTAACAAATTCCGACTTCCATCTCGGAATTCCGACTTCTATCTCGGAATTTTGACTTGTAACTCGGAATTCCGACTTCTATCTCGGAATTCCGACTTCTATCTCGGAATTTTGACTTGTAACTCGGAATTCCGACTTCTATCTCGGAATTCCGACTTCTATCTCGGAATTCCGACTTCTTGTAACTCGGAATTCCGACTTCTATCTCGGAATTCCGACTTGTAACTGGGAATTCCGACTTCTATCTCGGAATTCCGACTTCTAACTGGTAATTCCGACTTCTATCTCGGAATTCCGACTTCTATCTCGGAATTCCGACTTCTATCTCGGAATTCCGACTTCTATCTCGGAATTCCGACTTCTATCTCGGAATTCGGACTTGTAACTCGGAATTCCGACTTCTATCTCGGAATTTCGACTTCTAACTCGGAATTCCGACTTCTATCTCGGAATTCCGACTTCTATCTCGGAATTCCGACTTCTATCTCGGAATTCCGACTTCTATCTCGGAATTCCGACTTCTAACTCGGACTTCCGACTTTCGGAATTCCGATCTCGGAATTCCGACTTCTATCTCGGAATTCCGACTTCTATCTCGGAATTCCGACTTCTATCTCGGAATTCTGACTTGTAACTCGGAATCCCGACTTCTATCTCGGAATTCCGGCTTCTATCTCGGAATTCCGACTTCTAACTAGGAATTCCGACTTCTATCTCGGAATTCCGACTTATAACTCGGAATTTCTATCTGCGTTGTAATTAATACACGACTGCTTATTAGCGCAATCACTTTTTCATACTATTTTAACGTCAAATGAAGCGATCATTCTGAATGAAATTAATGTTTTAATTATAGGGATCAGGATGAAGCTAAGTAAAACTAAAGAAATTTATTAACTGTGCATAAAGTCCAAATTAAAAAATAATGACTGGGTCGGTTCCGATGGCTTGAATATGGT
The DNA here is from genome assembly GCA_030620095.1 of Kuschelorhynchus macadamiae. NCBI lineage: Eukaryota > Metazoa > Arthropoda > Insecta > Coleoptera > Curculionidae > Kuschelorhynchus > Kuschelorhynchus macadamiae. Next base: position 478,270 of record JAUTXW010004619.1, read on the forward strand.
TGACATGAAAAATAAAAATTTGTACTTTGCTTTATCTTTTTCATAGATAGTAGAAATAATAAAACACCATTTAGTAAGAACATCTTATCCATATTATGTTAAAAAGATGCAATAGCATGGAGGGGATGCACGCATTTTCAGATATATAAATTTTTTTTTTCAGATTTTAATATACGCACTGTACTGTGGGGGCATATGTCTCCTCGCTCTTCATCAACGCGTATCGTCATTTACCAACTATTTACTATTATACATAAAATTTAAATATAATTATTATTGTTTTTCTTTTAGAAGAAAAGAAATATATTTGTTTAAAAAAATATCTTTTTTTTGAGTAAATGACTAGCACCTATGACAGGTTTATGCATCCTCTATTAAAGTAACTTATATTTCGTTAAACGATTATTCATTAATCTTTATTTTTCAATTCCGTTATTATTCATTCAGATTAAATTTCATCAAAGTATAAAAGATTTTAGGTTGACTTTTTCATGTAAGGACAGGAACATAACTAATCAGTTACATTCTATGGATGATACAAAATATAATAACTAAAACAAAGTCAGAAAAACCAAATTTCCCTGATACCTGTTAATTAAAATATTATTCGAGTAAATGTACTCGTTTTAATAAAACGCTTTTGGTAGTTTCATTTGATTTTCACCCACTTTATAACGCCAGATTACAATCGATGCCCATGCAATTATTTGATAAGTTGGTCCCATTATCCTGAACAGGATCATCAGGATAAAAAAATTTCATCTCGGAAAGGGACCCTGGAAAATGGCTATCATATAAAAGGAAGGCAGCAGACGCGCAAATTACCCATCCTCGGCACGGGGAGGTAGCGAAGAAAAATAAATTATAGTTTGACAAAACTAAAAAACACGCTCTAATAGTAAACGGAACTAAAAAGATAAAAAAATATAGTTTAAAAAACTAAAAAACACGCTTTAATATTAAATGAACTAAAAAGAAAAAAATTACTTTTGTAAAAAAGTGTAGGATGCCTTTATACCATATTTTCATACTGACTTTACTTTCAGAAATTATACCGATAAAATATTTATAACTGATATCAGACCCACGCTGTTTTCAAAATGACATTAATTTTCTTGTTAATCACTTTATTCTCGTCCAAATGGTTTTATTTTAGTTCAGTTTACTATTACAGCGTGTTTTTCAGTTTTTTATACTATAATTTATTAGAATTCCTCCACAAATGAAGACATTGATATTTTATGAAGTTTGAAAACAAAAATCTGTAACATGATTTCAGCAAAAAAAAATTGTTAGCAAATCATATCCTCATAAATCAAGTTTCCGTTGTAGTTCTTATTTCTAACTTTGTGGAAGGATATCAATCTATCAAAGCAGATACAGGAACACAGTGAAAAGTTAATCATAATTTCGATTGTTTCTTCAAGCACCTTATTTTCTTTCTTTTAGCTTTATCTATTCGGTAAACCTCTTTACAAATAAAGAGCATTCTACTAACAAGGTACAACTCAATGATCGTAGTTGTAAATTTTTTTCGTGTTGATCACACCCAACAAAAGGAATAGGTATTTCTTTTAATTTGTCCAAAATTTCAAATGGGTACACGTGATTTGCTGACAAAATATCTAATACAGTAGACTATATTACTGATTATAGACTCTTTGACTAATGTTCCCAGTCATTTACGTTTTTTATGTATTAAGTTTCATTACCCGTTTTGGATCTTCTACTTGTCGTAAAAGTTTGTAACAGATACATCATTAATATATTGGAATGACTCGGCAGGCCGGGGTCTTCTACCCTTAAGGACCTCACTGCCACTTTTATGCATACTATATATTATTATTAGACCTATTGACAACAACTTCCAATTAATATTTTGACTACCTAGTTTTGTTCGGGGCCTGGGACATAATATGAAAATATGACTTTTTTCATTCAATAAAATTTGTTTCAGTTTTCTAATCCTGTCACTTTTATTCATAGAGTTGTTATTTCTAGACACATTGGTAATGTAATTAATTGAATTTTTCCTACTTTATTAAATTTAATTTGAATTTTCTACCCTTTCTGAAACCTGCTGCTACATTAATTCATAATATATATTATTTCCAGACATCGGGGTAACAGCCCCCTATAAATATTTTGGCTTGTACTACGATCCGAGGGAGTCTATTTAGGGTAAAATATACTTTTTTTCTTATTTATTAAAATCTATTTAAGTTATCTACTCTTTAGAGATTCGCTGCACTTCTTATTTAAACTTGATATTAATTATAGATATGTTAGTAAAAGCATCCTATAAATAGTTTGGCTTGCATTGCCGTCCATGGTGTCGCTACAAGGAATAGAATTTAATAATTTATTTATTTTTTCCTCATTTATTAAAATTTCTTTGTCTTCTACCCTTTAGGGGTTAGATTTCATCATAGTAGATACTATTTCTAGACATTTTCAACAATTAATATTTTACACAAGTCATAAATGTCTTTATCACATGCGATGCAAATCATTTGTCCTTCAATGCCTCTAAGACAAATTTAATTACTTTCAAATGTAGACTTGAAGGAGTGGCACTAAACGATGTGATTATCAGCAACCCCACGGTGAGCAGGTTTTTGGGGCTTCAAATAGACGGAAGGTTAAAGTTTGAACAGCACATTTTAGCATTGAATAAAAAATTATCTGCCAGTTGCTATGCATTGAGAGTGATTGCTGGGGAGCTGGATGAAACAATGACCAGGACTTCATATTTTGCTCTCATAGAGTCGCATTTGCGGTATGGGATATCTTTTTGGGGATCATGTAGTGACACTTTATTTCAGTCAGTGTTTGTAATGCAAAAAAGAGCTCTTAGAATAGTTTGCAAATTTGGCCGTAGAGACTCTTGCCGGCCCGGTTTCGTAAATAAAAAAATACTAACTCTTCCTAGCTTATTTATTCTCGAGTCTGTGTGTCTAATGCACAGGAAGCGAAAGAGTGATATCTTGTCTGCAAGACCGGGGGGATACTCCTCTCGCCGCACCCATACTATTGCACTCCCAATTCCCACATCAGGACTTACGAAAAACTCTTTAGTATATAACAGCAAAAAGCTCTTTAACCATCTGCCCAATTCCATAAGGCGGATTGAAGAGGAAAAAAAGTTTAAATACGAAGTGAAGAGTATTCTAGTTGCGAAGGCCTATTATGGTGTGCAAGAATTTTTTGACGATACACTCTAAAATTTTAGCAAATTTTTATGTTTTGTTTTTGTCTTTTTATCTTTAACCAGGGTTAATTCGGCATTACTATTTTATCCCTTTTATTTTATTTATATTTTTATTTATGTTTTTATTGTACTGCCGGTTGTATAATTTTAGTAACTAGGTGTAGCTCTTAATTTTAATATTGACACTGTTATTTTTTCTGTTTGATTGTTTTTTTAGTACCTCTATGCATATTATTGATTTGTCATTAAAAAATTAATAATATACATTTTTTATATTGAATTTCATGGTGATAATTTTATATTGACTTTCTTAATTTTAATATTGACGTTGTTTTGTTTTATTTTTTAGTACCTGTATTTATTGACGGTTTTTAAATTCAATTATTTAAACTATCTTGTTTTTAATTGTAATTATTGTTTGCTATTATATTTTGTACTATAGAATTTTTCCCCTAGCTTTGTAAATGAGAACACTGTTCTTTGTACAATAAAGCATATTTGAAATTGAAATTGAATTCCGAGTTACAAGTCGGAATTCCGAAATAGAAGTCGGAATTCCGAGATAGAAGTCGGAATTCCGAGTTAGAAGTCGGAATTCCGAGATAGAAGTCGGAAATCCGAGTTACAAGTCGGAATTCAGAGATAGAAGTCGGAATTCCGAGATAGAAGTCGGAATTCCGAGATAGAAGTCGGAATTCCGAGATAGAAGTCGGAATTCCGAGATAGAAGTCGGAATAGAAGTCGGAATTCCGAGATAGAAGTCGGAATTCCGAGATAGAAGTCGGAATTCCGAAGAATTAGAAGTCGGAATTCCGAGATAGAAGTCGGGAATTCCGAGATAGAAGTCGGAATTCCGAGATAGAAGTCGGAATTCCGAGTTAGAAGTCGGAATTCCGCGATAGAAGTCGGAATTCAAAAATAAAAAAATTGTGGCCCTTCTACGCTTTCATAGGACAACGGCAAAAATTGGAACCGAGTTAGAAGTCGGAATTCCGAGATAGAAGTCGGAATTCCGAGTTACAAGTCAGAATTCCGAGATAGAAGTCGGAATTCCGAGATAGAAGTCGGAATTCCGAGATAGAAGTCGGAATTCCGAGTTAGAAGTCGGAATTCCGAGATAGAAGTCGGAATTCCGAGATAGAAGTCGGAATTCCGAGATAGAAGTCGGAATTCCGAGATAGAAGTCGGAATTCCGCGATAGAAGTCGGAATTTGTTACAAAAATAAAAAAATTGTGGCCCTTCTACGCTTTCATAGGACAACGCATCCAAAGCAAAAATTGGAACATTTATGTGACAACACTACTATAAGTCAAAATTCCGAGTTAGAAGTCGGAATTCCGAGATAGAAGTCGGAATTCCGAGATAGAAGTCTGAATTCCGAGTTACAAGTCAGAATTCCGAGATAGAAGTCGGAATTCCGAGATAGAAGTCGGAATTCCGAGATAGAAGTCGGAATTCCAAGTTACAAGTCGGAATTCCGAGATAGAAGTCGGAATTCCGAGAGATCGGAATTCCGAGATAGAAGTCGGAATTCCGAGTTACAAGTCGGAATTCCGAGATAGAAGTCGGAATTCCGAGATAGAAGTCGGAATTCCGAGAGATCGGAAGAAGTCGGAATTCCGAAATAGAAGTCGCAATTCCGAATTCGGAATTCCGAGATAGAAGTCGGAATCCGAGATAGAAGTCGGAATTCCGAGATAGAAGTCGGAATTCCGAGATAGAAGTCGGAATTCCGAGATAGAAGTCGGAATTCCGAGATAGAAGTCGGAATTCCGAGCTAGAAGTCGGAATTGCGAGATAGAAGTCGGAATTCCGAGTTACAAGTCAGAATTCCGAGATAGAAGTCGGAATTCCGAGATAGAAGTCGGAATTAGAAGTCGGAATTCCGAGTTACAAGTCAGAATTCCGAGATAGAAGTCGGAATTCCGAGATAGAAGTCGGAATTCCGAGTTACAAGTCAGAATTCCGAGATAGAAGTCGGAATTCCGAGTTACAAGTCAGAATTCCGAGATAGAAGTCGGAATTCCGAGGAGTTAGAAGTCGGAATTCCGAGATAGAAGTCGGAATTTGTTACAAAAATAAAAATAAAAAAATTGTGACCCTTCTACGCTTTCGTATATTACAGACAATAATTATCTTATAGCTTATGAAACTTTACTTAAGAGATATCAAAATAAACGTTTTGCAGCCACTACCCATTACAATGCAATCTTTAACGCAACTTCTATACAAAAAGCGTCAGCTAAAGAGCTTATATTGTTGTTAGATACTTATTCAAAAAATGTTGCAGCCTTAAGGGCATTAAAATCTAATGTTGATGCTTGGGATTTTTTATTATTTAACATGATGTTGCCCAAGCTGGATACTACTACGCGCACTGAATTCAAAAAGGAATATAGGTCAGTTGAGTTACCTATCTATAAAAATCTCATAGAGTTTTTGGAATCATACTGTAAAGCTTTAGATTCAGTGCAGTTTATGGTACCAAGTTCAGGCAATACATTATTCAAATCCAAACATGTAAACAGACACTTCTTCATTTGTAGTCACTCCTAAGGATACAAATGACAAAATTAAATGTATCATTTGCGCAGGTTCACACATTTTATGTAGATGTCAACGCTTTCTTGCTAAAAATCCAAATGAGAGATTTTCATTGGTAAAACAACACAAGTTATGTGTTAATTGTTTACGTTCACATTATTCTGTAAAAAAGTGCCCCAGTGCTACTCATTGTAAAGTATGTAAACTTCCCCATCATACATTACTTCATTTTAATAGCGATCATACAGATAGTTCGAATGTTGAGTTTGTGGTTAAGTTAACGCCATCTTCGGGATCCATAAGCACGGTCCAAACCCCTCTTATAAGCGAACCAGGGGTGCGATTTTGCACTTATCATTTCGTTAGTTAACGAAAATTTTCTCCGTTCGGAAAGCTGTTCGGCATGACAATCGGATTTTCCGATCCTGGTTCGTTAAACACCAACCTACTACTAAAGCCGCCATTTTCCGAATCTGTCAGTTTTTGAGTTTTTGATAATATCTAAATTTACTGCCTTGGAGTTTCATTTCGTAAGATAAAAAGTAGTTTTGATTACTTGAAAGCTAAGCCATGATATGTTAGCATTTGCATCATATCGTAAATAATCAACAGATGCCAAAATATTCAAGAAAATCATGAAAACATGGAACCTCCAAATAGGCAGCGAAGATACGAAACTCGTAAATCCTTCAAATTAAACAAGGTAAGCTAATCTGTTTAAAAAATATTATCTATGTCATATTATTACGAAACCTGTATATTTTAGTTATTAATGAATCATTATTTTTAATTCAGTGAATTCTTCTTTCTTGATCATTTTGTTAGAAGTACGGGAAAACATAAAGCGCTATCCTCAAAATGTACTTCTTTTGAAGAAATATTTAACAAAGTTCTGAATATTCTGTTTAAATATTAATTACATTATTTGCTATATGGTGCAAAATTCTATATTACGTATTTTATTTTTAAAAGAAAAGGGACCTATGTTAATATGTATTCCATCTATTCTAATCCACCACCGCGGCTGTTATGCAACCACATAAACATCATACATTTATCCGCCTATGAAACGGGGCGGACCTTCCACAGAAAAATAATATAATATAGCCGAAATGCGTTCCTCGGGAGAACAAAGCGTTTTAAACTTAGTAAGAATAAAAATCTTACTCCAGATTGCAATTGCCCGTTGTTACTGGGGAATGGCCCTCCCTATTTTAAGAATAGGCAGTATTTTATTTATTTTGGTCTCTCGTAACCTAGCCTAACTTTTTTTAGTTCACAGATACACAGTAAACAAGTCGAACAGCTGATGGATCACTTGCGGAAACGTAACAGTGGTTTAATAATGGTGTATTTAAGTATTGCAAAATTGAACATAAATACCAGTAACTAGGAACCAATTTAAGAATAATATTTTCTATTGATGGAAGGACTAAAGAAGCAATAAGGGCAGTTGAATCTAGATTATCACAATACTGTTACAGGTAGGCATCAATTTGTATATTTTTAAGCAAATAAAATGTACTTGCTAAAATTATATTTTATTGTCTATGTCGAGGTCTATGTATAACTTGTAAACAAAAGTATTCCTTAACAGGTATTATCAAAGAAAATTTATAGTGTAAGCTATTATTTTCTTTGGTATTATATATTTTCACTGTTGAGGGCGAAATGAAATAATCTTTGTTTTTCTTTAAAAGAACTATAGTTGGAATTATATAATGTTATAATTATTAGAGTAGGGAAATAATTAGTTATATTATATTACACAGTATGTGGTGTATGACACATTTATTGATTATAGCAATATTTTTACTTTTTTGCAGAATATGACCCTAAAAAGAAGGGAATGATACAAGAAATGATGTCAAGTTCGTTATTATAACAAATTATCAGTTTACAGTATCAAACAGAATTTAACACTTAAAACCTTGTTTAACTTGACTAATTGTTTTTGCACTGATATTCTGTCGGAAAACAGCAGCAAGATAATGCATAGCAACTCAACTGATGAATGGTGCACTTATTTTTTTTATTATGTCGTCCATTAAACTTTGTGCTAGACACCTCATTATGTTTTATATGTTTGTCTAATTTCTTACAGTGTGATACACATATGTTTGAAGTGTTTGTTTTTCCTTGGGTTTTGCTAATTGCAATTTTTAATGTGTATTTTTAAATTAATCTTTTGTTCAAATCTATGAATCGCTTTTGAAGTTTCACATCACAATAAAATATTCTATTTAAAAAAATAACTATTATATGACTTAATAAGTTCATTATGTTTAATGGAATTTATCTGTTTATTCCTATGTAAAATTGTACAGGGTGCCTGATTATATTTTAAATGGTACGTACCCTAGAGGCCTTATGCTATGAGTTATCAGAAAACTTTAAATACAAATGTTTTTGGGTTTGAACAAAATCATCATTCATTAATCATTCTTGCCGATTATAAATATACTAGGTTTAAACTTTATCTCTAAAAATAATGGAGAAATTTTAGAAAAACCCTGCCATAAGAGGCAATGAGCTCCCAATATAGTGGAGTCAGTTGGAAAACATTGCTTCTTATGATAGGGTTTTTCTTAAATTTCTTGATTATCTTTAGAGATAAAGGTCTTAAACCTAGTCCATTATTAATAATCAGCAAGAAGAGACCATTTGAGGTGTATCTATTATACAGGGTGTGCCTTTTAAAATAACGTAGTCGATGCCCATTTGCTAAATTTCCAATTATCTTTTGTTTGTTTTTCTTGTAAATTGACCAAACCTAAACACTTTTATATTTAAAGTTTTTTGATAACTCATAATAAAGTCTCTAGGGGACTGTTTAAAATATAACCAAACATCCTGTACATAAAATCTGTATAAAATATCAGATGTGTTAAAAATTAAAAAAAATATATATATATATATATATATATATATATATATATATATATATATATATATATACATAAAGGAACAAAAGTGAACCAAACTTAATTTTAGAGAAAAAATTATACACCATATACATTATACCTATATCACGAAGAAACCTTATTTTTTGTAAGTTAAGTTAACTGTGTTTACCATTTTTGACCAGAAGAGGTTATTTCAAATCCATTATTATGTAATTCTGAGAAACTAGGTTGCTAAAAGTACATTTTGTAAGGATATATTAAATATTTATACAGGATGTCCCAAAAATGTTGTATAAGGTGCAGCTGTTGTTTTTTTATTATGGACTATTTTGTTTTTATTAAAGAACAAGACGTCTGGTTTATATGCAATTTGGTAAACTGAGGTTTAATACCTTAAAAAAGACTATACATGAATTTGTAATTCGTTTTGTTTAAAATTTTATTTTTTAAACTTCATTTTACTTGAAACATCTGTATGTTGCCTTTTTTAATCATAACAAGTAAAGTATAACTGACTTAAGTCTATGAAAATTAAGATTACTCACAGTGAAAACTGTATTTTGTAACAAGAAACATTTTTTTCTTGATTTTTTCTTCAGAATAACTTTATTTTATAAATTCAATTCTGTCTCTATTTTGTAAGATTTGGAGGTGATATAATATCAATATATAAAATGTAGGGAATTTCCCTCAAGCTAGTTTTATAAGATTTATGTGTAGTCCTAGTAGCTACCTCGCAATTCACCCTTTCTTATAGGCTTTGTTCAGTATAATTTTTAGAATACCTAGTGGCATTGTGGATTGTGACGTATAAATGGCGAACTTAAAGATGTAAGTTTTTGGACAATATTCAGATCTCAATTTTTGTTCAACAAAAATTAACATATTTAGTTACAGTTTTCGACATGTCTAGCAGGCCCGTAACTAAGGGGAGCATAGGGGAGGCGATGTCTTTTTTTTTTGGGATATTGCATGGGCGCCCGCAGAACCATAACTGATGAAAAAAAAAACAAAAAAGATCATGCATAGTCCATTTGGTATATAAATGTAATTTATATATGTAATATACAATATTTACATTTTCCAGGGGAGGCAAGCGTCCCCCTCCCCCCTTCCCCCCATTCAGTAACAGGAGTCTAGGGACGCCCCCTACGGTCTAGCACTAAGTTTATAGCCTAGAGGATGTTAATGCAGAGGTCTTCAAAAAGTTGTTTTACAGAGTGTTTTGTAAAATACTTGTAAAAAAAGTTTTCCTTGGTTTTTTTTAAATTCTTTAGTTTTTTACAGGGTGTTTTCAACGAAATTGTAAATTTTTTTTAAACATTTTTTTTTTCTCAACTTTTGTATCTCTTATACTATTATTTCTTACCTCAGTTATGAATAAAGGTAATGTCTCTAAATTTATAAATGCGACTGTTGTACAGGGCTTTCATTTATATGTTGACACCTAGTTACATCTTTAATTATAGAAAATTTAAAAAAAAACTTTAATTTCAAAATTTGTAGGATTATTCCCGTATTATGGTCTAAGAATATCAAATATTTCTAAAAATTATTGAAAAGTAGAAAAAACTACATAACATGGATTTTTTAAATGTGACACCTTGAATATTATTATCTAATTAAATTAGTCTTTTCATACCGATTATAAATATATGAGTTCAGAGAGAGAGAGAGGACTAATATCTTTGCCTCTTATGAAATGGCTTTTATCAATTTTTTGGATAATCTTTAAAGGTAAAGGTACCAAACCTGATATAATTGCTAACTTCAGATTCATTTAATGTTGCATTAAATGGGGCGGGCTAAAAAAATATAGGTTATGTAATTTCTTCTATTCAGTAATATTTTGTATTCTTAGAAAATAATAGTGAAAAAATCCTACAATTATTGTGTTTTTATTTTCTATAGTTAAAGCTATATCTAGATGTCAAAATATAAATAAAAACATTATACTTATAAAAAACTGTTTTGCATATTTTTTACTTTGAACTAACTTCAAACTCATCATTAGAATTCATTAATATCTATGTAAATTTAAATAATAACAGACCTTTTTACCATTATTTAATAAGTTTCATTAATTTTTAAACTCTCAAATGCCCTTTTGATCTGATGGATCATGCAAGTTAGTTTAAAGTAAAAAGTTCACAATACAATGGGGTAAGAAACAATTGTTTGATGCATACAGGAGCTGAGAAAAACAACACATCCAGAAAAATTTACATTTTGGTGAAAACACCCTTTAAAAGAACTATATAATATTTCGTTTTGTAATAGTCATTGTGTGTGTATAAACATTTTGTGAAAATGACAAGGGCTTAGATAATACTCTGTGTAACAGATTTCTTGTGGCCTTTTGCATTTTCGAAGCGATAAATCCAACATATAGTGTTAGGCATTATCGAAAACCACAACTCAATATATAAGTTCTGGTTGAAAATTAGTAAACTTGAATTTTGTCTACAAATTTGGACATCAGTACCTAAAATTAATTAATTAATGTAGGGGTTATGGTTATATTGAATAAAAAAAATTGGGTGGAGGTACTATACATGCTGTTGGTTACAAACACAAGTTTAAAAAGCCATATTTATATGGATATTCTTCATATTTTCTTAAGGGGAATATGCTTCTTAAGTATTGCTTTTAATTTTTAACAAAAATTGGAAATATACCTATTTTATCAATAACGAAGTTTTTTTAATAGCATATTTACAGCTGATTTTTTGAAAAGCAATTTTTTTACAATATGTTTTCTTCTTTTTAGGTATTTCAAGTCACAGTGTGAGTCCTTTGGACCCTTTGTAGTATACTGATATATTATATAATAAAGGATTCCGTTCAACGTAAACAACTGATGAGTCAGTTGTTATACGGCGCCGGCGGGCGATTAAACAGCAGTATTTTGTGTGTTCTGATTTATAACAACCCTACATTGGCGACGAGAATAAAAAATATTGTGATTTGTGAATAATAGTGGATAGGAAAAGTATTAATTGTTGCTAATAGGGAATATTTACAACATGTAAGTATCAGTATTTGATTGAAGACGTAAATATAAGGTCGTACAGTTGAGTATAGGAACATAGATACCCAGTGTAATCTAATTTAAATTGCATTGACCAAATTAAGTAACACATATTAAAATTAGATAAAATTAAATACAAAATAGAGAAACAAAGAAGAAGAATTGTTTAGTTTATTTTGGTATATTTAATTAAAATTTTAAAATTGAAATTACATAAAGCTAAATAAGAATGTTGTAGGACACAAATGTATAAACTTTATAAAGTTTATTAATAACATTTAAGCACTACAACACACTAACAACAAATTTAAATATAATAATTTCTAGATAAGTATTATTATATTAGGTAATGTATATTATTATATAATTATTGGATAATAAACGTTAATCAGTAAAAAATTTGCTGGAAATAGTGGTCACAGACCCGAACAATATGTTCAAAATGGACTATAGGTCTAGACAAAAACTTTAACAGACGAATTGTCTGAGTGTTGGTCACAGACCTGAACTAAATAACGTTCAAAATGGGCTATAAGCCTAGACAAAAGCTTAAATAGACAAATATCGTCTGAGTGGTCACATACCCAAACTAAAAGTTCAAAATGGGCTATAAGCCTAGGGAAAAACAACAGACGAGTTGTCCGAGTGGTCACAGACCTGAACTAAATAACGTTCAAAATGGGCTATAAGCCTAGACAAAAGCTTAAACAAGCTTAAACAAACCGAAGCCAATGCGTTTAAATTTGATCTTACACTGAGCAATATTAAAATCAGTACTAGTAGTGGTAAAATCCTACTCAGCCTTATTTTATTAATAAGTTAAACTATTTATAATAATAAATAAGGTTAATCATTATTATTTATAATCATAATAAATAATAATTGCCATTTTAGAGAAATGCTTCAGACTCCTTCAAATTTAACCCCATTGGATGTAGAAGGAGATGTCCGGTCATTAGGCCTACGTTGGGAAAAATGGAAGAGAGCATTTTCACTGTTTGTAGAAGCGAGTGAAATTGAGGACTCATCAAAGAAACGAGCAACTTTATTGCACCTGGGAGGTTTAGGCCTTCAAGAGATATTTTATAATTTACCAGGGGCTAATATTTCAAACGAAGGAGATGTTGATGTTTATAACGTAGCCATTGCCAAGCTTGATGAGTATTTTTCTCCGAAACATAGCAAAATCTACCAGAGACATATCTTTAGGCTGATGAAACAAGAAGAAAATGAAAGTTTTGGGAAATTCCTACTAAGGCTGCGGACGCAAGCAGAAAAATGTAAATTTGTCAACGCTGAAGAAAATTTAATCGATCAGATAGTAGAAAAAGGTAACAGTACAGAACTTCGCAAGAAAATTCTGTCGGCCGGTGACTCGATAACGCTAGAACAAGTAATTATAGACGCCACATCCCTAGAGACTGTAAACCAAGAGCTAGGGGGTTTCCATAGTACAACTTCGGAGCCGTCGACATCTTCAGGTAGCAAATTTATCAATGCGATACATCATAAACAAGGAAAGAAAGCTAAACAGATATGCACCAGGTGCGGTAGTCAATATCATTTAGCTCAAAGTGCAAACTGTCCAGCTAGGCACCTAAAATGCAACAAATGCCACATACCTGGACATTTTGCAGAATTCTGTAGAAGTAGAACAGAGAGAAAACCCAAAGCTTTTAAAAGGTATCCAAAAGAAAGAACTACTTTCTCCCGTAAATATTCTAAAAATAAAAATAATTCAGGGGTTAATGCAATAGAGGAAGACTCTAATTCGGATAATGATGTTAGCTATGTTTTTCATATTGACCAGGATGAAAAAATCACGTGTTTAATAGGGGGAATAAAAATCGATATGCTAATAGATTCAGGTAGCAAAAGCAACCTCATAACAGACAAAACCTGGGAATACTTAAAAACTCAAAAAATTAAAGTAACTAACCAAATAAAGAATCCAAATAAAACATTTATGGCATACGGGAGCAAAGTACCTCTAACAATCTTGGGTTCCTTTGAGGCCGAAATTTCCGTAAACAGTAAAACCGAAACGGACATATTTTATGTAATAAAAGATGGCACAAATAATTTATTAGGCAAAAATACCTCACAAGCTTTGGGTATTCTAAAAATCGGACTCGAAAATAATAATAATACCTCAATTTTTCCTAAATTTAAGAACGTTGTTGTCGATATCCCGATTGATGAAACAGTGAAACCTGTATGTCAGCCTTACAGGAGAATTCCTATTCCCCTAGAAAATAAAGTTAACTCAAAACTAAATGATCTACTCACATCTGACATAATCGAAGAGGTTCCTGGTCCATCAAGATGGGTTTCACCTATGGTACCTGTCCTTAAAAGTAATGGCGAAGTAAGGATTTGCGTAGATATGCGAGCGGCTAACAAAGCCATATTAAGAGAACACCATCCATTACCTACCATGAATGAACTTCTACCAAGGTTTAAAGACGCTAAAATGTTTTCTAGATTAGACATAAAAAATGCTTTCCATCAGATAGAGATTGCCCCAAATTCAAGGTACATCACTACATTTATAAGCAATAAGGGTTTGTTCCGGTATAAAAGATTAATGTTCGGAATAAACTGTGCACCGGAAATTTTTCAAAAAATACTAGAACGAATCCTTATGAAATGCGTGGGCACCGTCAATTTTATTGACGATATTCTAATATTTGGTTGCAATGAAGAAGATCATACTAAAAAACTAAAAAATGCCCTAAATGTACTGAAATCTAATAACGTATGTTTGAACAAGGAAAAATGTATATACGGCATTACAAAAGTTCTTGGGATATACTCTATCAATGGAAGGCATAAAACCATTAGAAAGCTACGTGGGTGTTATAAAAACATTTAGGGCCCCTAAAACTTTGGATGAAGTTTAAAGCTTTTTAGGTTTAGTTAATTATATAGGTAAATGGATAGCAAATCTAGCGACGCTAACTGAACCAATTCGGCAAATACTGAAACTAAAATTGGGCAAACACGCTAATATAGAAAAATATTGGCGATCGGAACAAGAATCATCTTTTCAAAAAATAAAAGACAACTTGTCCAAAATACGATCACTAGGATATTATAATCCTTCAGATCGAACATGCGTAATTGCAGATGCTAGTCCAGTAGCGTTAGGCTGCATACTCATCCAAATAAACCACAAAGGTCCAAGGGTTATTGCTTTTGGTAACAAATGCTTAACCAATTGCGAAAGAAGGTACTGCCAAACGGAAAAGGAGGCTTTGGCTTTGGTCTGGGCAGTTGAACATTTTCAAATGTATCTTTATGGTTTAAAAGAGTTCGAGCTTATAACTGACCACAAGCCGCTCGAGGTAATATTCGGACCAAAGTCAAAGCCCAATATTAGAATAGAAAGGTGGATTTTACGCCTTCAGGCCTATAATTTTAAAGTGGTGTATAGACCAGGTAACACTAACATTGCAGATCCTTTAAGCAGATTATGCCCTACTGTTAACTCTATCCAGTTTGATGAAGAAACAATACAATATTTAGTGGAATTGGCACGACCGGTAGCAGTATCATTGACGGATATCAAACATCATTCTGAAATTGACGAAGAGTTTATTAAAGTAAAAAAGGGACTTTTTGAAAACCAGTGGGATAAAACGATAAATACATATCAAATATTCCAGTCGGAACTTTGTTTTCACGATGGAATACTATTGCGTGGCAACAAAATTGTGATACCAGCCAAATTAAGAAAAGAAGTCCTACTGGCGGCTCATGAGGGACACCCTGGAATCTCGGCAATGAAAGGACGCCTTAGAACAAAGGTATGGTGGCCCAAAATTGACAGCGAAGCCGAAAAATTGGTTAGGACGTGCAAAGGATGTATCCTGGTATCGGTACCCACAGGTCCGGCACCTATGAAACGCCGCGAATTACCGAATAAACCTTGGATAGACGTGGCAATAGACTATCTTGGTCCTTTGCCAAGTGGTGACTACCTATTGGTGATAATAGACTATTACAGTAGATATAAGGAAATTAAATTTACCAAAGACATAACAGCAAAAAAATCAATCAATTTACTTCAGGAGATATTTTCTAGAACGGGCTATCCAACCAGTATTACAGCGGACAACGGACACCAATTTGTCAGCGAAGAATTTAAAGCGTTTTGCAAAACCCACGCCATAAGATTATTTCATACCAGTCCAATTGTAATATTTTTTTATTTAGTGACAAATATAGAATTGATTTTCACTATAAAATATTGCAACACTTTAAAAATTTCCAAAAGTTAAGGTATGAACGTAGAAATATTTATTTTTCAGTCAGTTCCAACTGTTTCTTTTGGTAGTTATGTAAACTCTCCAAACGTCAATTTTTAGTTTTTAGACGATAAAATTACTCTATTAGGTATAGGATCAACTGTGCAGTAATTTTATTATTTTTAATGCAATGAAAAAAATGCAAAGTAAATTTTCGTCTTCCCAATCATATGGTAATTATCAGTATCTTTGAAATATACAGTGACAAAATATCCATTTTTATTAAATGAATACCCCGTCTATTTTTTACACCTATGAAAAGCTAAAAAATATCTTTCCAAAAAACTTCATGCCAAATTTTCTGATATACCCACCTATGATATTTAAAAAACTAAAATTAATACCTTCCTGCAAATGGCCATATTATTTTTGAATATATAAAAAACAGTTACAAATAGAGTATTTCTTAAAAGGGCTTCTTTATACAGAGCATTCCATGTAAAAAATTACACTGTGTGTAATATTTTTTAGTACGAGAAATAATAAAAATATTAGAGAGGGACCACTTTAAATGGCAATCAATTTCCCTCGTACAGATTGTCACTACAATTTGCTGCATATTCAAATAATTTATTAGGCCGTCATTTACTTTTGTCATACAAGATTCGGACTAAAATGTTATCAGTCTGTCTCTCTTTCTCACTTGAGTTTTATGCAATTTTATTTCATTAGGCCGCCATTTTGTTTCGCCATATTCGATTTTTACCAAAATGTTTCCATTCCGTTGAAAACTTAAATTCAACTGGATAAGTAGTTTTTAAGCTATGCTGCGTACCGACAGACTGACAGAAGTGGGAAAACATGGGGCCCAAGCACCCTAAAATGCAAAGTTCTGCAAAAATGTTAAAGGGTTAATTTTTCATTTTTTGCTCTTTTAAACTGATCTAAATGCTGGTGGTTGCCCTTCTTCAATAAGGACTTTTATTTATTTTAAACTTTATAATTAAATGGTTAAAGTATTAACTTCTATTTGTTTATTTTTCTAATGATTTAATAAATCCTATTATGTATTTTAATAATTTTAATACAGAATAAGTGTGTAACTTATTTTATTAAGACCATATTACCATTTTATTAAAAATCGTCTTAAAATAAACAATACATTTGGAAAAATAAAAAACATATTTTTATTAC
This sequence comes from Kuschelorhynchus macadamiae, assembly GCA_030620095.1. NCBI lineage: Eukaryota > Metazoa > Arthropoda > Insecta > Coleoptera > Curculionidae > Kuschelorhynchus > Kuschelorhynchus macadamiae. The sequence continues at coordinate 495,407 of JAUTXW010004619.1, forward strand.
CAATTCATTAGATAAATATAGAAAACAAATGTATTAGAAATTAAAGTTGGAAGTTTCATTTTGAAAAAATATTTAATTCAGAATAAATATAACATTTTGACTAGTACGTCTAAAACTTAAGCTCTATCTCAAAATATGGCTTACTAAAGTATTCAACAATTGTCTGTTAAAATTATTAGATTTTAGTTTAATGTTGATTCTTTAACAAATGTTTCTTAGTGTCCTATTTATTTAAAAAGCTGTTATGTATCTTAAAATAGTTATTTCCTACCTCGAAATACCTGATAGTGTCTTTAAGAATATCAAAGTCTGTAAGGTCTCTAAAATATCTGGAAATACAAGTGTAAAAATATTATATCACGCCTTTATAATAAGGTATAATAACATTAAAATCTGTTCTGGAAAAGCACAATATAATATCCACTAAAATGTTCACTTTTTTCGCTGCACTCACATGTAGCGATTAATTAAAGTCAAATTTAGGTCTCTTGAAATCACCACTTATCTTAATCTTATCTTAACTTCTGTTTTATTAGAATATTAGTAGGTATTAGGTACAATATTATTCACCATCACCAATTGATGCCAACAATGCTGCTATATCTTCCATTTTAGAAGTATAACAAACACAAGTATTAAGGATCTCCAGGCAGACCTTAGTAGCTTCAGATTTTTAGCTCTTCATCACCTTTTAATTATTTCCAAAATAATAAAGTATACTTAGTTAATTAGGCCAAACAAATGTGTCGTGTTTTGCTCCACGTCAACAAAATAATTTTAAGGTTAACAGTAATTGTCAAATCGTAATGAAAAACTGGCCTACTTGACGTCAAAAAATACATGCAATTTTCCATTTAAGAAATGGATGCTACTTCCAACCTTTGTCAGTTGTTTCGCTAAATCACGTGATTTAGCGATTCGTTAACTAACGAAATGATAAGTGCAAAATCGCACCCCAGGTCCTTCTGCTTGTCCTCCAAAGATAGAAATAGCCGCTTATCACTTATTTTGCCTCTAACGACAATTTAACTCTCTACAGTTGAGGCAGAAATTATGGATAGTAGTGGAAATTTTCAGACTGCGTATTTTGTTAGATACTGGCAGCATGGCTAATTTTATTTCAGAGCCTTGTGCTAATCGATTGGGCTTGCCTCGTAAAAGATATTCAATGCCCATTGAGGGTCTCAATAATATGTCTTCTTCTTGCAACCGTGGCATAACCCAGTATCATATCAAATCTTTAGGAAAATTAGATCCAAGTTTCCAATTTGAGGCCATCATTATTCCCAAAATTTGTTCTGAGCAGCCAAAAATGGCTGTTAATACGTTCAAATGGGCGTACATCCAACATTTGCCTCTTGCAGACAAGAAATTTCATACACCAGGACCTATTAACATTTTAATCGGGGCCGAGCTGGTGCCTCATATTTTATGCTCAGGTCGTGTAGTTGGGCATCCGAACCAACCAGTGACCATTGAAACGATATTTGGTTGGATTCTATAAGGTAGAGCTTCAGGTTTATTGGTCGAAAATTATTCAGTTAACCTTCATGTTTCATCGGAGCCTCAGCTTGGTTCTTGTCTTGAAAAATCTTGGGGTTAGAAACTATTTCTAAGCCTTTATCGATGTCACCGGATGACATCAAATGTGAGACTTTGTTTAAACAAACTACATACCGGGAGCCATCAGGGCGATTTGTGGTTTCTCTACCTTTTAAACAAACTAAGCCGCAGCTTGGAAATTCATACTTACAAGCCATTAGAAGATTTAATATGCTAGAAAAGCGTTTATCTAAACACTCTACTTTAAAGATAGCTTATTCGGAATTAATGCAAGGCTATTTGGACTCAAAATATATGTCATTGCTTGATTCTTCTCAGTATGAGTCTGCTTCGGCATATATTCCACATTTCTGCATTCAAAAAAATTCCAAAATTCGTGTTGTTTTGATGCTTCCTGTACAACTTCAAAAGGTATCTCGCTCAATGATAGTCTCTTTACGGGGCCCAAGCTCCAACAGGATATTGCTTCGATTCTTCTTCTATTTAGAATTAATCCCTTCGTGTTTATATGCGACATCAAACAGATGTACAGGCAAATTCTGGTTCACTCAGCTAGCTCATAGAGATTTTCAAAGAATCTTGTGGCGTTTTTCGGATACTGAGCCTTTGCAAGAATATGTATTAAACACAGTTACTTATGGAGTATCTAGTTCACCTTACCTTGCCTTAAGAACCCTTAAGGAGTTAGCCATTCGGGAAGGTGATGCCTTCCCTCGAGCGGCAGATGTCTTAAAACAATATTTTTGTGGACGACGCACTTGTTAGTTCTGATTCTTTGGAATCGTTGCTAAGGCTCCAATCAGAGCTTATCGAGCTTTTGGAAAAGGGAAAGTTTGAACTTAGAAAATGGGAGAGTAATCACCCTGCTGTTCTTTCAGCTGTGTCTTTATCTCATTTGCAGATGCCCTGTACATTTGATAAAGACCATCCTGTTTTAATTAAAATTCTGGGTTTACAGTGGAATCCCTATGAAGATACATTTTCCTATGCATGTTCGCCCATTGAACGCCCTTGCACTAAACGTATTATACTCTCAGAAATTGCTCGTATTTATGATCCATTAGGTCTCACCAGTAGTTTTATTTGCTAAGCATCTTATGCAACAGCTGTGGATAACTGAAACTCCCTGAGATGAACGCCCGAGTGATAATATTGTTCAGTAATGGAACAGATTCAAAGACGAACTTCCAGAGCTTTCTAAAATCAAAATACCGAGATGCTCATTTGCCGATCATCCTGTCCGTGTTGAGTTACATGGGCTCTGTGATGCGTCACAGATTGGCTGCGGTGCCGTGGTCTATTTTAGAATTGAGCAATCTTCAGGAGAGGTTCAAGTATATTTTGTTTCAGGTAAAGCTAGGGTTGCAGCACTTAAATCTCACTCCATTCCCAGACTTGAGTTAGTAGCCGCAGTTTTACTTAGTGATTTGATAAATTACATTAAGCAAGTCTATTCCAGACACATTATATTTGATGTCATTTTGGCTTGGTCTGATTCCCAAGTCGTTCTGGCTTGGTTGGCCTCTTCAGCCCATCGCTGGAAGCCTTTTATAGCCAATCGAGTATCACATATTCAAGATGTAATTTCATTCGATTCATGGTATTATGTGCCATCCGCAGACAACCCAGCTGATTGTGCTTCACGCGGTCTAACACCCGCGGAGTTAGAGAATAAGGATCTTTGGCTTCATGGCCCATCGTGTCTACAAAAATCTTCATTACATTGGCCGTCCTCTCTTACTATGTCGGATATTCCAATTCCTGATGTAACAGAGGAGGAGAGGAAACCAGTTTTTACAAACACTGTCAGTGACAATTTTCTGACTCTGTTATTGAACCGATTTTCTGCGTTTTTGTAAAATTCAGCGCATTGTCGCTTACATATTGCGATTTATTTCTGGCTTGAAATCAAAGAACAAAATAAGTCAAGACATTTTATCTCCAATGGAAAAACAAGAAGCTTTGCTTGTGTTAGTAAAGCATGTACAAGACGAGTGTTTTTCCGATATTATTCATAAAAATCGTCTATTACCCAAGTCTTTTCGCAAGCTTGCTATTTTCACAGATAAAAATGGCTGCCTTAAGGTGGGTGGTAGAATAAAATATGCTGAGTTACCCTACAATGAAAGACATCCTCTACTTATGCCGATCCCATCGACTTACTGAGCTTATAATAGAGCATGTTCACATGAAAAATCTTCACCCAGGTTTTAAAACTCTACAAAATTTACTTTTGCAGCAGTTTTGGATTTTAAACCCCCGTTCTGCTATTCACAAATGTTTATCTCATTGCATGAGGTGCTTTCGCTCCAAACCAAAATCTTATGCCCCATTGGTGGCTGATCTTCTATCTCTGAGGATTTCGCAAGTAAAAGTTTTTTCTATAGTTTGTATTGATTATGCGGGTCCTTTAGTAATAACCTTAAGCAAGTCACGTGCAGCAAAGACTCTAAAAGCTTATATTTGTATTTTCGTTTGTTGTGCTGTAAAAGCCATTCACCTAGAGCTTGTTTCAGATCCCACTTCAGAGGCCTTTATTGCCGCCTTTAGACGCTTTGTTTCAAGGTGTGGCCGATGCTCAATTCTGAGTGACCAAGGTACCATTTTATTGGCGCGAGCAAGCAACTCCTTGAATATTCAAAGCTAGCAGCAGTCGCAACTTCCATCCAGTGGAAATTTAATCCCCCCGGATCACCACATTTTAATGGTCTGGCCGAGGCAGGAGTTAAATCGGTTAAGACTCACCTTAATAGAGTTGTTGGTACTCAAGTACTTACCTACGAGGAATTAAATACGCTTCTTATCCAAATAGAGGCATTATTAAACTCGCGCACTCTGTGCGCAGTTAGTAATGATCCAAATGATTTTCAACCACTTACACCAGCTCATATCATGACCCCCGAACCTATAAATAGTTGTATTCCGGATCCTGATTTATCTCACTTAAAAATTAACCGTTTGAGTAAATGACAACTTGTTCAGCGCATGCAAGCTGATTTTTGGAGACGTTGGCAGCACGAATACCTCCACACCCTCCAGCAAAGAGCAAAGTGGTCACAACAAATGTCAAATATTAAAATCGGGAGACTGGCTGTAGTAAAAAATGAACATAAGTCACCCCTTCAATGGGACTTGTCTGGCATTGTCAAACTACATCCGGGAAAAGATGGTATAGTTCGGGTAGTTACTATAAAGACCTCCCGCAGTACGATGCAACGGCCAGTGGTGAAACTTTGTCCACTGCCGTTTAATTAATTGACTTAGTCAATTCTTTAGTTTTTTGTTGTTATTTTAGAGTTACTCTTTTTTTTTAAGGATTAATCTTAAGTGTTAAATCCTAGATTATTTTTTATTATTTTATTTTTTTATCAGAAAAAAAAACGGTGTTTTTTTGGTGGGTGGAAATGTTAAACTCGCACATTTAATTAATAATTTTATTTATTAATTTGGTAACAAAAGAAAAGGTCAAGCCTCTAGTTGCAGGCCTTTGCATTATTTAAGCCTAAATTTAACAAACGTATTTCCCACCTAAAAGTACCCATAAGATTGCTCATATATGGCACAAAAAAAAAGGGCCGAATCGATACTGCGAGACAAGGTCGGCTGATGTCAGAAGATATCACGACAGAGAGATGCAGTAAAAATGCCGAGTGACATTCTATAAAACTTCATATTATTATAAATACAGTCTTGACAGACATTAAATAATATCGGTTGAAATCGGAGTGCCACATTCTAATAGTGCATCCCTAGAAGTATCCAGTAGACACCAGAAAAGGAGCCCCTAACGCCGACGAAGCAATCCACTGCTAAGGTGAGTGTCATTTTCTTTAGTGACTTGTAGGTACACGGGATTTATTCATTTATCATTTCTATGATAGGCCAACATATATATTTGTGTATTTTAATAATAACCATATAGTTACAGTCTGCTCAAATTAATATATGAATGAAAACCTCCCGGCGTTTTCAGGCCTAATAAAATATTGTTTGTCAATGCAGAAAACTACTACATCGATTTATGTTCAAATTTTGCTCAAAAATCAAATATTATATAGGGATGAACTGGTAAAAATATTGAGACAAATTCCAAATGGTGGAACAAAACGGTGGCCTAATTAAATGTTTAAAAATATCTGAAAAAAGTACTTATCGGATTGATTGGTGACATCCCCAGTTTAAATATTTATTACTAAAAATGTATGAATTGCTCATTTAATATCGATTTTTAATCAAATCTGTATAAATATAAAAATTCGCTCGCATTCTAGGCATTCCTACTCTCATTTTTTAAATATTTACTAAAAATGTATGATATGTATTTTCTAATACTCCCAGATTCCTACTTTCTTTCAGCCAAATCTACACAAATGTTAAAATTCCGCCATGTTGGCATTACAATCTTGAAATTTTAAAATGTTGAAAAAAATTCATGATGTGCAGTCTTAGATACCCTTAAATGCCGAATTTTAATCAAATCTGCAAAAATTTTAACATTTGTCTGCTATGGGGGTGCCGCCATTTTTAATTCTCAGTTATTGACTAAAATTTCATAACTTTTATTCTTAAATACTTCTAGATACTGATATTTCAGCCGAATCTGTACAAATGACAAAATTCGTTCGCTATATTGGCGCCACCATTTTGATTTTTGTTGTGCATTCTTAAATAATCCCCACAAATGTTAAAATCATCCGTCCGACCTGTTGACATTGTCATTTTGACACCGCTATTTTGAATTTTCAAATGCTAACACTTTTAAATTTTCCTAGGTACTGATTTTCAGTTTTGGCTACACAAGTAACAAAATTCGTCGGCCGTATTGGCGCCGCCATTTTGGATTTCTAAACGTTGACTAAAAAAATTCGGATTTTCTATATCCGAAAGTGTATGCATGTCAAATTTGAAAATAATCGGTAATGAAAGTGCTGAAAAATCCATTACAAGATTTAAAGCCAATAAAAGCGCGTTAAAAGCATTGATTTTAGTTTAAAAGTCTAACACCCGTATTCATTAAAGAGGTTTAACTTTAGACAAGGTCTAACTTGACAGTTACAGGTTTAAGATGACATTTTCAATATCTGAACAAATCATTTTTCTAAATGTCACAATTCTTCATTTTCGTACATCAAATATTTTAACAAGTTGTCATTTTGTTTCGCTATATTGAATTCATAGCAATATTTTACCAGTTTTTTTTTATATCAGACGTAATTTTTGTGAAAAATTAAATAAAATTAAAGTTAATCGAGTTAGTGGATTTTTTAGCTATACCTACCGGAACAGGCCGACCGACCGACGGTAATAGAAAAACATGAGGATCTGTAAAAACCCGGAACGATAATTTTTTCACGAATAATGATATTTCCTTATGCGAGAAGTGAAAACTCACGCCGTCACTGATATTCGTCAACAAAGGGCCACGGCTTGGGCATGGACCATCCCCACTTCTTGTTTTATCGTAAACATTGGTCGACAGAATGTGAAAAATAGAGGAACCATGTTGGCGCATACCCCTAACGTGATTTATGAATGAATTGTGATCTCTACTTTAATTCTTATTCTAAGGTGGAATCAATGGAAAATGTGTTCAAGAATCTTTAAAGATAAAGGTATCAATCCTAGTATATTCGTAGTCAGCAAGAAAAATGCATTTGCTAAAAGTATAACATACAGGGTGTTTCATTAAAAAAATCATTGTTTGGTCTGCTGCATATGTTTTAAATATCCTACATACATATTTAAAAACAAATGTAGCAAACCTAGCATATTTATATTCAGCAAGAAAAAACCCATGTGATGAATATATATTATACAGGGTGTTCAATTAAAAATCATGTTGGGTCTGTCACATATTTTTAAGTCATCCTATACCCATACATAAATAGATACTATTTTTTGTAAAAAGATACGTAGAATACCCTATATCTTTTATATTTGGCATTTTTTTCTATCTCCAAAATTAAACCAAAATTTTGCGTGGCGAGTTGCGAAGAAATGCACTAAACTGAAATCGGAAGGTTATTTGAGAGTTTAAAAATAAAGGATATTTTAAATTGTAAAAAACGTTCGGCAAAATGGTCATCATTTAAATCTATATAAAATTTAATGGATCTGAATGAGTTGACGTTTGAGGTAACATGAAAGTTTGTTTAAACCAAATACTTCCCTTTTCCCAGGAAAGTAAAAACAAGCAAAAGAGAATTTTTTAAATAAAATGTTAAAACAATTTACAATTCGTTGAAAACGAAAAATCATCTTCTATCTCTCGAAGTATAGCCTTTTCTAACGCAGGGGTTGTACCAAATTTCAAAAGGTTATATGAATGCTTTTCCGAAATAGTGCGACCGAAAAGTAAAAATGTACCAAAAGTACGTTCTGACACGGATACGCCGACGAACAGACTTTTTGAATCCTGGCAAGGACATATTACACTCTCGCCATGTCGAAAGTGTATTAAAAATTATATGTCACGTTGTAATGTTTTGTCCACGTTTCATAAATTATGTTTTCTTTCTTTGAAATGTTAAGCAGTTCAAAATTTATTGAAAAAAACAATTATGTAATTAATAAACAATAACAAACTATAAAAACTTTAATGTGGAAAAAGTTTAGTTTACGTGGAAATTATAAATGGGTAAACATTTTACACGAAACTTATAATAATACCCTCCATTCTACTACTGGAAAAAACCATCTGAAATCAATAAAAACAATGAAAAGGAAATTGTGACATATTATATATACAAGAAAACAATTGACCCTTGAAAACCAAAATTTAAAATTGGTGACTATGTCCGGATTAGCATACAACGAAAAGCGTTTACAAAGGATTACACTTCTAATTGGTCAAATTAAATTTTTAAAATATATATAGTTAAATTAACAAATCCTAGAACGTAATTAAAAGGCGGAAAGGAGAATAAGTTTCAGTAAAATTGATAGCATAAGTAAAACTCATAACTCTTGGTTTTAAAAAAGTATATAGATTTTAAAATTTTATTGATTTTTATATACAAATAAAATATTATCAAATACTTAATTGTTTTTTTTTAATATTTATTCAGGTACATTAAATCTTTGCTAATATTTTGTACTCCTAGAATCTAGAATTCTAGAATCGAATCTAAATAAAAATTTTTATATTAATAACAGTTTCTTTTTAGAGTATTTGTCTACTTTATTTCCAACTCGCGTGGATACATTATTAACATTTCCAACACTGTACTAACATTTTCACTCTTGGAATTTTGGCTTGGATTAAGAACATTATATACATCTGTTAACATTTTAACTCCCTCATTGAGATTTGAAATTTGCCACATGTTGAAGTACTTATACAATTCTTGGTTTTTAAGTATTTTAAACCTATATTTAACAAGTTCCTGTAGTTCCCATAATTTATCCATGAAATCCCGCGCAATACAAACATAAACTCCGTTTACTTTTTGCTTTCTTATAATAGGAGTAGCATTAATTTTTTAAAACGAAGAATTCTTAGTTGTTCTATTTGAACATTGTGAATGGTTCGAAACTTATAGAGAAAAATAATTGGTTTAGGACAGATGTCATTTTCTTCCTCAATTGCGCTATTAAATTTACACCAAATAGTGAAACTCGTTAAAAATTTACACAAGAACTAATTCTGACAGATTAGACTTTTTCTTTAAACTCTATCTTTCACGGAAAACCCAAAATTGATACTTTAAATCCTTCTAAAGTTTCAGTAGAGAAAAAAAAATACAGCTGTAAAATGAAATTTTGCCTATATATTATTTAATTTAATTAATACACACGCACATACATACATATACACACATATCCGTATAGACATCATACATTTTTTAAATAGGTTTTTCATGTCCTAAGAAAACTAAAACGTCAAAAAACATTTTATATTTTCAGAAAATTTATATAGTGTATTAATAATCCGTTATGTGGACAAGCAAACATTTAAAAAAATTCTTCCGGACCGAAGTACTTTTACGCGTACAATAAATATACTGGAATAAGTTGATATCCTGGGTAATTAATAACATCTGTATAGCCCGAAACCATATATGTATGTATATAACTTCAAAACCGCAACATCAGCGTCAAAAGCAACGCCAAACTCAAGTTTATAGATCCAGATCCATTACCTGTTTTTATTATTCCAACTATAATTACGTTCTTTTGGTAAAAATATTTGAGAATCAAGCGTATGGTAAAATGTCATAGAATTTCTGCCGGATTTGAAAAATTTATTTTACTTTACGGTCGATATCTATTTTTATCTCCCTCGATGCATTTGAAGAAATATTTACTAATTTTTGGATTCATATAGTGGTAAAAAGGTCTACTTGTCCAAATACAATAATAACGTGCATGCCCTATTTATATGTCAAAATCTTTTAAAAATGAAAAATCGCGCATTTTTGCTTTCAAGTTAAATTTGCTGGTATTTCGGTACATTTTCGAATCAAATGGTAATGCGCAAATTTGTACAAAATAAATTAAAATTTTAAATTTGGTTTGTTTTTGTTAAAAATCTAAATAGCCTCTTTTATGTTCACGTTCAAAGTGAAAATATCGTATTATATATTCAAAAAATTGTAACTTAATCATTTTAAAGGCCCTAAAATTTAGCCAAACTTACTAAGTATATAATAAATTAGTTTTAATAGCGGCTATACCCACGCCGTATTTGACTGAACATCAAGGCAAATCGATACTTTGGCGTTTTTTAACTTATGCAGACGTTTCTTTTAAGCTAGATTTTCGAGTACTTAGGTACGTCGAACAAACAAATAGTAATTTAGAAAGTTGTAGAAATTAGATTGACATTCAGTTCAAAAGTTACGTGGCAAAAATTGTTTGCTGTCACAATATTTTTTAATAACTTTCGCCACTAAAAGTTACATAAAACTGGCAGAAACATGTTTAAAAATTTTAAATAGTTTAAGAGCTATGAAAAAAACAGTTTTTTTGATAAATGACAGGTGCCAGAATATTTTTTATTAACAAATTACATAACAAGTTAGAGGTACTGTGAAAATCGTATTTAAAAGTTTTAATCAGTTCAAAAGCCACGGGAAAACAATTTTTTTGACAACTGTCAAAATATAAAAAACTACGTCTCCAAAAGTTACATGGAACTGTGAAAACTGTATTTAAAATTTTTAAGCAGCTCAAAAGTCGCAAAGAATGAAATTTTTTTGGCAGCTGTCAAGTTACCTTAAAAAAACACGCCACCAGAGGTTAAATACATCTGTAAAAATCGAATTTAACCATTTTAAGCAGTTCAAAAGTCACAGGGAAAAACACATCTTTTTGATCGCAGTCAAATTCTTTTTTTATTAAATTACGCCTCTAGTTACTTTAAATATTCTATCTAATCGATACTTTGAACCCTTCAAAAGTTTCAGTTAAGAAAGGCTGCTAAAACAAAATTTCGACTAGTCATTATCCAAATCACCTAAATCGATGTCTTATACTGAAATGTTTCACTACTGCCCCTGTATAACATTATATATGCAGATATATCCATATTCATCCTGCCAAAGTCAAAAATACCCGAAAAATGGTTTTTGCGGCCTTAAAATTGAATCAAATTTATTTAAATAAGGCAAATGTCCCATATACGAACTATTAAGAAGATTTTGACTTTGTTACGGGATTTGAAATTTAATTTGAAAAAAAGCATAACTAAGTTGACTGATATTTTACAATAATTTATATTTATTTGACACCTATATTTTAATTTATATTAATTAACAAGTAAGTAAAACTTCATTGCAATGAACGTAATTCCGTTCCACTTAGCTCATCTGTTCCTTTTTTTTTATTAAAATTTGTTAATTTTAAAAAATGTGACCATCAGTTTTTTAGCATTTATTTTCATACAATTTAAAGAGTGGCTAAAATTATAACATAATAATTAAACTATAGAATAATCATGTTATTTAAAATTAATTAAAATCATGCACTGAATATATCCCTCTCTTATTAATTAAAATAGGAGGCTTTATTTTTTTAAGTACATCCTGAACTATAAAATAATATGTCGTTTTTTCTGGCTAACGCCAATTGCAACCACATTTTTCCATGGATTTGACTAGATATTTTACACCGTCATCTTTAGAAATTTGTAATACAAAACCTAGAAATTTTTGTCTTTCATACAAAACTATAACATAATCGCCTTTGATAATACGTATTAGTTTTTATGGAATTACTGGATGTTACAATTTCTCTATTTTTATTCAGTTTATTTTCTTTTCCCTTCAGCTCCACGACTTTAGCTTTTTCTTTTAATTCTGCCTCTTCGAGTATTTCTTTTTTCTCTTGATCCTTCCGATAACCCGATTTTTAGTAAATTTTAATAGAATATTACTGGGAATTCTCTTGTATGGCAACACTGCAACTGTTGACATTAATTTTCCATCAGCTGAAGAAACTAATAATAGAGTAAGGCATTCCTTTTCATCATTCCCAGATCTATAATAGACTTGTTTAGATCCCTTTCGTACCAGCACTGCCTGCTCCTTTGGATCAAGCAAAAATGCAGATTCATCGCAATTAAAAATCGTAGCTGGATCTAGCAAATCTTCAAGAAGATTGTTTTCTTCTAAATACGAATAGACCTTTTAAAACCAGGCTCTAAGTTTTTATTCCGTAACTGAGACGCGAGCTCTCGTTAACGCTTGTGATACTTTTCGACTGATGGACCGATTGTAAAGTTGTTAGGGCGATTCAGTTCTTTAACTAATTTAGTAATACTTGTCAGCAAGTGCTGTTTGGTGACGGGAAACCCTATTTCAACTAGCTAATACACCCATTTGACAATAATTTCCTATTATTCCCGGTTTAAAATAGTAGAAGCACCAGGACCCAGTTGTTTAGTATATTTATTCTTAATTTTGTCTAACAATGTTTGTTTGGGAATATTGAAAAGTTGTAAAACCCTGTATGCCGTCATAGAACCATTGTTCACCGAATTAATAACAAAGAGTAAGGCTTCTTCTGTGTATTTTTTGTTTAGTTTTAAAGGCATGATATATCTGAAATAACAGATAAAAACCAGTAATAGGTAAGAAAACAAAAAATATTTTGAGTTTGTTGGTAGATTTTAATATTTAATGGTAGATTTTAATATTTAATACTCTTAAATCTAAAATAACGCTTTTGAGATTGTGATTAAAATATCTTAATAAATTATCAATCGAATCCCATCCTAGTTGTACTCACCCTAGCCCTCGGTTTTTTAGTGATTTGTTAGATAAGTCCCTAATAAAAGAGTCAAGTAATTGAAGTTTTCAAAATCAAAAGCTGTGTTAATACTAAAACCCAAAAATATCTAAACATAAATACCAAAACACTTTCTGAAACCAAACCATACAGGTGTCCTTTAATTACGATCTATAGAACGGAATTACGGAATCAGAAACAAATCATAAACCTAATCCCGTTCTATCTTTAAAAAAAGTTCACCATGTTAAATGCAGCAGTTATATATAAAATTCTACCTAACTAACATAGAATTACGTTGAAAGGTTAATACACTAAAGTTTTACACTAAAAAGGTTAAAAGCTTTGAATTTTGATGTAATAATTGAGATGAATTTTTTAACAAAAATATGATATGTAGTTTCTGTTTTTAACGATTTATTAACCTAGATATTATTTAAAATGTAGTACGTAATTATCTATTTGAAACTAAATATTTTTCTGGAGTTAACTTATTAATTTGATTTATCATATAATTTTTTGTTGGTCAGTGGCGGACGAATACCACCAAATTTCTACTAAAGCATTTAGCTGCAAACTTAAAACGAAGTTTTGTGCCTTTTTGCCTTCATATTAATTTAGTCTTATGACACTTTTCAATAAGTAGAAATCAAAAGCAAAAAATCAGAGAAAAAAATTAAGAAAATACGCTACAAGCTGCAGGGTATTTAGGCAAATGTGAATCATGCTTCCCACTTACCGGTAGCATGCTTAAATACAATTTTTCTTAATTCTAGATTACACTAAGTGAAACTCGTTTAAAATCCAGACAAAACAAAATCTTAAAAAAAGGGTAGATCTTGTTAATTGTGAAAGAAGAAAGTATGTCATTCAAATTTGTGAATTATATTTCGATGCGAACCGAAGAAACCACCATGAGTATTATGTCATCTGATAAACCCTAAGAAATGAGTAGGCTCCTTATATCTGAAAACAAATCTCTAGAGGGAACTCTTACCCACACACAGATATGGGCGAGATGTTTCCAATACTCTATACGATTATTGCAGATGAAAAAATAGGGTAAAAACTCCAGGTATAAACAGAAGTTTATTTGTTTTAATTTCCATTCTGATAAAAACGTTTTGTGCTTGTTTAAGCCTCAGGTTTGCTTTAACCTTCTTTTAGTACGTAGTACACAGTTAAATTAAGCTTATAAGCGGTTAGCAAAAACACTTTATGAGTATGCTGACTAAATGAACAAAAACCAGATCATCCACAATACTAAAATAAACACCAGTTCATTCAATAAAAATATTACTTATGTTTCTGCATTACCTATGTTGTTTCCCACTTTTCATGGAAACTCATAGCAACTTTTGTTTATGTTGATGTAAAAAATGAGCAACAGTGACAATAGTAAAGGAATAACGTAGAACCATATAAAAAACATTGGTACCCAGTTTGTCGCACAGATAACAATCTAATTTAAAAACATTTTTCAATTTGAGATAATAAATTTACGCTTTTATATGAGATGTATATTAGAATACATATATACTATTTTAAATTTCAAGATATTATTGGTTTTAAGCAAGGGTTTATTCCCTGAAACAAAAAAAAGTTTTTTTAATGTTTAAAATAAAAACTAAAACTTTGTGCTTTAAAAAACTAGTATACCATTTAGTTTTACAAAGTTTTAGTATTTTGGCTGCAAACTGAGCCGAATTCTGAACTCAAAAATATCAATACTCAGTCAGGGGCGTCCCAACTGGGAGGTGGAGGGTGAAAAGTCGCCCTAAATTTTTATGCGTAATTTTTTCAATTTACAGTTTGACATTTTAAAAACCCAGGGTTTTCTAAAAGAGACACTCTTGGCTTAATTCATTTTATATATATATATATATATATATATATATATATATATATATATATATATATATATACATACATATACACCATTTTCCAGAAAAAATGATTTGAAAATTATCTTACATAGCATTAAACACACAATTTTCAGTTGAAAATAGAAACGAAATTATTTAATTATTTACTGAAATATTCAAACTATGAAGTATGGAAATAAAAAAAAAGCAAAAACAATGTAATTCACATATGAACAAATAAATGTAAATTTTCAAGAAATTATTTTTAGATTAGTAAAATTATCTTTCTTTTCTAGAAAACTTAGATTTTTAAAATTGGAAACTGTAAATTGAAAAATCGCATAAAAAATGTCAGGACGACTTATGCCTCTCCCCGTCCCATTTGGGACGCCCATAACCTAGTATTGATATTTTTGAGTTCAGAATTCGATTCAGCGTAAAAAAGTGACCAAAACACCCAAATTTCATACTCTAGTCTTCAAACGTCTCGAAAATATTTAGGAAAAACCATCGGGAGCGTAGTAGCCCCCTAACGAAGCAGTTTTCGATATATGTTTATATGACATTTTAGTCTTATTTACGTCATAGATTAATCTGTAAAAATATTGACCTTTAATTCAGGGACACTCTCATGCTAATTGATTTTGACGCTTTTTGGTGTATGGTTTAATACTGTAAAATGATGTTTTCTAATAGTATAGTGGCCGGCTATAATAAAGTGGAAATGTTATAAAAGTTACGACCCATCTAAAGATACGTTCTGATTTTTTACGTCATCAACTTTATGACAAATCAGTAATTTTTATAGGGAGACTGATGTTTTTTTTGAAACTTTTTCCCTCTTGAAAATTTTTCGTAGAATGAGCGGGTTTTCCCACAATTTTTTTTCAATTACTTGCATACGCTAAATACTGTAAAAAAGTAATGGGCAAATGTGGTATAAAAATTTAATATAAAAAATGGAAAAATAACTAAGTAGAAAACATTAATTAAGCTGATGTCCAAAATGGTCTCTATTTTACTCAATACACTTAGTAACACTCTTTAAAAAATGAAATTGGACCTTATCTAAAGTCTAATGGTTATTGAAATTGGCGCCAGTATTTAAAATTCGTGCCAATAAATCTTCACGAGTATGTACAGGAGTCTTAAAAATTACTGTTTTAAAAGCGCCCCACAAAATGTAATCGAACATATTTAACTCCGGGGAACGTGAAGGCCACCTAACTGGTGCATCATTGCCTCTTCCAGTCCACCTGTTGCGATATTGGCTATGCAGATATTGCCGAACAGCAGCGGAAACATGAGATGGGGTACCATCGTGTATATACTGTAATTGGCAGCGTATTTTTCAAGAAATTGAAATAGATATTTCCATCTAATCTGTTTGGAATCTCGGATAGATAGCGATCAATAATATCTGCCCAAACATTTATTTGAAACTCATGCTGATGGTTGGCAACAATCCAAAATCCATATAAACGTTTTCGTTCTGAAAGTTAGTGACCCCACATCTTGTAAAGCACGCCTAGTCGGTAAACAAAATTTTTCTGCTAAAATGTGAATCACTAATTCTTTTGTTTTGAATAAATTGAGAAAATGTGAGGCGCATGGGAGGATCAATCGGTAAAAGTTCCTGAACTTTTTGGACAATACGGATGTAATAATTGCTCTTTTAAAATATCATGTACACTAGATGTAGGAATTCCCAACTCACGTTCTACGCGACGGACATTGACATTCGGTATTCTTCCACCATACCCAAAATTGCTTCTTTATTTTTGACTGTTCCAGTGGTTCGCCTATGCCCACTACTTTAAAAATTTCTCTCAAAGCGTGTCAGAAAGGTGGCGTTCAATTTTGCCAAATTTTTGGTGATTTGGCATTCGACGGTTTGGATGTTTCTTCATGTATACTCTAACACTTTGACGCCCGTTTCCTTGGCAAAACCCGTACACCAGGAGCATATTAACATTCTCGGGGTTAGTATAGTTTTGCGTGTTAATGGTAGAGATTCGAAATCAAAATAAAATTTGTCAGCGTATGACAAATTATTAAGTGTCATATTGACGAAAACTGGTGCAATAATTAATAATAATAAAATTATGATTAGTGTATGCATGTAATTTAAAAACAAACTTCTCATCCTACGAATAATTTTCTAGAGACAAAAAAGTTTTAAAAAACGTCAATCTGCCCGATAGAAATAACCGATTTGTCATAAAGTTGATGTCGCAACAAATCGTACCATTACAAAAACGTCATTTTATTGTATTAGAGCATACACCAAAAATCGTTAAAATCAATTAGCATGTTGGTTTTTAATTACTTGCATACACTAATAATTATTTTATTATTGTTAATTATTGCACCAGATTTAATTACTATGACATTTAATAATTTGACATACGTTGACAAATTGTGTCTGTTTAAGAATATTAGACTATCATTTTTAATTTCGAATTACTATTTACCACTTAACATGTAAAGTGTACGGGTTTTGCCCATTTGGCAATATTGAAAGCCCTGTTCGGGAAACGGACAGCTTTAAGAGGAACTTTCAAGGCAGGGGTCGTAGGTAAACAACTCTGAAAATAAAGAGGCAGTTTTGGAAATGGTTGAAGAAGAACCGAGTGGTAGTATCCGTCGCATAGAACGTGAGTTAGGAATTCCTAGAACTAGTGTACAAGATATTTTAAAGGAGCAATAATTGTTACATCCATATCATGTTCAAAAAGTTCAGGAGCTTTTGTTTACCGATGAGGCGTGCTTTACAAGATCTGGAGTCACTAACTTGGACAACGGACATGTTTATGCAGATGCAAATCCACATGCCAATAAATAATTTAAAATAAATGTATGGGCAGGTCAGTGGCGGCGATTCAGGTGAAGTAATAGGGAAAAATAAACAAGCAAACATCTAACTATATTTATTATATATCTGTTAAAATTTAAGTTTTTACATTCATTTATTCACCTAATTGGCAAAAAGTAAACTGTACATCTCGAATAAATATTTTACTTGAGCGTTGGCGGCATGTCTTTTTAAAACTCTCAATCAAACTTTATTATAACAACTATAACACGGGCGCAAACCGCTTCGACTTTGCTGGAGGTGCTATGTTTAGTTTACGATTTTCCTACTACGTTGCCATGACAACGCGTTTGCGATGACGTCGACCGCATGGAAGATTAATGTTAACCAGCGCCATACAACGCTCTCGGTGAATTGCTAACGCAGTACACTACACCTACGTGTCGTTCAGTTTGGGGTGGTTGTTTACTTTTATTTTCGCAAATTTCGCTGCAACCGGTTAGTTTCTTTGTCGTTTACTTGACTGCTTTGTATTATATTTATTTATGGTGTTGTTACAACTTTATTTGGTGTCGGGTTTATTAATTTACATTATTGATGAATCCGATCATGGATGTGATTTGCATTTTGTTGGAAACTCCATTTAATCGATGGAAGGAACAAGATCAAAGTTTTAATCGTCATCCTGGTTTTCGGCGTACAAGTGGTTATGTAGTAGTCAAATATTACAAAAATTGTTTTTCTGGCTTTGTTTACTAGTTTCCAATAAATATTCAGTGTGGAATAAGGAAGGATTTGCAGGTATGTTAAATATATGAAGGTCTTTACATAAACATGAAGACTCGGTGGAGGATTTAAAATGCGAATTAATGCTAAAAATATTTGTAGGCTGTATTTGTCCTGATGCAGCAAAGTTTAAAAATATTTCTAAACGTCGAATTTTTTGCAAGCCTTAGTGGTATTCCCTCATTTTTTCATCATTCAGC
Organism: Kuschelorhynchus macadamiae; assembly: GCA_030620095.1. NCBI lineage: Eukaryota > Metazoa > Arthropoda > Insecta > Coleoptera > Curculionidae > Kuschelorhynchus > Kuschelorhynchus macadamiae. The sequence goes on from JAUTXW010004619.1 coordinate 513,865, forward strand.
CAAACGAACGTATGCTCTTACATCTGCATCTACGAGGCGTATACCAACAATTACAGAAACTCGTTGGTCTTCAAATTCGAAGTTAGTAAATGTGATTGTTCAAGTTGCGTTCTTCAAAAAAAATTGTTTGACATTCATTTTTGCATATCCAATATAAAACACTGTCGTGAGGCGCTCTGTAAAAAAAGAAATGAACATTTTTTTTAATACCTTGTGTTTGTAAATTATGTATATCCAATATACTTAGATATGTAGTTATCCTTTTGTTTTTTGCAACCGATAAATGTGGCAACAGTGGTCCGTCTGCAAAGTAAATCGCGGCTGTTCCTTTGTGCTCCTCCGAACCCCGCTTCCGAGCGGCGAACCAACCACCAGCTGATTGACATTAAGAAGTGTCTCCTGAGAAATGCTATTGAAAAGAAGGTCGTGCGCGCCGCCTAAAAATTACTACTTCCAGGAGCAAGTGCTTTACGCGAAGCATAATATTGTATTTTCTCCTAATTAAATTAATGTAATAAGTTCTTAAATATATCCAGTTTGCTAAGGATATTTCGTGTTATTTCTTGGGAAGAAAAATAAAAATAAAAGCGTATACAGTTCATTAAACGAAACATTATGGTCCAGTGAGCCGGTTTTGGTTAAGGTAACGTGTCAAGGCGTGATAGAAGAAAGAAGCAAGTGGGTAAGTCCGGTATCCTGCATCCTTTGCTTTAAAAATAGATTTGTTGGCGCTTAGTAGAGTGTCGTATTTTGTGTTTATATTTTGTTTTCCTTGCATTTGTCAAATTTGTCAATATGGCCGAGAATAAAGATAAGCTAGTTAAGGAGAGGGGTACTTGCAAAGCGAAAATGACTAATTTTAAAAAATATTTAGAGGGTCTGAAACCCAAAACCTCTCTAAATGATGCTGAGCTGTGTGAGCTGCAGGAACGGCTTAATAAAATCGAGTTAACTTACGACAAATTTGAGCACTTGCAAGATGAAATGGAATTTTTGTCTGAAGATTTAGACGAGGAGCTAAAAGAACGCACTAGTTTTGATGATGTTTATTTCAATTTAAAGGCTCAGGCGAAAACTATGATTGCCAAGTTTAAGCCAGAGGATGCGAATTCTTCTAGCTCAAGTAATTTAAGGCCAATGGGCTTACAGGGCGTTAAATTACCAGTTATCACATTGCCAAAGTTTTCGGGAGATTATAAGGCATGGCTGGAGTTTAGAGACATTTTTAGTAGTTTGATACATGATAACATGTCTTTGACTGCAATACAAAAGTTTCATTATTTAAGATCCTCCTTGGAGGGCGCTGCTGTACAGGTTATTAGTTCCTTAGATTTTTCGGGTGATAACTATAATATAGCTTGGACAACTTTGTGTGAGCGATATAATAATGATCGCTTGCTAGTTCATTTGCATATTAAGACTTTGTTTGACCTTGACCCTATAGAAAGGGAATCAGCCGAAAAATTACGGTTTTTAATTGATAGTGTGTCAAAAAATTTAAATGCTTTGACTGGGTTGAAGCAAGAAACACAGCAGTGGGGTCCGCTTATTATGTATTTAGTTAGTACAAAGTTAGATCCGATAACAGATCGCGAATGGGAAGAGTTTAAGGGCTCAAAGACGCAAATTCTTTCATGGGGGTGATTTGAGAGATTTTTTAAGATCACGAGCGGATCTTTTAGAAACTTTAGAGCGTCGAAAATATGCGGAGAAAGACGAAAAGGGGAGCCATAACCACAACATTAATTACAAATTGTGGCGAGTTTTTAAAATTACAAGTTAGTGATAGATTTGAAAAAGCAAAGCAATTTAAATTGTTTAAAGAGTGGACATTATAGTCGATATTGTCGTTTGGGTCCGTGCACCAAGTGTAAGGCTAAGGATAATGTATTGTTGCATTCCGACGTTGTCAAATCACCTAATAATCCTAGCAATCGGGATAATGGGGAGCAAAATTCCCAGGTTGCGTTGTCATCGTTAAATTCACATTCTCATGTTTTTCTTTCCACGGTTCTATTGGAAGTTCAAGACAAAAGGGGTGCATGGCATGTAGCTCGCGCTCTTTTAGATTCAGGGAGTCAATCAAATTTTGTGACTCAGGAACTGTGTGAAAGACTGAAGTTAAGTAAAGAAAAAATTAATTTTGTTGTAGGTGGATTAGGGCAATCAATTTCTAATATAAATTATCGTTGTCAACTTCGTATACAATCGCTGCACAATGCATTTGTTAAAAGATTTAGACTGCTTGATTTTACAAGAAATAACTGGGCAAATTCCAAATGTTAAACTAAATGTTAATAGATTGGAAATTCCTAAAAATATCACTTTGGCGGATCCCTCTTATTATAAGCCTAGTCAGATAGATATTTTGATAGGAAATGAGTTATTTTACCAATTATTATGTATAGGGCAAATGGTGTGATGAAAGAAGACAGTTTGACCACAAAACTTAGAGTAGTTTTTGATTGTAGTATGCCAACATCTTCAGGAATTTCGCTGAATAATCTGCAAATGGTGGGGCCAGTAATGCAATCTGATTTATTAGGCATTTTATTTAGGTTCCGAGAATATCAATATGTTATATCTGCTGATATAGCTAAAATGTATCGACAGGTTTTAATCGATCCGCGTTAATGCCATTTGCAGAGAATTTTGTGGCGTGAATCGCCTGATAATCCTATTAAAATATTTAATTTAAATACAGTCACGTATGTTCAGGCCTCTGCAAGTTTTTTGGCGATAAGATGTATCGTTCAGTTAGCAGAAGAGTGCCAGGATGTCTTCCCAGACATTGCACAAATTATAAGGACTTCATTTTATGTAGATGATTTTTTGTGTTCAGTTGATTCAATTAAAAAGGGAACTTATGTTTGTGAAAGGGTCTCAGATGTGTTAGCGAGAGGTTGTTTCAAATTGCGAAAATGGATATCGAATGAGCCAGAAATTTTGAGTGCGGTTCGCCAACAAAATGAAGAGTTTAATATTCTAGATTTTGGGACGAATGAGAATGCAAAAACCTTAGGATTGACATGGGCATGTTGGTCTGACAGTCTAACATTTAAAATAGGAGAGTATGAACAAGGCGAGAGGGTTACAAAGCGAAGTATTTTATCCCATATTGCGCACATTTTTGATCCACTAGGTTTATTGGCACCATGTATAATTATTGCTAAAATCCTCCTTCAAAAATTATGGCTAGAAAAATTGTCATGGGACGAGGCATTGCCAGCACATTTGTATAATATTTATTCAGAATTTCGCGCTGAATTGCCTATTATAAACGAGCTTAAAATATCACGTCATATTTCCTGTATAAGCGCCGTTAGTTGTGAATTGCATGGGTTTTCAGATGCTAGCGATAATGCTTATGGAGGTGTAATCTATGTACGTTCTATCGATGATCAGGGAATATTACAGTACGATTATTATGTGCGAAAAGCAAAGTCAGTCCTTTAAAACCATTGACAACTCCTCGCTTAGAAATTTGCGGTGCTTTGATATTGGCGCGTTTAACAGACAAGGTTTTGCATTCTTTAAATTTAAAAATTGATAAATGCATATTTTGGTCAGACTCTACTATTGTGCTGGGGTGGTTGAAAACTCCTCCAAATATGCTTAAAACTTTTATTAGCAGTCGTGTTTCGGAAATTCAAGATTTGACAAGTCAGCATGAATGGAGGCATGTTTCGACAAAAAATAACCCGGCTGATGTTTTATCTCGCGGAGTTTTTCCAAAACAAATAATAGATATGGATTTGTGGTGGAATGGCCCATCATTTTTAAGTCAGGTTGAAAACCTGTGGCCAAAATCAATAGTTAAAATCGAAAAGTTACCTGAATTGCGTTCCAGCAAAAAACTTTTTTCTTTGGTCTCAGCTGAATTTGATTCATATATCTTTAGCAGATTTTCTAGTTTTAGCAAGTTAACGCGGGTTGTTGCTTGGATGTTTAGATTCTTAAATAATTGCTGTTATAAAAGGTTGAATAGAGGGGATAAGTGTATAACGGGTCCTATTTTGCTCAGCGAACTTGATTTTGCAACGACTTCTTTAGTCAAGATATCTCAAAAAACAAGTTTTCCTGAGGAATATAATTGTTTAAAAAATAGTAACTCTTTAAGTTCGAAAAGCAAATTACTAAGTCTAAATCCATTTCTCGATGAACGTGAAATTTTAAGGGGTTGGAGGCCGACTAAGAAATTCAAGTTTTCGTTTTGATAAAAAACATCCAATGCTAATTTCGCCCAAGCATAATTTAACAAAATTATTATGTGAGTACGAACATAAACGGATGATGCATGCAGATCTGCAATTATTATTAGCTTCTATTAGAGACAAATATTGGCCTACATCTGCCCGAAATTTAGTAAGGGCTACAGTTAGAAATTGTTTGAAATGTTCTCGGTTTAAACCTCAAATTATTCAGCCAATCATGGGCGACCTTCCTCAGAGCCGATTAGTTACTGGAAGTGTTTTCAACATAGTAGGCGTAGATTACATGGGTCCGCTTACGATAAAGGACAAAAAAGGTCGCGGCGCAAGGTTGTCCAAGAGTTACGTTAGTGTTTTTATATGTTTTACAACAAAGGCCATGCATCTGGAGTTAGTCTCTGATTTAACTAGTGAAGCTTTTGTCATGGCATTTAGAAGATTTGTTGCGAGACGTGGCAAACCCAGCCAGGTCTATTCAGACAACGGTTCAAATTTTGTAGGTGCCGATCGGGAATTAAAGGAATTAGGGAAGTATTTAATTGATAATGAAAATAAACTTTGTGATATTTATTCTCGAGAGGGCGTTCAGTGGCATTTTATTCCTGCCCAGTCACCACATTTTGGCGGTTTGTGGGAGGCAGGAGTGAAGTCGGCCAAGCATCATTTAAAAAGAGTGGCGGGAAAAGCTAATTTAACTTTCGAAGAATTAATCACTCTATTAGCGCAAATAGAATCCATTTTGAACTCTCGTCCACTTACTTCATTGTCGTCCGACCCCAATGATTATTGTCCCTTGACTCCTGCCCACTTTTTAATCGGGAAGAGCTTGACAGAGTTACCAGATCCCGACGTTAGCCATGTACCTGAATCCAGGCTTTCCGTTTATCAGTGAATCCAGCAGCTGAAGCAAAATTTTTGGTCTTGATGGAACAAACAATATGTCAGTGAACTTCAGCAGCGAGTGAAATGGAAGAAAACACAATCAGAGGTGCAGCCAGAAAGTTTGGTTCTTATCAAGGAAGATACCGTTTATCAGGTTCGTGACAAGGTTAATCGTGTCGCAGACATTAAAACTGCAAATGGAACAATTAAACGCGCATTTTCAAAAATTTGTCCGCTTCCAGTAGACCCCCCTTTAGGCGAACACCCTTAAAGTTTGTGTTTGAAGACAATGTACATACAGTGCTTCAAGGCGGGGGGCATGTTTGTAAATTATGTATATCCAATATACTTAGATATGTAGTTATCCTTTTGTTTTTTGCAACCGATAAATGTGGCAACAATGGTCCGTCTGCAAAGTAAATCGCGGCTGTTCCTTTGTGCTCCTCCGAACCCCGCTTCCGAGCGGCGAACCAACCACCAGCTGATTGACATTAAGAACTGTCTCCTGAGAAATGCTATTGAAAAGAAGGTCGTGCGCGCCGCCTAAAAATTACGACTTCCAGGAGCAAGTGCTTTACGCGAGGCATAATATTGTATTTTCTCCTAATTAAATTAATGTAATAAGTTCTTAAATATATCCAGTTTGCTAAGGATATTTTGTGTTATTTCTTGGGAAGAAAAATAAAAATAAAAGCGTATACAGTTCATTAAACGAAACACCATGTTTGATAAAGCAAATTCTATTACAGAAATAAATCATTACAAACGTGAGCTTGCTAAGCTTTCACCTGAAGAAATTAGGTCTAAGTATATAACCTTTTTTTATGAAATATTGGACCATATTTTAATTGAAATGACACTAAGCTTTCAAGACTGAAAAACTTACATTTTTATGTTTTCCAGATTCTGCTAAATTTTCCGAATATAGTTTAAATTTTCCGATTGGCCCGTTTGAAAATTTGTTACAGTTATATGGGGAAATATTTTCAAAAAGTCAACGACTTAAAAATGAGCTTGGTCTTATTTCTGCCAAAGACAGTAATTGGAATATATCGCTGCAAGAGCAAGTGAAAAAAATTAATGAAAATAAAGATATTTTAACCAAAGCATATAAAGTGTTTTCCCTTATTTTGACAATACAGTCGACAAGTGCTTCAGTGGAAAGAAGTTTTTCTTGCCTCAAACGTGTAAAAACTTATTTAAGAAATACAATATCTCAAAAAAGACTTACTTCTCTAGGCAATATTTCAATTCAAAAGGAATGTCTGAGATTAGGACAACTTATCCATTTTATGAAGATGTTATAAATAAATTTGCTGCTATGAAGGATAGGAGAATTGATTTAGTATACAAAATTTAGGTAAGTCGTAAAAAAATATTCTACCTCTTCCACATATAAAAAAAATTTTGGAAAAAAAATTATTGCGATGTTTTCTTGCTTCATTTGCACTTCACTTACTTTTTCACCCGCGAGCCGCCACTGGGGCAGGTATTATTGATCGCTATCTTATGGGTCTTGTGGAGATTCCAGACCTATTGGATGGAAATATCTATTTAAATTTCTTGCAAAATAGGCTGCCAATTCTTCTAAAAAATGTGCCCCTTCTGCGCCGACAAGAATTATGGTATATGCACGATGGTACCCCACCTCATTTTTCCGTTGCTGTTCGGCAATATCTGCATAACCAATATCCCAACAGGTGGTTTGGAAGAGGCAATGATGCAGCAGTAAGATAGCCACCATGTTCTCCGGAGTTAAATACGTGCGATTTCTTTTTGTCGCGCGCTTTTAAACAGAAATGTATAAGACTCCTGAAGCTTTATTGGCACGAATTTTAAATACTGGTGCCATTTTCAATAATCTTCAGATATTAGACAAAAGCCAAAGTTTTTTTAAAGAGTTTTACTAAGTGTATTGAGCAAAATGGAGATCATTTTGCACATCTGCTTAATTAATGTTTTCTTCATACTTACTTTTTTCCATTTTTATGTGTTATAAAATAAATCTTTTATAATGCGTGTTATAAAATAAATCCTTTATAGCATATTTGCCCAGTACTTTATTACAGTATTTAGTGTATGCAAGTTATTGAAAAAAAAATTTTTTTTTGGTTAAACCTACTCATTTTACGAATCAGTTTCAAGAGGAAAAAAGTTTAAAAAAATATCAATATACCCGATAAAAATAACTGATTTGTCATAAAGTTAACGACGTAAAAAATCAGAGCGTATCTTTAGATAGGTCGTAACTTCTATAACACTTCCACTTTATTATAGCCTGCCACACATTAGAAAACGTCATTTTATAGTATTAGGCCATACACCAAAAATTTTTAAAATCAATTAGCACGTTTCCAAGAAATTCAAGAAAAACCAATTTTTAAAAAAGTTTTTGACGCCCTCTGCAGGCTAAACGGAGCAATTTTGTATATAGGTAAGTTCGCTTAAATCGGCCTATTTTGACGTCAGCAATCTATTATTCAACATTGTACATGTATTTTTGGTAGGGGTGAGCGATTCCGTGATTTTAAAACGTGACGTGATCACAGTTTAATATCGCCTTTGCTTATTCACAGAATTGCAGTTTTTAGGTGTAAATGTGAAATGTTTCTACACCTATGACTTATGGCAAATGGCATTTGGCGAGTGATCATAAAGCTATTTTAACTAAAGATATATTTTCAAAATTAAAAATGCATGTGGAATTTATGAATAGGTATATATTGAATATATAAACGTTATAAACAAACAAACATTTAGAATAATATATTCGTAACAAATCTATATAAAAAGACAATGTTAATCAATAACCGGTTCATATAAATATGTTTTAATTGGATAAATAATTATAAGCCAATATACAAAAAAATGTATTTTTTTAACCGCCAAAACTGCTTTAATTGTTTAACGACAACGGTCGCACTCGTCGCAGATGAATTCACAGAAAAATCAAAATAAAGTGTATGTTTGGGAAAAATAAAACATTTGACCGTAATATATTTTGTTATTTAATAGAGATAAACTTTTCTTGTGTCAATCCTAAAAAAGGCCCTCACTAGGGCTAATCAAAAACGCAGTCCAATATTTAAAAAACAACTACATACAGAATTCTATATTTTGACAGAAAAAAACTAAAAAAGCACATGTTTATGGCGTGAATTCTTCTTTTATCTTCTGTATGTACTATGTATACAAAACATGTCAAGGGCTCTTGTAAACAATTTTACCCATGGAATTTGACAAATTTAAAATATACATTTGAAAGATTACCTTTTTTAATACTTCCTATACACAAAAATTTATGGATGAACCATTTTTTCAAATTAAATCCAAAAAAACTAAGGTTTCGGAAGGTTGCACTGAACTTGTTTTTGGCGTATCGCTAAAAACATATTTTTCACAAACTTAATTTATGAACTACGTAAAAGATTGATTATATTATAATGCGCTATAACACAAAAATCATTATTTGTAACTAAAAGTTAGAAGTAAATATTATATTATACGTTATTAAATGTTTTTCAACATAATTACAACTGCTAAACAAAGAGAGAGCGGGAGTGTCGCCCTTTGGATGGAAATCCAGTGTGCTGGGTAGGCTACGTTGCCAAGTTTATTTTATATATGACCTATATAAATTATATAAGAAAAACAAAATGCATGAGTGGGTTGTGGATCGGTGCCAGCAGGAGCGCGAAGGCACTAGGTGGATTGGTACCGGGTTAGCACCAGGTTAGGCGCCGTAGGCATCATCATTAATGCCCTAAAAGACGAACAACAGCGCTGGGCACCACTGGCGAAAGTCTAACATTCGGTATCGGCCCAGGGGGAATGTTAGACTTCCGCCAGTGATGTACCCCCCTGTTGATTAGTGTTGACCGCACTAGGTAGATTAATACCGGGTTAGCACCAGGTTAGGCGCCGTAGGCATTATCATTAAAGCCCTAATATAAAACGGGAACGACAGCGAAGTGCATCACTGGCGGAAGTCTAACATTCGGCATCGGCACAGGTGGGGGCCAAATGCGTTACTATCAAGAGACAAACATGAAAAATTTAAGCTCCATACAATAATGTAAGTTTGGCAACAATGTAAGATAACCTTTCTTCAAATTGTCATATTAAAGAATATAGCGCATTGGAATGCAGTGGAAATATCGAATTTCTTTTTGGTTTTTTTAATAGAAAAATTGGTTCATCCATTTCTTTTATTTTCGTAAAACTGTTAAATGAAGGTAAACTTTCTATTTTATATTCAAAAAGTATTAAATTCCGTGGGTTTAATTGTTTACAAGACCCCATGTCACGTTATGACTGGCATGTTTATTTATCGAAAGTAGAGAAGCTATAAAAATATAAAACATTTCTGAATTAATTTGAATATTACTTTTAGATTTCTTATTAGTGTGATTTACCAAAATGTATAAAAAGTGACATAAGATGTCAAAGTTTTATTTCAATTTCAATGATTGCAACAGTACCTATATACTTCATAAATTTCTTAAATTTATAGGTATAGTCAAAAGCAGTGTTATCGTGCGGGTCATAGGATTTATCAACGACAAACTTTTTAAGTTTGCTTTTCTTTTATTACGTGTAATCATATCCTCCGCATAAAATCTGGAAGAGTATATACATATAAATACTAGCAGTCGCAAAAATCTTAGAGCGATCTCACTTCAAAGTCAGATTGACAAGTCAGTGACAAAATGAGTAAAAAAAAAACAATTCGAGTTTTTTGCATCCACAAGCTAAAAAAATAATATAACCCTTCAAGTTTTAAAAGAAGCTTTAAAAAATCGAGGCATATTGGAAATTGGACTAAAATCGTCGTCAAAATTAATAAAGATGTTGGGTTTTCGACATAAAAAGGACTGTAATTGAAGGTTTTTATGCGAGTTGCCACATATAGCAAGTCAGCGTATCCAGTTTTTAAAGAAATACACGGAAAATGTTAATTCAAAATTTAGAAAAGTGGTATTTTTAGACGAGACTTGGATATTTTCTAATGAAAGTGGTTCGAAATCTTGGCAGGACGAGTCTGTAAAAAGTATCAAGAGAAAAAAGGGATGGGGAACGTGAAAACGGTTCATCATTTTCCATGCAGGTTCTTCAACAGGATTTCTCCCAAGTGCAAGTTTACTGTTTTCTTCAACATCCAAAAGTGTGGACTACCATGATAATATTAACTGTGAACTGTTTGAAAAATGGTTAAAAGAACAACTGATTCCAAATTTAGATGCTCCATCTTTAATCATTCCGGACAATGCATCTTGTCATTCAAGAATCTTAAATAAACAACCTACTTCATCCTGGAAGAAAAGTGATATTTATGACTGGCTAATAAAACAAAAACAAAATCTTTTACCCAATATGCTGAACTTCTTTTAATGGCAAAATCTATTAAAAATCCAACAATATATGCCGTAGATGAAATATTACGGGAAAATGGACATGAGGTTTCACGAGTGCCGCCATACCATTGCCAGTTTAACGCAATAGAATTAATATGGGCTGGCGCAAAATCATATTACGAAAAACACGTGAACGATGGTCTTACATCAGATGAAGTGTAAATTGTTTGGCAAGATTCATTACATTATATTACGCCGGAGTACTGGAAGAAATCTGTGGAACATACGGAGAAATTAATATGGGATTGGTGGAATCGAGAACGAGTTCTAGATGTCGAAATAGCACCAATGATCATTGCGCCATTTGAGGACGACTCAGAAGATGAGGACTTTTGTAGTCCATAATATTAAAAAGTTTCTGAAGGATTATATTAGCCTTTGACGTGTATAAATCATAAATTGCATTATGAATATCCATTTTTGCATTGTAACTTAAGTCTTTTGCCTTTGGATTTTTTCGTGTACATTTCTTAATCTTCTTCGGAAGTAAATTATGTTTTTTTTCATGCACAAGTTTCTGTACATTCCTTATACCGATTCTCAGAGCTTTTGCCACTGGCTCCTGGATATTAGCCTGTGCATTTTAATTTAAAATTTTTTTTATTAGATTTGACACCATTTTTTTGCTTACTTTTTTAGTACATTTGTAATTTTGTAGGCAATAAATAAATAATTATGGAATATTTGTTCCAATCTTAAAGCGTGTTTAAAATAAGTAATTTTTTTAAGACAAAATTTGATATATAAAAATCGGTAAAATCGCTTTACTAGAAACTCGAGGCTAACGAAAAATACAGGCTATATATATATATATATATATATATATATATATATATATATATATATATATATATATATATATATATATATATATATATATATATATATATATATATATATATATATATATATATATATATATATATATATATATATATAGCCTGTATTTTTCGCATGCTTGGCCCTTTATTTTAGACTGAAATTTGAAGAAATCGGATAAGTAGTTTTTTAGCTATGCCGCGAACAGACAGACTGACGGACAGACATACCTACAGACAGACGGAATTGAGAAAACATGTTTCCCGCATCTAGGGACCATTAAACGTAAAGCTCTGAAAAAATCTCACGAGGGAAGTAATAACTAATTTTCTTGTTTTTTTAACAAAAGTGTATAATATTTTTGCAAAATAAAATTTTGTTGTTATCACAATATTAAACAAAACAAGTTTTCTTTGCACAGGGTGGCCCGCATTTAAATAAATAACACTGTATAAGTGGTTAGATTTTTAGGTCAAGCGGGGCTCATAATTTTTGGTGATTGATAAAAAATCTCACTTTCATTAGGTGGCTGTATAAACAGAACATATCCTGATTGTTCCATTGATTCGAACCGCCTTCCGACTTTATTAAGGCGCTTGCCATTTTGTGTATTTTTGTTTTTGCCAACCAAGAAATTTTAACCAAATACATATTTAGCGAATTTTCTTATTTAGTCTGTCGGCATTTAATATATAAAATAATATTAAGTGGCTATCTTAATAATATTGCGTAATATAATAAAAGAAACTATTTTCTTTCTCCCTGTATATTTGTAAATAGCCCATCGAGATTGAATAGCTCGATAAAAGAATCACACAACATTTTGGTATTCACTGTGTTTTCTGATTTGATTCATAATGTTGGTGACCTTTGGACCCGCACGATAAGACTCCATTCGACTATATTCTCAAAATTGCATTTAATATATTTTCAATATCTCCTACAATATTTCCAGATATTATTTCATTTTCATAAATTCTGCAGAATTTTACAACACTAGTAACGGTACGTACCTCAGACTAGTAAGGGCACGTATTTTAAATAATCTAATGATGCGTTTATAAAACAAAATTTAGTATTAGTAGTATTAATCTATAAGCATTAGTCATTAGTCGTTAGTATAAATTGCGTGGATCAAACGAAAGCTTATAAATCGACATTAATTTTAGTTTTTTTTTTTTTAGAAATATGTAATCAAAAAATTAAAGTAATAAAAGTTATGGTACGAGCGGGGATCGAACCCGCACCTCTGGATCTCTACCCCATTGCTCTAAAAAATAAAAAATAAAACAAACTAATAAAATACTTTTATTAATTTTAGTGTTAAGACATTGAAATTTCCCAAAAATTTAAATTTCTTTATAATATTTCCTATTACCACTATCAGGCACTCCAAACTATACGATCATCAGCTGGGAATAACGTACGCGTACGACCGATTCAGCGATCTGCGATGACAGTGTCCGCTCTTGCTCTTATTAAAGATGGGTAGGTCCGGAGGGATATGAATCCACGGACCTGTATCGGGTACCGGTACTGATGAATGTAGATCTTGCTGAATACGGACCCCTATCCTTTCGACCGATATCCAATGCTGCGACCTATCTCGCAGGCCGTCAGCGGAGCGGTTGAAAACGAACATGCAATCGAATAACCCTATCCTATTACGCGGACATGCATCGTATGGCGGAATGAATCGGTATCGTTACTGATAAGTAATGAGGGAACTGCAACCTGGAAGTGCTGCTGAATCTGACAAGGTATTTAAATGTATATAATACATAATGTTATGATTATCAGTCCAGTTCTCTCATTTACATTTATACTGAATGTAACACAAATTGACAGCTAACTGATAATTTCAACCGGTAATCTCTGTTAGAAAAATAATGTTCCTAGAAACTGTTTATAGAAATTTGTAAATATTACAATAATTACTGAGCCGTTTGTTAACTTTAAGGTATCAATGAGACAAAAAAATTAAAATACCTATTTTTGCCGAATAGAATATATGAAAAATAAAGACGTGTATAGAGTATTGTTGTAATGTACTGCTTATTTGATTCGAGTTAAATATATTAAGTTTTTAAATATACTTCATAAAATTAACACATTATTATTTGTACTTTTTTATTTCCTGATAAAACTTTAGCATGATGGAACTGTAACCTAACATATAACTGTAAAGGATGAGTTTTTACTATCTGGACCTGGACACGCTATGATTACAAATACAGGCCAAATGCTTTTGCACTTTGACAGTTTCAGGTTGGGTTACAGATCCGGAAGAACTGCAACCTGGATGCAGGTCCGCAGAGCTGGATATACCTCCAAACCCGACTCCTTCGAAATCCCGGACCTACCCATCTCTAGCTCTTATGTGAGTTTTTCCGTAAACCATGAAATCGCGAAACAAAACTGCGATTCTTAAATAAGGCAAAGGAGCCGGGGCTGCCTAGGTAGTGACTTTGTTTATAGATACATAGTTGGTCAACCGTGGTCCTTGAGGGCTCCTGACACCTGGAGTCAATTATGGGAACCTTAGCTTATGAATGAACCTACAAATTAGGTGGGTGGCACGCCGCGCCGGAGCGACCAGATTGAAGTAGATTTACATTGGTTTGAATAATTGCTAACCAGTAACTATGTTTACATATTGTTTTTTTTAATGTCAGTTTTAAATTATGAGACCCGAATTTCGATTACATTCAATCACACACACAGATAAAATCTTTAATTCAAATAGATTAAAAACAAGTATTAACAAGATGAGGAATATAAAGTTGTGTTAAAAGTGTTAGTTACATTTTATAGTTTCTGAAAAATGTAGATAGATAAAACTGAAATTATAACGTGTTCTCTTATAACTTGTTCTATTATAACCATACAAGTAAAATTTGGTTTAGTGTGGAGTACCTATCCAGACATAAAAAAAATAAAGTAATAACTCATGTTCAGAAAAAATAAAATTAAAAAAGTATATAGAGGGTAAACACAGAAGACATGTAACAGAGACCTATTTTTTAGTTTTAAACATATCCATTGGAAATTTCGCACATTTATATTATTCGATATGAGACCGATTTCTGATAAAAACATTTTTTTACTTCTGGTTTTACCGGAAATGACCTCTAGTTTTTTATTTTAAATAAGATTTTATATATTTTTACAGGATATTGTATTCAGAATGAAAATAGCTTTACTACGATACATTATAAGTTAACTTTGGTTTATAGAACGGAGGGTGAACACTCATTTTTTTGACAATTAAATTTTAACGGTTATTTAAAACACTCTTATATAAAATAATTGTTTTAAATAGTTTAAAATAAACTTATTTGTTCATTTTTTCGAACACTGATCTAAGAATCGTTTTGTGTAATAATATCTCATTCAAGTTTACTTCCCTGGTAAAAGGTAAGTATTGTAATCGTGAAAAAATCACCCTCAGAGATTTTTTTCAAATCTTCATGTTTCAGGGTCCATAGATGCCGAAAAGCTTGGTTTTTCAATTCCGTCGGTCTGTGTGTTTGTCTGTTCGCGGCAGCTAAAAAATTACTTACCGAATTTACTTCAAATTTTAGTAAAAAATTAATGGTCATATGGCGATGACCTGGTAACATTTCGGTAAAAATCCAATATAGCGAAACAAAATGGCGGCCCAGTGAAATATTACAAAAATTATTATTAAAACACCACTTCTCCAATTTATCTCAAATATTGCACCAACATCAAATATTATGTTGGAATCAACTGGTAACATTTTGGTACGAAACCAAGATGGTGGAACAAAATGGCCCCTTAATAGAATATTTAAAAATTCAGCCTGAAAAACTGCTTAATGGTTTGATTTCAAATTGTGTGCCATAACTAATTATGGTATAGGGATTAATTAGTAAAACTGTGTTACTAATTCAAGATGGCGGAACAAAATGGCGGCCAAACAAACTGTTTGTAATGATGAAAAAATCACCCTCTCAGGTTTTACGTATCTTTACGTTTTAGCGTCTCTAGATGTCAAAAAACATGTTTTATCAATTCCGTCGGTCCGTCTGTAGATCTGTCTGTCAGTTTGCGGCTTAGCTTAAAAACTACTTACCCGATTGACTTCAAATTTTGACCAAAAGCTAAGGGTTATATAGGGATGACCTGATAATATTTTTCTAAAAATCCAATATGGCGAAACAGTGTTAAAAAAATTGTTAGAGCGGTGTATTATTTGGGATTAGGCTCCAGTAAAAAAAAAAGCTTTTTTTTAAATGGTCGGCGTTTCGTAGCACTTTTATTGATGCATCCTCAGGACATATATATAGATTCTATAGCCTGCATGAAACCTACATTACAGATATTGGGTTTCTAAATGGTTTTCGTTAAGGATCCTCTTGTTATTATGTTAGAGTGAGGTCTATTTGGGGTTAGGATCCAGTAAAAAAAAACAAAAATCTTTTTAATTATCGACTTTCGCAAATTTATTGTTGCATCTTCAGGACACAGATTTTATATCCTGCATGAAATCCATATTATCAGTCTTTACTCCGTTAGTCCGCAGATTATTTCCTAGATATTCAGTTTCTAAATAGTTTTTGTTGAACATATTCTTGTTTTAATGTTAGAGTGGTGTATTATATGGGGTTAGAATCCAGTAAAAAAAACAAAAGTCTGTTTTTAAACTATCGACGTTTTGCATCTTTATTGTTCCATCCTCAGAGCACATATATAGATTTTATATCCTGCATGAAACCCATATTATCAGTCTTTACCTTCTGCGTTAGTCCGCAAATATTTTCCAAACGGTTCTCGTTAACGATCATCTAGTTATGTTAGTGTGGCGTATTATTTGAGGTTAGGAAATATCTGCGGACTAACGGAGTAGATAAAGATTGATAATTCGGTTTTCATGCAGGATATATAATCTATATAAATGTCCCGAGGATCCAAAAATAAAGTTGCGAAACGTCGACAATTTAAAAAATGACTTTTGTTTTTTGCTAGTGGATCCTAACCCCAAATAATACACCACTCTAACAAAAGGATCGATCTTTAAAAATCATTTAGAAATTTAAAAAAATTAATACTAAAAAACCTTATTTGGATAATTACTTCAAATTGTGCACAAAAATCAAGTGTTACATAGGAATGAACTAGTAACATTTTGATATGGTCCCAAATAATAAAACAAAATAGCTGCATAATAAAATATTTAAAAAAATCAGCCTAAAATATTATCTATTAAATTAATTTCAATTTTTATGCAAGAATTAAGTGTGATATAGAGATAAATTAGTAAAGTTTTGGTACGAATTTAAGATGGCGAAATAAAATTTTTAAAAAAATCAACATAAAAATCTTGTTCAACGGACGAAATTTTACAGAAAAATTAAATGTGAAAATGGGATAAACTAGTATAAATTCAATATGACGTAATATAATAGCGGTATGTCATGTAAAAACTACTTATTGAATTTATTTTAAATTATGTTCAAAAGTCAAGTGGGGAATAAGTAGAAAGAAACTGGTAAAATATTGGTAGGAATCCAATATGATGAAACAAAAAGATATTCAGTTTCTAAATGGTTTTCGTTGAACATATTCTTGTTTTAATGTTAGAGTGGTGGGGTTAGAATCCAGTAAAAAAAAAACAAAAGTCTGTTTTTAAATTATCGACGTTTTGCATCTTTATTGTTCCATCCTCAGAGCACATATATAGATTTTATATCCTGCATGAAACCCATATTATCAGTCTTTACCTTCTGCGTTGGTCCGCAAATATTTTCCAAACGGTTCTCGTTAACGATCATCTTGTTATGTTAGTGTGGCGTATTATTTGAGGTTAGGAAATATCTGCGGACTAACGGAGTAGATAAAGATTGATAATTCGGTTTTCATGCAGGATATATAATCTATATAAATATCCCGAGGATCCAAAAATAAAGTTGCGAAACGTCGACAATTTAAAAAATGACTTTTGTTTTTTGCTAGTGGATCCTAACCCCAAATAATACACCACTCTAACAAAAGGATCGACCTTTAAAAATCATTTAGAAATTAAAAAAAATTAATACTAAAACACCTTATTTGGATAATTACTTCAAATTGTGCACAAAAATCAAGTGTTACATAGAAATGAACTAGTAACATTTTGATATGGTTCCAAATAATAAAACAAAATAGCTGCATAATAAAATATTTAAAAAAATCAGCCTAAAATATTATCTATTAAATTAATTTCAATTTTTGTGCAAGAATTAAGTGTGATATAGAGATAAATTAGTAAAGTTTTGGTACGAATTTAAGATGGCGAAATAAAATTTTTAAAAAAATCAACATAAAAATCTTGTTCAACGGACTAAATTTTACAGAAAAATTAAATGTGAAAATGGGATAAACTAGTATAAATTCAATATGACGTAATATAATAGCGGTATGTCATGTAAAAACTACTTATTGAATTTATTTTAAATTATGTTTAAAAGTCAAGTGTGGAATAAGTAGAAAGAAACTGGTAAAATATTGGTAGGAATCCAATATGATGGAACAAAATGCCGCACAATAAAAATGTTTATACTGTGACTATGTAAAGAACTAAATTGGGTCACACTTCACTGTTCCTAACGAATGGAAAAAAATCATAGCGATGTAAGTACCGGGTAAAGGGATTTTACCGTTTTTTCCAGTTATATTTGCAGTAAAATTACCTTTTTACTTCCCTCGTAAAGGATAGTAATCGTGAAAAAATCACGCTCCGAGTTTTTTTCAGATTTTTGCGTTTCAGGGTCTCTAAATGCCGAAAACATATTTCCTCAATTCTGTCGATCTCTCTGTCTGTTCATGGCACAGCTAAACAACTGTTAATCCTGACTCCAAATTTTGGTCAAACATTAAGGGTGACCTGGTAACATTTTATTAAAAATCCAGTATGGCGAAACAGAAGGGCAGCCTATAAAATGTTAAAAAAATTATTACTAATAAACTACTTACCCAATTTGACTCAAATTTTGGACAAAAATCAAGAATTATGAGAAAATCAACTGACAACATTTTGGTATGAATTCAAGATGGAGAAATAAAATGACGCCCTATTAAAATATTTAAAAAACAATTTAATAGATTGATTTCAAATTCAACTGAATTTAACTTTTGCAGAAAAATTAACTGCCATAGAGAAATAAACTGGTACCTACGAATTCACTATGATCGAACAAAATGCCGGTGTGTGTCAACGTAAAAACTACTAGGCAGAAACTGGTAAAATATTAGTAAGATTCCAATATGGTGGAACAAAATGGTGCCCAATATCTTAGAATTAGTCTAAGCCCAATATAAATGTTTGAAAAGACAGTATATGTATATGTGTTATTAAATCACTATGTACCGAACTAAATTGGGTCATACTTCACTATTCCTAATAAAGGGAAAAATTCATAACAAAAGTTCCGGGTAAAGGAAATTTACCGATTTTTAAAGATGTATCACATAATAACTTTTACTTTCAAAATGGCCTTTTGGTGCCACTAGAAATATTAAACTAAATTGCTCTATTGACGAAACAAGAAGTAAAAAAAATAATAAAATCTATTGTTACCGCATTACCCAAAAGTTTTTTAGATCGAAGGGTTTTAAAAAATTAACAAGTAGATTTATTTCGAGCTGCTTAAAACAAGTATTTTATTTTCACTGATTTTTTTTTCATAAAGCTGCAATGGCTAATTTTCAAAAAATAGCTGTTCAGCCGCCAAACAAGTAAAACCGAAAATAGTATTTAATAGTTTTTTTTCATCAACAATTTTCCTGTATTGAGTAATATATGTGTGAAAAATTTCTAATTGACATATTAAAACAAAAGAAAAAAAGCGGATTATTAGATGTCTCCTCCTCCTGGTATGTTAAAAATATGTATTTTCAACACCCGATATCTCCAAAACAAACTATCTTTGAACCCCTGTCAATATATATTTTTTTGTTATTTTTATGACAATGTTTACCAGCAGAGTGCGACATCACTTAATTACCACTCTGTATTAAACTCTATTCTTGCTTGAGCTAAGTACCTACGAATACTTTCAATTTAATCTAATGACCAATAAATATAAAAAACTCTATACAACAATTTTAGCTCAGTGTTAAAATGAGGTGAAAGTAAATCTACCAAACATCAATAATTTGTGATACACTATGTATAATAATTTTACAGACCGAATTTTTGTGTTTAAAAACTTATATTTACTTATATTTTGTACAGTGTGTTTACATAAATCAACTCATTTATATTTGTATTGTTTCTCAGTACCCCAAAATTTTCCCTTCGTTCGGTCATTGCTTTAAATCTGCCCAATCGAACCATAATTTTTTTCTGTGTAATTAGTGCCTTGTTCTTTTATATTTCGTAGCGGTAGAAATTAACCTTTATAAAAATTGAAGTTTCATACTGAGTAGTAAAATTATATTGAACATATACACCCGTATTCACTAAAAAGCAGTGGCGGCTCGCGGGTGAAAAAGTAAGTGAAGTGCAAATGGAGCAAGAAAATATCGCACTAATTTTTTTCCAGAATTTTTTTATATGTGGAGGGGGTAGAATATTTTTTACGACTTACCTAAATTTTGTATACTAAATCAATTCTATCCTTCACAGCAGCAAATTTATTTATAACATCCTCATAAAATGGATGAGTTGCGCTAATATCCTCCAGAAATTCCTTTTGAATGGAAATATTGCCAAGAGAAGTAAGTCTTTCTTGAGATATTGTATTTCTTAAATAAGTTTTTACACATTTGAAGCAAGAAAAACTTCTTTCCACTGAAGCACTTGCCGACGGTATTGTCAAAATAAGAGAAAACAATTTATATGCTTCGGTAAAAATATATTTATTTTCACTAATTTTTTTCACTTGCTCTTGCAGCGATATATTCCAATTACTCTCATTGGCAAAAATAAGACCAATCTCATTTTTAAGTCGTTGACTTTTTAAAAATATTTCCCCGTATAACGGTAAAAAATTTTCAAACGGGCCAGTCGAACTATATTCGGAAAATTTAGCAGAACCTGCCAAACATGAAAATGTAAGTCTTGAAATCTTAGTGTCATTTCCATTAAAATATGGTCCAATTTTTCATAAAAAAGGGTTCTCTACTTAGCCCTAATTTCTTAGCAACCTCACGTTTGTAATGATTTATTTCTGTAATAGAATTTGCTTTATCAAACATGGTATTAAAAAATCTTCAGTTCTTTTTTTACAGAGCGCCTCACGACAGCTTTTTATATTGGATAGTCAAAAATGAATGCCAAGCGATTTTTTTTGAAGATCGTCAAATAGTATGTCCGTAATTGAGAAATGTCATTAAACACTAATGCCAGAAACGTGAATTTAAAATCGTTCATCTCACCTATCCTTTCGCAAGGCGGATTGATTTTTTATCAGATTTGTCACAGTTTGTAATAAATTCAAAGACGTCTTTTAATTTATTCCAGTCTTGAACAATCACATTTACTAACTTCGAATTTGAAGTTGTAACAACACCTTACATAAATATAACACAAAACAGTCAAGTTAACTGCAAAGGAACTCACCGGGTGCAGCGAAATCCGCGAAAATAAAAGTAAACAACCACCGCAAGCTGAACGACACGTGGGTGTAGTGTACTGCGCGGACTGCGCCTGCAATTTACCGAGAGCGTTGTATGGCGCTGGGCTCGACGTCATCGGATACGCGTTGTCATGGCAACATAGTAGGAAAATCGTAAACTAAACATAGCACCTCCAGCAAAGTCAAAGCGGTTTGCGCCACTGTTATAGTTGTTATAATAAAGTTCGATCGAACGGTCAAGCAAAATATTTATTCGAGATGTACAGTTTATTTTTTACCAATTAGGTGATTAAATATCATTAAATGTAATAAAATTCATTTTATTGAGCAGGTACCTTAAATTGCCATGCCCAAACATGGCTCTTACAAAAGTAATATAGCAAGGCCTATTTAAGGTACTCTCTTGAATACTTGGTCTGCTTACTAAGGATTTGTTAACTCTGGTGTAGTGATTGGGGTTATTAACTGGGTAGCTTGCATATTGTTCTTTCCAAAATTCTTTGACTCTATCCTTTATTTTGGGGAAGATATCGTAGTATTGCTGACCTAATAAAAAAGTACCCTCCTAAATTGCCTTTTTGGCAAATGAATCAAACTTGTCGTTGCCGGAAATACTTGCATGACCTTTTACATATACAAAAGAAACTCTAATATTGTATTGTTTTAAGGTCAAAATGTGGGAAAATATGTCAGCAACTAGAGGATTCTTATAGAGATTTTTCAACCTATTATCGATCGCTTTTAGAGATGACATAGAATCTGATAAAATTTATAGTCATTTGTATTATGTTGCTCATGATTATAGCAAACATGATTCAAAGCATATAGCTCTGCTGTGAATATCGAAGAATTTGTATTTAATTGAAAACTTCCAACAAAATTATTTGTAGGGCTATAAAAAGCACATCCAACACCAACTGGTGGTTTAGAACCATCAGTGTAAATAGCTACGGCACCTGGACGGTTCACCATTATGTCATTAACAATTGCCTCATTAATCCGACCAAATTCAGTATACCTGGGGAAAATGACGTCAACGACACACAACAGTGACTCGAAATCAGCTGCAAAGAAGGGAAGTCTATCACTGGTATTAATGTTTTGAAAATGAACTATGGTATCAGTAAATGCATCAGCCAATGGAGGCGAATTTTTGTGAATCCAATAGCTGGAAGTCAAATTATCCGTCGCCAATCTGGCAATCTTATTTAACAGAAAGTCGTTACCTAGGAACTGACTAGACTCTGCTAATAAAGCTTGGGTTGGAGTTGAACAGAAGGCTCCCATTACAATTCGAAGAGCTTTATGTTGAAGACGATCTACCCTGGATAACCTGGTGTTGGTTGCTGAACCATAAAAAATAGATGCATAATCAATTATTGATCTAATATAAGTCCTATAGAACATTAATGCTACTTTTGGTTCGGCGCCCCAGTGCCGCCTAGTGCTAGCTTTTAATATATTTAAGCCTTTCTCACTTTTGGTTATAATATTATATATATGTTCTTCCCAGGTAAGCTTTTGAGCCAATATCACACCCAAATAACGAGAACTACTTTTCCACTGGATATCAAGGCCATTTAGCCGAATCGAATTCTGATATTGTAGTCGATGCCGACTAAAAATGGTAATGCTAGATTTTGACGAAGAGATTTCTAAGGCATTATTAAAAAAATAATTCTGGCAAGTTCTCATGTTAACGTTGAGCTGTTGTGTGCACTCTGATATTTGTTTTTTGGTAATATAAATGCAGAAATCGTCGGCGTATTGAAGGATGTGGACGTTTGTTATGACATTATGTAGGTCTGTTGTGTAAAAATTAAAAAGAAACGGACTTAAAACTGAACCTTGTGGTAAACCCATGCTTGTGTTTCTTGGTCCAATCAGTGCTTCATTGACTCTGACAAAAACTGTCCTATTAATAAAACATCGGACTATATTTTCTGCAAGCGGCCTAGGTATATCAAGCAAAATCATTTTTTCCACCAAGATAGTCAAATCGACATTATTATATGCACTAGAGATATCTAAAAAAAGGGCAGCTAAATAATGACTGTCCGTATAAAACTTCTGAATATCCAAGGTCAAATGTGCAATACAATCAATGACACCTTCCCCCCTCCGAAAACCGAACTGAGTTTTTGGTATTAACTTTAACTTTTCAACCTACCATACCAATCTAGTCTTTACAATTCGTTCTAAGGTTTTAAATATACAAGATATCAGAGAAATTGGGCGAAATTCGTTAGGTTTACCATGTTTACTAATAGGTACTACAACAACATTTTTCAGATAGTCGCAATTTTCACCATTCAGAATTATTATTTAAAAAAAGAATGAGCATTTTCTTCGGACATAGACAACTCATTAGAGATTGAATTAACTCTTTGCCATATAACTGTTGAATTAGTCTGGGAATTCAGACTTTGACAGAAGTTAAGCCAGCTATTTTTTGCTTTTAATTTAAATAATAGATTAGATTTGGCAGTAGTATTTTTGTATTTAAGAAAATTATCTACACTTTTATGCCTTTTATAATTTTTCAACGCTTCGGAACGCTCTGAAAGTATTTTGGAACAGTCATTGTCCCACCATGGAGGGGAGTATTTACTATTTTTCGATATTCTTACCTTTCTAAAAATGCTATTAGCTACCTCAGTTATTACTTCTACTATCTGGAATAATATGTCATTGGCGTTTTGAGAGATTGGGATATCAGTTACTTTTCGACCTATCAAATTAGAATATAAGTCCCAATTGGCGACTTTAAGAGACCATTTAAACATTTTCGGTGTTGTAGAGCTTATTATGTCTTTATTAATTTCGAGTAGCACTGGCAAATGATCGGAGCCATACGAGTCCCCTAATACTGTCCAAAAAGATTTATTAAGCAAGTTCGAGGATATTATAGTAATGTCAAGAGCTGAGGAGCTGTTATACGCAATTCTAGTAGGCTTTCCGTCATTACCAACAACAAGATTAGGGTTTAAATCAACTGCTTCTACTAGTTTTATAGCAGCTGGGTTTTGTTGTGAAGATCCCCAAAGAGTGTGATGACCATTAAACTCCTCAACTCCAATAACGCAGGTACCCGATAACACGTTAAATATTTCTGAATATTTATTACAACTGACTATAATATTAGGCGGTCTATACACTGACAATAAGGAGATAACCTCTTTGCCTATGGTAATATTAGCTCCGCATACTTCAATTGCTGGGATTAAATTCAATTGTATTGAAAGAAAGGGAGTTCCTGATAATAACGGCAACACCGCCTTTACCACCCAGCCTATCCTTTCTAATAATATTGTATTCTGGTAGTCGGATATTATAATTAGGTTTGTACCATGTTTCACACAGTAAACATACATCAAATTGTGTGTTAGCGCAGTCTGAGTAAATTATGGTTAGCGAATGCCGATCTCGCATTCCATTGAATAATCTTATGATGATTGAAGATACCTGCTTTTTTGCAAAATCTGTCCATATTACTAATACTATGAAGTTCGCGCTCTGAAAAGTCCCTTGTGTAAAGGGAATATTAAGACTAGATTTGAATATTGATGAGATTTGTTGTAATAATTGACTTGTTAATTTATGCCTAATATCATCAAAAGTATGAGAAGTTTGTAATCTAATAGGGGTGCCAGTAAATGACCAATCACATTCCCTCCGTATAGGTTCAAAATGAGATTGATAGTCATTCGACCTACGTTTTTTAGTAGGATTATTCTCCTCTGTTATTTTTCTTTCAGAACTATAAAGTTTAGATGAATGCGAAATACTATTTTTTCTTGGCGAAGGTAACTCCGGAAATTCTAGATTAGATGTTAACAGAGGTGCAAATTTATTTTTATCAACTAAGCTAGCAATGAGGGATTGTCCACAACCTTTTCGGCTTCCTTAAAGGATATGTTTAAATGAGCCATGCACTCTTTAGTGCGTTTTTGTTTTTGGAAATAAGAACAGTTTTTGTCTATGCTAGAATGTGATAAAGACTTACAGTGAATACAATTTTTAATACAGTCTGTACATGTTTCAGATGCGTCGTTTTTGACCGTACCGCAGTTTTTGCACATAGGTTTGCCCTTGCATTGGTTAGAAGTGTGATCATCTCAGGCAAGAAAAGCACTGGACAACAGGAGAGTAATATGTATCAACTGAACATCTGAGTTTACCTATATATATATATATATATATATATATATATATATATATATATATATATATATATATATATATATATATATATATATATATATATATATATATATATATATATATATATATATATATATATATATATATATATATATATAAATACAGTGGGACCCATTTAAAAACCGAACACCCTAATATCTCAGGAATTAAAAATTGAAATTGAAATTTTGATTCTATCTCACCATCATCAGTAACGCCCTTATACCAAATTTCAACAAAATAAGTCATTCTTGGGAAATATGAGCTTTTAAAAAATGCATTTTTTTTTTCATTTCAAAGGCAGACATCTCCTAAACCATTGTCTTAATAAAAAAAACACTTTTATCGAATTTAAAAAACCATTTTGTTTTTTAAATTCGATAAAGAAGTTCAAAATAATAAAATTTTGGTGCTATGTATGGATTAAAAATATAATTGTTTTAGCATAGTCTAAATCATCACTCAATGGCATGCGAGCCTATGGGGAAAAAAGTACGGTTTTCAGAGTAAATATATTAGCGATTTATGAAATAAATTTTTGATTTTACAATCTTATTCCGCATCATCAAAAACCTCTATATACCAAAAAAGGTTAATTTTTTTACATTTCAAAAGCAAAAAATTGCTCAAAGTGAAAATTTTAATGATACGGTAAATATAACAGCAGTGCCTTAAAGAACTCGAACGTATTTTGTTTTATCATCCGGTTTTAATAAATTGTTTTTTTAATTATGCCGTGCTAAAAATCGTACGTTCAAGTCACATTGTCAGTGTTCTCTTATACGAAAATCATGGCCTACTACTATATGGAATCTTTGGTGAAAATTTAAAAAATAAAATTAGCTATTTTTTTAAAATAAAATAACTGAGTACGTTACTGAATAAAGTATACTTTCAAATGGGACCACTAAATTTCCTAAAAAAATATTGCATACGTAATATTAATTTTGTCGAAACAATAATATTTAACTTTTCCTTAAAAATGTGTTTACTATAATCTAATTACAAATGGGATTTAAGACGAAAATTATGGTAAAAAAACCCCTTTCGAATATTCATGTTTACGGTCCTCAGTTTCTATGAAGTAATTTCTGCACATGCAGCAGTTATTCTATAGCGCTTATTTTCTTTTCACAGTCAGGGGCGTGCAGTGAAATTTTAAGAAAGGGAAGCAATTTTTAGAAACTTACCTATTTGTAATGTAATTCGATTCTTCGATCATTTTTTGCAAATTCGGCAATGACGTCATCATAAAAACGTCGATGCTCCTGCCCCGTTGAGTTTCTCACGAAATTTTTTATACGTTTAAGTGTTGAAAAATTGCGTTCTACTGATGAACTTGTGGCAGGTATTGTCAATACTAATTCATACAATTTCGACACTTCGGTGTAGGCATCTTCCAGCTCCTTGTCTTTTAAAAATTGCATTAGTTCCTTAGCGTTATTTTTTGCGCTAATGTTATCAGTTTCGTAAATCACTTTTAGTTCAAATCGCAGTAACACTCGGTTGAAGAACTGGTCATAATGAAGAAGAAGAGACTTAAACGCATCTTCTGGAAAAGTTTTCTCTTTAAATGCATCAAAATTGCAGAGCTCGAGGAATTTAAAATCATTTAAACCGTTAAATCTATAGTTTATTTGTTGCTGAATTTGATCGATTATTTCATAAAAGAGGCGTCTGTCTGATGTTTGAACATCTCCCACCTTGTCTGTTCGAAGACGCTTGGCTTGTGGCTCTACATTTAACGTCATCGTTTTCTCCCAAAATAGGTCAAAGTCATCTCTTTTGGCTTAACATGACTTAAAATCATCCACTTTTTTTAGGCAAAAAGCAATATCATTTGTTTTAGTTTGTAATTGTCCGAGAATGGAAATATTTCTAAAAATATGTTCAACAAATAATTAAAATTAAAATCTCGTTTCAAACAGTCCAAAAACCCAAAAACCCCCTCGAACTATTTATTGCTACTACTCCTAGTCCTACGTTTCATTATTTTCTATTATATTCTCAAATAGTTCAATCAGTGATTCACGATTTTCAGATACTGTTAACACAAGTCTTCCATTATAGTTCCACCTAGTAGGAGCTACTTTGGGCAATCGTTTGTGGACAATGGAGTCGAAAGCTTGTGTAGGTTTTGTTGACTTGAAAAAAAAGCAGCCATGCCACTTAAAGTAACGAAAAATACATTACACTCTTTAATGTGATTGATGGACTGGGATAAAACTAAATTTAATTTATGAGCAAAACAATGGACAAATACAGCACTTGGGAAAGTTTATCGAACTTTAGCTTGCAGACCCCCTAATTGTCCTGCCATCACTGCAGCTCCATCATAGCTTTGAGCAACTAATTTTTTCTCTCCATTAATTTCTTTAATAACGTTATAAACTACGGTATATAAGGCATCTGCTGTACGATTTTCGGACACATTCTTAAAACCTAAAAATCGCTCTTGAATACTTCCGTCTGTTTGAACGTAGCGTATTACTATAGATAATTGGCTAAAATTAGTGATATCAGTTGTTTCGTCCAGAACAATAGCAATGAACCGCACCTCGCCAATCTCCTGCTTAATTCTTTTTAGAATAATGGTTGCAACAGCGGAAATTAAATTATTCTGGATTCGATTCGACATTCCGCGAAAAACGCTAGAGTGCTCAAATGATTTTTTAAGCAATCATCATATTTAGCCATTAAACTAAGTAAATCTTGAAAATTTCCTCTATTTGAAGAAACCCTTGTTTCGTCATGACCTTTAAATCCCAATTCGTGCTGTGAGTGAGAAAACAAACAACATCGATAAGTCTTCTTAATATTTGCCTATTTTTATCGACTAGTTCATTGTGTTGGCGGTGACTAATTTCCAACGGTTTATTAAGGGCGTGTTCAATTCTGGTTTTGCCGAAGACTTTTTCTTTTATGACGGCCTGCAAATGCGCATTGGACATAATGTGTCTTTTTACAGCTTTATGGAAATTGTTTAAATCGGAAAAAACAGTTTTATTCCAGAGACCTTTTTCATTTTCGAAAAGTAAACATGGCCAACAAAATAATTTACTTATATTTTCACACCCTGTTAGCCATTTAAATTGTTCGTATTGTTTTTCCGGACAAAAAAGTCTAATACAGGTTTTCATATTTGTGGTTAAATTTTTCATAGGCGGTTTTGCCCTTCCTTTGAAAATTATTTGAAGCTTATCAGCGAAGTTTAATGTTGAAAATCCCTTTATTATTAAGACACACACTCCTCTTACTAAATTCTCCAACATTTTCAACGTTATTACCGACAGCCGAAGTTGACAGTATTGGCATATCTACGTCCGTATTATAGTCTTCCATATCGCACCATGTACGACGCGACGTACGTATCACACAACACACGGATAGCCGTTCAAACAAAGAACCTACTCCAACGATAGCTTTCGCCACCACTTAAAGCACGCGACTGAAATGCAAAAATTGCATACAGCCGGTTGAAAGTTCAATAACCTCTGGCTCGATTCACAGGAAATCAAGCATACAGGAGTTAGCTGTAGTGAAGCTAGCGGCCCGCATAGGTTCTATTCGATATTCTATTGTGGCTGGGTCGGAGTCAAGGCCGCATTTATTATCGGCTTGATAATTAAGATAATATTTTAGCATTTTTAATATAAACTAAATTAATGGTTTCTTATTTCAAAAATTACATTTCAGAAGATGTTTTGTAATTTTTTTTGGGGAAGCACTGCTTCCCTTGCTTCCATGGACTGCACGCCCCTGTTCACAGTGTACCTGTCTTCAAACAGAATTAATGTCAGATAAAAGTTTTGTAAATGTAAATACAATAGTTGTATAAATATAAATTACGGAACAATTACATGTGAGAGATAAAATTGAAATCGTGCGTCTTGTTGGAGATAATGTTCTTTCCACAAGAGATGCTGCTAGAGAGTTTAACAATAGACATCCTGATAGGCCAGTAAGCAGCAGTACTATATCCAGTATAAACAAAATTTTTGACGAAACAGCTAAGGTATTAAAGCATATTTATAGGAATAGAAATTATCGCCATATATATATCGCCAATATATATATATATATATATATATATATATATATATATATATATATATATATATATATATATATATATATATATATATATATATATATATATATATATATATATATATAGCAGAAAATGGATTCTTTGGGATGACCGCTAAAGCAATGGAATTTGGCTAACCATAGACACGTGTTTCTGACTTAAGGTCTTCATATATATATATATATATATATATATATATATATATATATATATATATATATATATATATATATATATATATATATATATATATATATATATATATATATATATATATATATATATATATATATATATATATATATATATATATGCGTTCACTAATGTGATTTTGACGTTTCGCCAAAATCACATTTGGCATTTTCGAAGCTTTCTTTCTCGCGTCCGAATAGAGACTGAAGTGTTGGTGACTGCGACGCTTCCTTTTATACCCCCACTCGGGGCCGAAGGTTATATCTGCGCAGGCGTTGGTCGTTATTTATGTTTTCCGGATTGATGCTGTTGTTGCGATAATTGCGCTTGAGTTTTTGCGATTTTAGATTTGTCGATTATTGTCTTCCATACTGTTGGTAGTTTTAATGATTCGTCCCTTTTATTCAAACCACCTTGTTTTTCAATTTCTATGGATTATTCTGGTCTTATAATGTTCTATATTGGCAATCTCCCTACACCCATCGAAATTTATTTTATGGCCGGTTTCCTGATGATGTAGGAATAAAGCTGAGATTGTTTGTTTATTTCTGATGCTGAGTTTATGCTCTTCCACTCTTGCTGATATTCGCCTGTTAGTTTGCCCTACGTACAACTTTTCACAGTCCTGGCACGGAATACTGTACACTCCGTGGTTTTCCAGTTTGATTTTATCTTTTGGGTTTCCGAGTAGTTTACCTATAGTTGTTTGTGGCTTGTGTATTGTTTGTATGTTGTGTTTCCTCAGAATTCTTCCGATTCTGTCTGTTGTGCTTTTTACATATGGTAAGACTACTCGTTGCTTTCCAGGTTCATATTTTTTGTTGTTCGTTGTTCGGGAAACCTGTGCATTAATAGCTTTCTCTGTGGTGCGATTTGTGTAGCCATTTTTCTTTAAAGCAATAGATATTACCTTAAGTTCGTTTTGTCTCGTCTGTGTTTCAGTTAGTCGCACGGATCTAGATATTAGAGTATTTGCCACAGCTTAAATTTGTGCTGGGTGATGATGTGATTTTGCATTTAAATATCTGTCTGTATGTGTTGGTTTTCTATACACGGTATATTCGAAATGTCCGTTATGTAGTTTTGTGACCAAAACATCTAAAAATGGTAATTTGTTGTTTTCCTCTAACTCTAGAGTAAATTGTATTCTGAGGTGGATTGAATTTGCGTGAGTCAGAAATTTTTCGAGCTCTGCATGACCATGTTGCCATATAATAAATATGTCATCCACATACCGAATCCATAATTTGGGTTTTAAACTTGCTTTCTCAAGAGCTTCTTTCTCGAAGTATATCATAAATAAATTCGCGACTACTGGTGATAGCGAGGACCCCATTGGAGCACCATCCATTTGTTTATACATTTGCCCATTGAAAGAAAAATAAGTATTTTTGAGGCAATGCTCCGAGAGTTCTATTATATGTGCCTGGAAATCCTCGTTCATAGCAATCTTGTCCAATGCTTCGTCGATGGGAATACTGGGATATAACGATTTGACATCTAGGCTTGCTGTAATATCGTTTTTTTAAGGACGATATCTCGTATAATTCGAGTGAAATGCTCCGAGTTTTTTACAAATTAAGCAGCTTTTTCTATAGTTGGTTGCATAATTTCAGAAAGGTATTTCTCCAGTTTTTGTAGCGGCGAATTAACAGCACTAACAATAGGTCTGATAGGCGCGCCCCTGGTTTGTGTATTTTTGGTAAACCATAGAGTTTAGGACATCTGCTCGACTTTTCCCGTGGCATGATTTTTTGTTGAATTTCGGGGTTTATTGGTGAACTTTTTATTTTATTTTTAGTTGTTTTTTCTAGGTACGTTGTCGGGTCCCTTGGAACAGGCCTATAACAATTGTCTTGTATATATATATATATATATATATATATATATATATATATATATATATATATATATATATATATATATATATATATATATATATATATATATATATATATATATATATATATATATATATATATATATATATATATATATATATATATATATATATATATATATATATATATATATATATATATATAATTCTCCTTTTTAACGGTATAATTTTAATGTGTGTAATTCTCCCAACTAAAAGGCCTTCAAGTTTCAAAAATTATCCGTTTTTATCATATCAAAATCAGAAGTATCGCCGTAATATACTTCCGTATAATGCAAAAAACAAAAACCATGTGATAATTACACACTTTAGTAAATAAATGGATGCTGCAAATCTGGGTAGTCCATAAGCTTATTATCGAGTATGGATTTTTTAATTCACTGATCCTTTCATCGCTGCATCGATTTTTTTGTGTCCCTAAATACGCAAATTGAACGCTCTGGCCCCCTGTTATAAATCGCGCACTCTATCAGTAATACGCTGTGATAGTACTGTTTGTATCTGACAATAAACTGTAAGCCCCAGATTCCTAAGTAAAAGCTTCGAAGACAGTATGAATATTTGCATAAAGTAGGCTGCCATAAATGGATAAAAAATACTGATTAGCTTCTCCTAAACCTAACCTACTAATTAGAAATTTGTAAATAATCTTATTATACGGTTATACTGTAAATATAGCAAAGTGCTGTAAGATTCTAGCTTAAAATACCCCATATTAAAATTATATATATAAATGCAATAACCTCCTACCTCCTGCCATCAAATTCACAGTTTCTAAGACTTGCAGTGACCTAATCTGCCTCACTACTATTCCCCTATCAAATCTGTTTGAAATCTCTTGGTTGTTACTACAAATACATCTGACGAAGTGGGGTCTAGCGTGGACCAACGTGCGAAGCAAATTATCCAGACGAGTGTGAAAATCCTGAGTAAGTGTGGAAACTGGTTCGTCTCCATTTAAGAGATCCGTATGTGATGTTGGTGATATTCTAGAACAATTAAGAAACAGTAATTCATTCATCATATCAATATTTTATATTGTTTTATGAGAATAAACTTTATTCTACGGAGGGCACAACTTACCTAAAACTAACTCCTCTAGGTACATTGTCAATGGAATATAAAGCTTTAAGCTCACTACCGAAAAGATGCGTAGCGAATCCAAAGTTGCATGTCTGTTTGTAAAACACTGCTACTAAATCGTCCGGAACAACATCTTTGTTGGTGTCTAAAAAATCGGTAGCATCGTAGATTACTCTACCCGCAAAATGTTGTATACCAAAAAGTCGAGGGTCCATCGACTTTTGATCAAATAATCGGTTGTTGTTTTTATGTTGAACCTGTAAAACGAGTTGTATATATATACATATATTTCTCATTTTTAGTTATACAGTTATATTTGGGGGCAGGCAGTACGTATAATTTAAAAATAACTTCATATACATTATGAACTACTAATAAGTAGAAAACTTAAAAAAGACCAGATGTAATCAAAGCAAGGAGTATATCTGTATATCTTCAGTGCTACTCGCCAGTTACAATTCATGTGAATTTAGGTACATGTTAAAAGCTATCCAGTTTAAAAGATCAAAACCATTATATTAAAAAAATAACAGCAGCAAACACCAAATTTACATTTTAAAAATTTCTACAAAATGTAGTTGACTGATATGAAGACATGATGGAACAGACAGAGCAATTGTACCTGTTTGAATGTATATTGTTTTTGAAAAAATATTGCTCAACAAATATACAAGCTACTGAATATAAATAATCAAAGTTATTGCAGAACGATAGTTTGCTAGTTCGATACTACTTTTGAGCCAGTCTATATACAATTTGTATAAATTGTACTGTAGTATTTATTTTGAAAGTCGAAATTAGAGTTTCAACAACAAGTTTTGTTTTGATAGGTTCTTAAAATATCGGGCATTAGTATAATGTTTTCAGAATTATTTAAATTATATCTTAAAAATTAACCGTCACTCCTTATCAATCTACAGGGTGTTGAAAGTAAAGAAATAATTTGGGTAATTTCAAAATAAATTGAACCCTATTGTCTTGGGTGAATTAAAATTTTGTATTGTTTTGTTTCTTGGGGTTAGACAAACCAATTTAACATCCATTGCAAGCTAACAGCTAGATGGGGTTTGTTATATGCCTTTTCTAGGGCAAATATAGGATGGGACTGATAAAATGTTTTTGAGCATAAGCGAAAACCATAGGTGTGTTGGCTTTTTCACTCGGATTAATCGGACCAAATCAAACAGATGCTTCAATCACGTTATTAAAAATTCAGTTTTGGGTTATCTGGGCAATTAATAAAAAAATTGCTATTCGAATGACAGCTGCCTGTTATGACGTTATATCTAATTTTATCTAAACAGTCGATAAACATTTTTGATGCACAAAGGTTTTGATATAGAAAGGTTATGATATATAAATATCTTTAAACAAAAATCAGCAATTTGGAGCTATCGGACAGAAAACTACAAAGACACCCTATTTCCCGCATTTCGATATTAGCAAACAGTGGTGGCTGGTGCATAAGAGCTGCGGAGCTGCGGAGCTGCAGAACACACCTAATTTCGAAAATTCCTATTTTTGTAAATATTTTGGTATAACAAACAAATATGAGAATAAATCTTTAACATCCCTATAGATTTTTTCTCTAACGGCAACAAAAACACCGCAAGTTTTACGGCCTGAAGATCTCCAGCATAGGTTCGTTTTCCGAACGGCAAGGGACTGTGGCTCCACACGTGGCTAAATACAGCGATTTATGGATGATTTGCGGCTGCACGCCGGCATAACACAAGAGTTGCTTTGTTACTTCGAAGAACGTGCGCGGCCTTGTTTTGTTGAATCGTTCGTTCTTTTGGTTCTATTTAGTTGCATAAATATGAATTCAATCGAGTATTTACAAATTCATAATTTTAGCTCTTTGGCGGTTCCGTATTGGTTGACGCAGACCTTTATTATTTTTGCTTTTTTTACAATTGGGTTCTACAGGTGACTTTATACTGCTCCGTGGTATACACAATATGAAGTCCAAAGATGTGGGATGTTCTCTTAGCAACCACAAATTGTTTGCTCCAGTTGGTGAATCTGGTTTGATTTTGCGTATTAAGTTTATAGACACGAAGACGAAAATAAACTTCGTATGCCATTATGCTAACTATTTTAAATTATTCTGTAGGATCTCTTTTATTATTTATATTTTATATTTCAACTATTAGGCAAGTATTTTTGCATACATTTGTAACAAGACACATGAGTTTAGATGAATAAACCTATTCGCGTTAAGTTATTCTTCTGTTAAGCGGAATTTGTTCTTAGTAAAAAAAAACAAGACTACTTTTGTGAGTTAATAATTCTATCCAATTTTCAGGACCTATATAATAAAAATAAAATTGGAGCTTTTGCTCGTAGCATGAAGTAAACGCAAAAGCATTTGCTGGTAGTTAAAGATCAAAGTAAAAGCAAATACTTCGTTTTATAAGAATAATCAAATTCTTTTACTTGGTAGTTTTTGCTTCAATTTTGGGCAGCAAATGCTGTCCAATAACCTATGGCGCATTCCGTGCACACAAATTTAAAAAAAATAGTTTATCTTTAAAAGATATGCGTTTATAGTGTATTCACGAAATCATTATATCAGAATTTGCTAGTTTAAAGTAAAATACGTAAAACGTCGAGCGATTTTTCCGTTTCTAGTGGAAATAAATAGCCCGAAAAAAGTCTCTCGAAATTTTTATTTAAGGCTACCAAATAATTCTAAACGAATTTTAAGTTTCTGGCGGGAACCAGAAAAAGAAAAAAGCATTGAAAAACCTAAATGAAAAATACTAAGAAATATGTAACGAAGAAACAATGAAAAACCGGTTTAAAAGAAAACAGGACATCGGAAAATTAAGCTCTAGGATTGGGAGAAGTTATTTCTTAATTTATTAGACGGGCATACACTCGACTCAAATCAGAGCCCAATGTATCTAATTCTAATTTACTCCTTAGAAAAATGTCTTATTTTCTAAAATAATAAGCTACTAACTGTTTTAGAAGCCAAACGCAATTTTTAAGGGACCTGTAATAAGTGGCCTTAAAGTCGGATTCAGAAGAGACCTCTAAAGTAACGATATTTCCACCGACAAACAAAACCACAGACGCCTTTGATAGTTTAAAAAAATCCACTGGTCAGTTGCAAGGATTAGTATTTTTTGGACAGTTGTATGTTTTTTATATTATAAACGATTTCGTTATTTTTATAGGTTTCATCGGCCCTTGTCTAGGAAAACTATCATCGTGTTGTTCAACTTCAGGTAATCCAACCTGATTTTATTTTTTATCAAAGTCATTGAATTCTAAATCGGGACTCGGGAGGTTGATATAGTTTGCATTATTTTCCAAAACAAAACAACAAACAAACTCTAAGAGATTTTGAACGATATATCTTCACAGAAGCGTCCAGCCTGACTTTTTATTATGGCACCGAAACTTCCGCACGCGCTACTAGTTAAGATATGTTATTCGGCGAAGTATAAACAAGCTGTATGTAGACTATAACCTAACAACTATACAAATAACCTATTATCCCACTTTATATAAGTTAAGTTACATCCAACTGTGAAAATCTGATTTAAAAAATGTAGCTGTTCAAAAGTTAGGAAGACTAGACTTTTTTTAACAGCTGCCTAAATATTTTATACATTACACCATTGAAAGTTAGGTAGAAAAACAATTCTTTAGGCAGATGTCAATATTTTTTTTTAAATTAAATTACCTAAATAATACCCTAACTATAAAACTCTTATTTAAAAATTTAGAGCAGTTCAGACTTTATGAGGAAAGCAATTTTTTGAACAGATGTCATTTTTTTTTAATATTTACGGCAATAAAAGTTACATCGACCAGTAAAAATCGTATTTAAAATTTTTAAGCAGTTCAAAACTTCAATTGTTATTTTCACAACTGACAAAATATTTTTGTTAATAAAAAACGCCACTAAAAGTTACATGAAACTATGAAAACGGTATTTAAAAATTTTGATCAGTTCAAAAGTTATAGCGAAAAACAGTTTTTTTCGGCAGTTGTCAAAATATATTTTTTAATAAAATATGCCACTAAAAGTTACATGAAACTCTGAAAATTGTATTTAAAAATTTTAAGTAGTTTAGAAGTTACGAAAAAAAACCATTTCTTTATGACAGCTATCAAATTTTTTTTTAAAATAAATTACGCCTCTAATAGTTATACAGAACTGTATAAACGGTATTTCAAAATGTTAAGCAGTTTAAAAGTTAGAGTAAAATTATTTTTTTGACAGGTCAAAAGTGAAGAAAAAATTAACACACTCTATGTCAGGCTGTGACGTTTTTTCTTACTTTGTATATTATTTTTTATATTTTTTTTGTATATATTATATTATATCTTTGTTGTAGACCATAACCATACGGCTATGATTTGACTAAACTCTCAATATTATCCGATATTTAAATTTCTGATAGTTGTCCAAATATTTTTTTTAAATAAATTACGATATTTAAAGTTACATGGAACAGTGTAAGCCGTATTCAAAAATTTGAAGCAGTTTCAAAAGTTGCAGGGAAGAAACGTTTTTTTTTACAGATAGCTGTCAAAATATTTTTTTTTAAATAATTACGCCACTAAAAGTTACATGGAAGTGTAAAATCCGTATTTAAAAATCCCACTAAAACTTACCTGGAACTGTGAAAACTGTATTTAAAAATTTTAAGCAGATCAAACGTCACAAGGAAAGAACGTTTTTTTGACAGCTGTTAAAATATTAAAAACAAAATACGCCACTAGAGTTCACACACAAAGCTGTGAAAACAGTATTTAAACATTTTAAGCAGTTCAAGAACCACAGAGAAAAGCAATTTTTTTTCCGGAGCTGTCAATTCTTTTTTATATAAATTACGCCCCTAAAAGTTCCATGCAATATTCTATTGTATATTGTATTGTCGAAAACTCCAATTCGATTCTTTGAATCCTATAAGAGTTTCCGTAAAGAAAAAGAAAAGAAAAATTAACTGCTGTGTAAACTTAATATATGCTTTAACTTTACTGAAAACCTGCCCGTGTCAAAAAATCTCATCAATAATCAAACTCGTTATTACTACTTATCCCACCGTGTAATATATATATATATATATATATATATATATATATATATATATATATATATATATATATATATATATATATATATATATATATATATATATATATATATATATATATATATATATATATATATATATATATATATATATATATATATATATATATATATATATAATAACAATTTACTTATAATAAAAAACAATTTACTTATTTTAAACACGCTTTAAAATTGGAACAAGTATTCTATAAATATTTATTTATTGCCTACAAAATTACAAATGTACTAAAAAAGTAAGCAAAAAAATGGTGTCAAATCTAATAAAAAAAATTTTAAATTAAATTTCACTGGCAGGAGCCAGTGGCAACAGCTCTGAGAATCGGTATAAGGAACGTATAGAGACTCGTGCATGAAAAAAAAACATAATTTACTTTCGAAGAAGATTAAGAAATCTACACGAAAAAATCCAAAGGCAAAAGACTTAAGATACTATGCAAAAATGAATATTCATAATGCAATTTATGATTTATACACGTCAAAGACTAATATAACCCTTCAGAAACTTTTTAATATTATAGACTAAAAAATATCATCATCACTTAAAAAGTCCTCATATTCTGAGTCGTCCTCAAATGGTGCAACGATCATTGGTGCTATTTCGACATCTAGAACTCGTTCTCGATTTCACCAATCCCATATTAATTTCTCCGTATGTTCCACAGATTTCTTCCAGTACTCTGGCGTAATATAATTTAATGAATCTTGCCAAACAATTTGCACTTCATCTGATGTAAGACCATCGTTCACGTGTTTTTCGTAATATGATTTTGCGCCAGCCCATATTAATTCTATTGCGTTAAACTGGCAATGGTATGGCGGCACTCGTGAAACCTCATGTCCATTTTCCCGTAGTATTTCATCTCCGGCATATATTATTGGTTTTTTAATAGATTTTGCCATTAAAAGAAGTTCTAGTTTCAGCATTTTGGGTAAAGGATTTTGTTTATTAGCCAGTCATGAATATCACTTTTCTTCCAGGATGAAGTAGGTTGTTTATTTAAGATTCTTGAATGATAAGATGCATTGTCCAGAATGATTTAAGATGGAGCATCTAAATTTGGAATCAGTTGTTCTTTTAACCACTTTTCAAACAGTTCACAGTTCATATTATCATGGTAGTCCATACTTTTGGATGTTGAAGAAAGCAGTAAACTTGCACCTGGGAGAAATCCTGTTGAAGAACGTCACCATCCCTTTTTTCTCTTGACACTTTTTACAGACTCGTCCTGCCAAGATTTCGAATCACTTCCATTAGAAAATATCTAAGTCTCGTCTAAAAACACCACTTTACGTACCTTTTGGGGTATATGTATAGTATATGTGGTTTTTTTAATAAAAATTTTTAAAGTTCATTTGGGCTTTTTTTTTCAGCAATAGAAATAAATAAAAATATATAAAATGAACTAATTAAACATGTGTTTAATTTGTCAGAGACTTATTTAACACTCAAAAATCTAAATAGGAAACTTTTATTTTGTGCTCTCCCCCGTTTCATCATTTTTTAACTATCTGTAGTTTGGTGGAACAATTCATAGAGCATTTGCCATTATTCAAACAAGAATATTAAACTTGTTTTTTCGGTTCCAGTTTGTTATGCAATTGTACGGACTAAATTTTGACTTTAAACTCAGAATTTTGTTAAATCCGACTTTAAACTCAGAATTTTGTTAAATTCTTACTTTAAACTCAGAATTTTATTAAATTCCGACTTTAAACTCAGAATTTTATTAAATTCCGACTTCAAACTCAGAATCTTATTAAATTCCGACTTTGAACTCAGAATTTTGATAAAATCCGACTTTGAACTCAGAATTTTATTAAATCCTGACTTTAAACTCAGAATTTTGTTAAATTCTGACTTTAAACTAAGAATTGAAAAATAAAAAAAATTGTGGCCCTTCTACGCTTCCGTAAATTTCAAATATGCCTCGATTTTTTAAAGCTTCTTTTAAAACTTGAAGGGTTATATTAGTTTTTGATGTGTATAAATCGTAAATTGCATTACGAACATCCATTTTTACATTGTCACTTAAGTTTTCTGTCTTTGGCTTTTTTCGTGTACATTTCTTAATCTTCTTCGGTAGTAAATTATTTTTTCATGCACAATTTTCTGCACAGTCCTTATACCGATTCCCAGAGCTTTTTCTACTATCTCCTGGATATTGGCCGGTGAATTTTCATTTTCGTAATATATTATTAGATTTAATACCATTTTTTTCGCTTGTGGATGCGAAAAACCCGAAATTGTTTTCTGTTACTCATTTTGTCACTGACTTGACAATTTGACTTTGAAGTGACATCGCTCAAAGATTTTTGCAACTGCTGGTATTTATATGTTTATCGTCTTTTTTAATATGTAAATATCATAGGTCTATCTAATTCATCTTCCGAATTTTATGCGGAGGATATGATTGTGACGTAATAAAAGAAAAACAAACTTAAAAATTTGTCGTTGATAAATGGTATGACCCGCACGATAACACTGTTTTTGACTATATCTAATCGTAAAAACCTCATTTAAAAAAAATTGCTGTTGAAATGTTAGGAAGACTAGACGTTTACTTGACAGTTGCCAAAATATTTTCTTTCCAAAAATAAATTACGTGAATAAAAGTTACATGGAATTGTGAAAATCGTCTTTAAAAATTTTAATTAGTTTAGAAGTTACAGGAAAAGACAGTTTCTTTCAGATGCCAAAATAATTTTTCACTAATTACGCCACAAAATATCGTGTAAGTATAAAAACCGTTTTTAAAAATTTTAAGCAGCTCAAAAGTTACGGGGAAAAGCAATTTTTTTTGGCAGCTCTCAATATTTTTATAAAAATTACGCCACTAAATGTAAAATGGAACTGGAAAACCGTATTTAAAATTTTTAAGTATTTTAGAAGCTTCGGGAAAAAAAACAGATTTTTTGAGAGCTGTCAAAAATTTTTTTTAGTAAATTACCCCACTAAATTGTATATGGAACTGTGAAAATCTTATTTAAAAATTGTAAGTAGTTTAGAAGTTACGAGAAAAATTAGTTTTTTTGACAGCTGTCAAATTTTTTTTTAATAAAATATGCCGATAAAAGTTACATGGAACTGTGAAAACTGTATGTAATAAATTAATATCTATCTAAAAATATCCCTGTTTTAAAAAGTGATTCTGTACCAATATCGCAAGCAGTATCTGATCACTGTTTAGTATATACAATCTTTAGTATAAACTTAAATAAGGACAATTTTGAATATATATGGTATAGAGAATATAATAAAATTAATTCTGATGAACTCTTAAGAGATGCATCACAATTATCGTGGGATAGTGTTTATTATACCAATGACATAGACAAAAAAGTAGACATTTTTAATTCCAAAATTAAATACTTAATAGACAAACATGCACCTATAAAAACAAAGAAAATATACAATAAACCTTTTACTCCATGGATTACAAATAACATTTAAAAACTAATTAAACTAAGAGACTTAGCATATAAAAAATACCTAAAAAATAAAACGCAAGGCCGCCTACAGTATTACAGGCAGCTCCGAAATTATACTAAACACGCCATAATTCGGGAAAAGAATGCATTTTTTAAAAGTCTGTTAAGCAAATCAGGAAAATTTTTTTGGTCTACGGCCAAAAAGTTAAATCTTATCCATAAAAATGATTCTGAAATACCTCTCAGTCTATCTGATATATAGATAAACTTAATTTATACTTCTCCGAGTGTAACAATATATCGAATACTACATGCGATGAACAGGTTTCCTTTTATCAGCAAAACACTCATCGAAATCTGACTTCTGAACTTAATTTTACCGTCTTAGATAAGTCTGATTTACATAAATATATAAATTCCATAAAAATTAATTCTATTGGTGAAGATGGTCTCTCACTTAAAGATTTGAAATTATGTCTGCCTTTTTGTGAAAATCCGTTATTGAATATTGTTAATACTTGCATATTAAATGGCGTCTTTCCAAAACTTTGGAAAAAAGCCATTATAAAACCTCTGCCTAAGAAACCTAACCCTAAAGAACTAAAATATTTAAGGCCTGTCAGCATCTTGTCTGTAATTTCTAAAGTGCTGGAAAAACATATTTATAATCAAATAATTTCATTTTGTAGTTTATATATAATTCCGGAATGTCAATCGGGTTTTAGAAAGGCATTTAGCACAACCACTTGTCTTTGTAATCTTGTAAATAAAATCAGACATAAGGAAGATAAAAAAGAGTTTACGTGCCTTTGTTTGCTTGATTTCAGTAAAGCATTTGATACTCTAGACTATAGGATGCTACTAGCTAAGCTTCACTACTTTAATTTTTCTAACAATTCAATGGGGTTTTTAAAGTCTTATCTAACTAATACATAAAATGTGGACAGGTTCAGAAACAGTCCAGTTATATTCCTCTCGAAAGAGGCGTACCACAAGGATCCATCTTAGGGCCTTTGCTGTTCTCTTTGTATGTTGCGGACATGGAAAGAATAATTAAACACTCCGAACTGCAAGAATTCGCAGACGATTCTCAACTCTACAAGTCTTTTACTATAGATACTTTACTAACTTCACAAACAAACTTCAATGAAGATCTTAGCGAATTAAATAAGTTTACAAAAAATCATAACTTAAAATTAAATGCCTCCAAATCTTGCGTCATATTTTTTGGATCTAATAAAAATCTTTTGGAATATGTGTCAACTAATTTCCAAGTTAAAATAGATGATTTATCCGTACCAATTGTAACTCTAGATAAGAAATTGGGTATTTTTATCGATAACAAACTAAATTTTGAGGCTCATATTAAGGAGAAACTTAGTATTGCGTATATGCGTCTGGGGAAATTGTATAAACTTAAACGCCATCTACCTAGTGGTACAAAATATTCATTATGTGATTCTCTAGTGTTAGCATTACTTGACTATGGCGATGTCGTCTATCATAACTCACTAAGCGCGCACACTAAACCTTCCATACAAAAACTTCAAAATGCATGCCTACGTTTCGCACATAATATACCATTTAGAAACCATATTACACCATATCTCAATAGATATTCTATCCTGTCAATGGCGAGAAGGCGCGAGTATCATATGTTCCTATTTATTTTTCGCATATTAACAACCAATCAACCTCCATATTTAAGGTCTATATTCACAACGCAGGAGCATAACTACGGTACTCGATATTTAGATTCTTTTAGGATCACACAGCATAGGTCAGCAGCATTTCAAAAATCATTCAGCTTCGTCGCAGTTCAGATGTGGAATAATTTATCAAATAATAGTAAACAACTTCCGTTACGCAGCTTCAAGACACATATAAAAAATATGTTTTTGCATTCGCAAACCTAATTTAATTTGAACCGATAAATTTTGCATTCCATGAATACTATTATTGCTTATTTATTTGATTAGTTATTGACAAGCACCTCTTCATTCATACAGATTTTTATATATTCATATATTCATTCATTCATATTTTTTAATTATATTTTTGTTTGCTGCACTCGCCCAGTTTTTAACAAATAATAGACTAATAATAACTATAATATTAGCCACGTCCTCTCAAGTGTCCGCCCGCGCATGCTTCCTGCATTCTGAGCCCCCTGGTGTCCGCTGTATAACTGTAACATATTGATATTGTTTTTGTTTGTTTTTGTTCTCACACTTCATTCTTAATATTCACTTTTTAATAATAAGATTAGTTTTAAATCTCATTATTATTTATAAATTATTAATCTCGTTGATATTTTTCAATTTTCTAAGGGCTGCATTACACTGACTCGGAAAGCGTCTGAGTCTGTGCAACGGTTATTAAAATCGCTATGCAGACCCTGTTTGCCTATAAACATGAAATTTAATTTTTTATATTCTAATATTTTGTTAAATTTTTACATTCCAATATTTTGTATTTCAATTTATTTCTAATATTCTGTATTTCAATTATTTGTATGTCTTATAAGGCAAATAAAAAGTTTTGAATTTGAATTTGAATTTGAATAAATTTAAGCAGTCCTAAAGTTATATGGAAAAAAATTTTTTTTGGAGCTGTCAAAGTATTTTTTTTCCAAATTGATCCTTAAAATAATCCTACAGAAAATTCACAGCTGCGGAAACAAAATGTCAATTTATTACCCAAATATTCTAAATCGATGTCTTATACTGAGATTTTTTACTAAGAAAAACAATTACAGCTCTTATTTTATATCAGAATTTATAAAGAAAGAAAACATCTTATATACACCTACTGGTCCTGTATATCATATTATAAGCTTTACGACTTATGCGAACAGTACAATAAAGAAATTTGTATTTACTGTTACACTCTCTATATTAAATATATACTACTATAAAAGCACAGTCCGAG
Organism: Kuschelorhynchus macadamiae; assembly: GCA_030620095.1. Lineage (NCBI taxonomy): Eukaryota > Metazoa > Arthropoda > Insecta > Coleoptera > Curculionidae > Kuschelorhynchus > Kuschelorhynchus macadamiae. The sequence goes on from JAUTXW010004619.1 coordinate 557,722, forward strand.
TCGAGTTTTATAATAATATATTACACAATATCAAGGGTCGATCGAATTGTGCTTATCTATGATGGCGTAATAGTGCCACACAAGAAATATTTAAATCCAAGAAAATCTGTCAAATTAACAGATGTGTCGTCCTGTAAGAATTTTTTTACTATCTGGCAAGTACTGAGCAGGACTGCCTTCTGGATGTCGATGAACGTGTTAGTATGCAGTCTTATAATTTTTTAGTTTTTCTTCTAGCGTTTTTGGAACTAGTCCAGTTGATGATACATTGATGGGTATCCCATGAACCTTATTTAGTCTCCACATCTGCTGTATCTCGATAGCCAGCTCCGCATTTTCTCTTGACCTTTATCCAACACGTTGTTATTGTTGGGTACAGAGACGTCTACCAAATAAGCTACATTTGTTTCCTTATTTAACAGTGCAACATCAGGCCGATTATTCGTCACCCGTCTGTCGGTGGTAATCGCCCGTTAACGTAGTACAGTTTGAAGGCGTTATTGTCAAGTACTGGTTGGTATTTATAATAGGGCACAATGGTGTTCAGGAGCCCGTATTTATTGGCAAGCTTCTGGTGTATGATGTTACACACCTGGTGATGTGGCTCGAGGTACGGACTATCTAGATAAGTGCAGCCAGTTGTTATATGCTGTATAGTCTCTGATCTCTTGCTACATTTTCGACACTTGTCGGATTCAATGGACCGGTCTTAGATGACGAATTTCGTGTAATTCCGTGTGTTAATAACTTGGTCCTGTATTGCCATCACAAATCGTTCTGTCTCTGGGAATAGTTGTTCATCCTCCAGCCACCTATTGGATGCTTCCTTATCTATGTGTGGCTGATTCAAGTCATTGGGATGTCGGCCGTGCAGTGGCATTTGAGCCCACTGTTCTTGTTTGCCGGGATTTGAAAGTGACTTTAGGATGATGTTGTCAATTGCGAGATTGAGTTTGTCAGTTAGGGTCACTATGCAGTGGATGCTTGATGTTTGTACCTTGTTGGTGAAGAAATCTCTCAAGTTTTGCAGCTGCCGGGAGTGCGAATTGGTCAAGTCAACAAGGGATCTTCCACCTTCTCTTCGTGGTAAGGTCATTTGGAGAGTTCATGACCTTGGTACTTGTACTTGGTCATCATTAAGCGAGTAGTTTGTTGTAGTCCTTCTAGCTCCGTGTTAGTCCATTTCAAGATTCCGAAACTCTAGGTCAGCACGGACACAGCATAGGTGTTAACTGCTGTAATGAGATTTCCGGCGTTCAGTTCTGTCTTATTATTATTATCATTATTATTACTTTCTGATAAACTATAACACATTTTTTACTTTTCAGTGAATTAAGAGGTGTTACCTTTGGGAGGTGTTTTATTTCAGTGGGGATCAGAAAATCAACTAAATATTATTTCTTAGCCCAGTTCAAATTTAACAAAGCTGAAAGAAAATATCATGTTAATGAGTAGGAGACCCTTGCAGTTGTTTGGGCTTGTGAAAAATTCAGGCCATATTTGGAAGATCAAATTTTTAATTACAGATAGCAGAGCTGTTACTTGGTTAAATAAGTTTAAAGACGAAAGAGCAAAATTAACCCGTTGGTCACTTCTTCTACAGGAGTCTAATTTTACTGTTCAACACTGCCGAGGGGAAGAAAACGAATTGGCTGACTTCCTTTCTAGAAATGCATCATAAGATGAAGACAAGAATGCAAGGTGCAACTATGATAAACCGATTAATGCCCCCCTGTATAAACGTGATCAATGTAGACACGGGAATTTACTATTATTGACCACCGAAAAGAGGAAAATATAATACAAAGAGATATTAATAAATGCATTAACATACAAAACAGACAAAATAAAAATATTACTAGAAAAGAACAACTTTATATCGAAATATGCTGCTCGAGACCAATGTCTTTTTTATAAAGGGTCAGGTTATTTATTTTTAGTACCAACTGTCCTTTATAGGAGAGTTCTGCATGAATACCATGATGCATCCACTGCATGTCATCCTGGAAGGGACGATATTTTTAGATTTATCAACGAACATTTTTATTGGAACGGCCTTTGGAGAAATGTCCGAAATTATGCCAAATCGTGTATAATATGTGCTTCAATTCAATCAGGACCATACCAGTGTCAGGCCCCAATGAAACCTAGACTTGAAGACCTTGGCAACTTTTAAGTGTTGACATAATGGGCCCTTATTCTCGTACTAGAAAAGGAAAGAAATATCTAATAACAGTCACGGATTTCTGTTCCAAGTGAGCTGAAGCTTGGCTGGTTTATGATGTCACCACAACACTGTTAATAAAATTTGTAAAAAACGTTTTTGGAAGATGTGGGTATCCAGAATCTATTATAACTTACTGTGGTCCACAATTTGGAAGCTCTGAGTAACTTTTTTAAATAAGTTACTGATCGAACATTATACTAAACCAATTTATCATCAAAGGGCCAATCCCATAGAACGGCGAAGTCAAGAACTAAAAAAGGCTTTACGTGTTCAAGTAATGTCCAATAGAACAGAAAAAACAGAGTCACTGGTTTTGCTCCAAGCGTATTATTAGAACATCTTCTTGTCCGACCTGGAGAGTGAAAAAATTCAAATACTGCAGGAACAAGAAATACTCCTGAACAGGCAGAAAATCGGTTTAAAAAAGCAGCAGCGAACCAAAGAAAATTTAACACAAAGGTTTTTACGAATTCCTTCAAGAACGCCCCAAAGTATGTTATAGGACAGCATGTTATGGTGAGAGAGTTTCGAAGAACAAAGGATAGATCTTTAGCTAAAACGTGGGCTGGCCCCCATAGGATTTTAGAGAGCAAGGGACCCCAGACATAGGAAATTTCAAGAGACAACCATATTATTAAAGAACACGTAGATGACATTAGACTGTTTAATGCGAAAACATTTCAAAACATTAACCTGACAAACAACCAAAATACAATTAAAGACGACGAAGAAAGCATAGCCAATAATAACGGGCCCATGACTAGAAATAGAGCAAGAAATAGAAGATCCTTTATTTAAATGTGTGTTTTTTTAAAGGGGGGGATGTCGCAGAGCGAACACTCCCTATCTGTTACCTTTCTCAGGTTGCTAGTAGGTAGCATGTCATGATGATGACATGAGAGCATCTTGAGATCTCCCTTCAGATTTTTTACCTTAAAAAATAAATAGTAAACCTCTCGAAAAGCTAATATATTTGGAGGAATGAAACGCAAGAGCAAAAGTGAAGCGTGTAAGTGTCCCCCTTATCATTATTACTGCAACATGTAAAGAGAACCGTCGTCATAATACTCTCTTAAAGGGGTTTTCACCAGGTGGTACTGCTATAATGACCCCCATTGCTTCCACCCGGCGACAGTGTTACCTTATTCTTTATTTTCTTTTTTTTTGGGAACTATAAAATTGGTATAATAAGTAATAAATTATATTAACATTTCTATTTCTACGGCTTAGTGCTTCAGGTTCTTTATACAGGCAGGACAATGTACATTTTTTCTCTATGCAAGAATACGTATAGATAAGTTCTCCCGTACCTTCATACTCGGCAGTTAATTAGATGCATTCATAGGCGTAAAAATGCCTTGGCCGTGCTCAGATCAATACGGAAGAATAGTGTTTGTTTAGTACCGCAATTTCTAACCAGAGGACCTGCTGCCAGCTGTCTTTGTCCTGACTGATTGTATTCTCGCACTCATTGGAATGAGGTGAGATGAACAAGATCCAATTCATTATAATTTGTTTAATATATTATCTTTACAGTGCGCCTTTATTATCTTTGGCAGTTTTAAAAATATGAACGTCTTTGATGAGATTTTCATAATCTATTTTGTTGTCCTATGTATATAGTCTGATACTGTATTCCTTAAGAAAAAAATGTATTAATAATGTAATATGCGTAAGAGACACCCTGTAGCAATATAATTTCTAGGCATGTCAGACAAAGTTGTGATGATCATCACATGATTAACATGTGATAACGATTCGTTCTTTATGCACAAATGGGACAGTAACTATTTAGACTGTTTAGATTATATTATTAAGTATTTGTTATTAATTTAGAAGTACATTATAACTACGAGAATGGGTAGAAGGTCGCGTAGTACATTCAGTTCTAGTTCGGACAGTGATGTAGATAATTAGCGCTACAGAAAATCAAGCAAACGTCCAGAATCACGCGTAGTTGAGGTTAGTAGGGACAGGCGTATACGTCTGCTTACGCGTTCCCGTTCTAATTCTCGATCAAAAACGACCAAACGAGATATTACCGAAGAGATTCCAAAAATTTGAAAATATCATTAAGAAATAAAAAAAAAACAAACACATTCCGTAGAGAGCAGGCAAGAAGCGCCTATCAGGTTAAATGTCCGTAGTGACTGTATTCCTGAATTTTCTCCAGAAAAGAAAACCTTAACTGCTCAACAATAGATACCGAAACTAACCAACTTAAACAGCTAAACAAATTAAACGAGATTACCACATGTAGTCAAGACTTGTAGATATGGCCAAAAGTTGGTAACAGCCTATAAAATTACACCGTGATCTAGGAAAAGGGGAAGGTTTTAATTAGGAAGAGTTTTCCTAACCAAACCTACTATACCACTATCCTACAAACTATGCTAAATAGAAGAAAGGAGTTAACGGAATCAATGACCCCCTACTATTTTGAGATGGCACTTCTACATACATGCGAAATACATGGAAAGCAGACGGTATTATGTCTTATACATGATTAAGATGATTCTGTGATACAAAATGGTGCAAGAACAGGAACATACCAAACGCCAGAAGTTTTATGCGAGGAGTACTTATCTGTTTTACAGTCAAATACTTCTTCAATGTCAATGTAACGGTCAGAAAAATATGTAAACGAACATCGATCAGTAGATTTACGAAATACCCTACACTAAAAATAAAAAAATTATGGATTTTTGTTATAAGCCTCATTTAGAGAGTAAATAATGCAATCTTCTGGGATACGATGAAAACAACTGTCCCAAAGGTAAATAAAGAAGCTCTACCGTTAAGCCACAGTCTATTTCAATATCAGATTTATTTAAAAACCGAAACCCAAATTATTGTTATTCTATTGACTGTGTTATAAATAGTTATGCCCTACGTTGCTATGTTGACCCAGACAGCTACGTGCATGAGTCAGACGCGCCTAAATTAAGTTTAGATCTTCACGCTGTACAAGTAGGTTTAAGTGCATATGCCGGTGGTTTGGTAAGGGCCCGACACAAAAGTGTGTATTACTCTCAAAGTAGATTTAGCAGTAGCACCCGTTGAAGCTCTTTGGGTCCTCGATAACGCTCTGCAAGTAGCCGTAATAGTAGGGCAATCTTTCGTAAATCAATCTAAGGTTGTTTTGATCGTTCGGGACGGGCAAGTTAGATTATTTAGCGCATATCAAACGTCTCTTTATGAATTGGACAATTTGTCATTTCGTAACATTATTTTTTGTGCTAAAAAAACAACCGTTATGCCTCCTCATCATATGGGATATATATCGTTGAATTCTCCCGACGTTTGTAATGACATGTTTACAACACAGAACGTGGCCAAACAAGTTTCACAAGATACCCCGGTGTATACCTAATTTAAAGAATTGGGCTGTATTGCCAGTTTTAAATACTTCAAACTTTGAATAAATAAATGTACAGGAAAGAGCCTAACCGTGACCTTGACGAGACCGGGAAGGGTCCAAGCTTTGAATAAATAGACAACAGGAAAGAGCCCCATGCATTATTTTAAATTAGCAGGCTTTCGACGGAACTACGTCATTTTTGGGGCCTTATTTTTCTGATGTTTACGTTTTGGTTTGTTGACGTGTGTTGACAAACCGGCGTCGTCTTTGCAAATTTAAGCTTGTTTTAACAGTTTATAAATAATACGCACATCGAATTAATATAAAAGTTGATTAATAAGTTGTGTGGTGTAAAATGTAACAAACACATTTTTGGTGATTTGCATTATACTGAATCCTGACAAGGAAGAAAGAGATTTCGTTTTATCGGTAAGTGAATTTGTATTTTCGTAAGTAAAGAAATTAACTAGGCACTTTTAAATCCGATTTAAAGTCAAAAATAATTGTTATTATAATCAAAATAATAATTCTTAAAGTATCAAACAATTAGGTTAGGAACCAAGTGCCATAAAAACACAGTAGCGGAACACTTCATGTAATATTTTGTTAGGTCAAAACATTTAAATTACTTTAAGTATGTTTTAAAACGAAATAAAAAAAAGTTGGAGTTACGGGTTTCTAGGAACAATTTTATGGGACGAAATAAGTTTTAATATCTAACATTATATTCTTCTTTTTTTGGGTCTGATACTGTTCTTAAGGGGAAACAGTTTGATGATATTTCTCTACAAATGTTATTTATTTAACAGGCACTAAAGTCAAACAAAAAATATGAAATCTTCTTTTGGAGATTTTAATTAATTTTTTAGACTTTTTTTAGGAAAAATTGAATATGCTTATACCTATAGGTACATACTTTTTTGATTTCTAACACATACGAAACACAGTATACCCTCATATAAAAGATTTATGATAGTTAAGTTCATTTTTTCAAGCAACATATACAAATTTAGAAAAAAATCTACTGGAATCCAGAAAAAAACTCAATGTGATTCTTATCTTAATAAAAGCCGAGAAAAAGGCATATTTAATTACCAAGATTCAATAAACAGTATATCTGTTATCGTGTCATAAATAAAAGTTTCTATCATCTTATTCTCTTCAAACTGTGCAAAAAAACATAGAATGGAAGCTTTCACGGCTTTGATCAATAAAGAGGCAGGGGCCCTTTAACTTCTTTCGCAAGTGTTTAGTTAAGGCTAAAGGATAGGTAGTGTTAAGTTAGGTCTGGTTAAGTTAGTTTACGCTTACAGAATCCAACATTTTATTGTTAGTATTTTTGGGATATCTTAAACGATGTCGATTAAATTCGGTTAGTTTTTTTAATTGATTTAAATTAATTTTGACTTAGACTTGAAAAAATATATAATTACACTAAGAATAGCTCATCGAAGCACACATATTTTGGCTACCTAGGGTTAGTTTTTGGTTACCTGCAATAAATAAATAATTAAAAGAAAAATAATACATATTTTGCAGAAACCAAATGTTAAAAGTGATTATAGAAATTAAAAAAAAATGTATGTACCTATAGTTATAGGAATATTCTATTTCTCCTATAAAAAGTATAAAAATGCATTTAAATCATTTAGCTCCAAAAAAGAATTTCATATTTTTTGTTTGCCTTTACTGCCTGTTGAAACAAATAATATTTGCTGAGAAATATAATTAAACTGTTTCCCCTTCAACACAGTATCAGACCCAAAAAAAGGATATATTTTTTATATATCACTAGGTTCCTAACTTAACTAATCGGATTAAAAGTGTCTAGTATTTTTCTTACGAAAATACAAATGCACTTACTGGTGAAGCCAAATTCCTTTCTTCCTTGTACTTTTAATAAGGGTTTAAATCAAAAATTGAAATTGATCAAATCTTCGCGAAGTAATCGATAAAAGTCGGTTAATGTTATGATTCGATATATATATATATATATATATATATATATATATATATATATATATTTATGTATAATATATATATATATATATATATATATATATATATATATATATATATATATATATATATATATATATATATATATAATATATCAAACCAATTTAAAACTTTTATTATAAAATAAAAGTGAGTAATTTATATCTTATACTAAATAAATGTTTAAATATTGTGAGTGAAGCAAATATACAATATATATTATACCGTGTGCATGAATTTAGGAACATTAAAAGTTTCGATTATTAAAAAAATAAGATTGACCACAAAGAACTATTCCTTATAATATACAAGGTGTACAAAAAATACATAAACACAAGTAAAATAAAAAAATTGAGAAAAAAAAAGATAACCTAGTTAGCGAGAGATGAGATAAAAAGTCATTTAAAGTTTTTTGTACGAGGTGTAGTTTTTAGGTAATTTAATGGTCAATAAACAAATAGAGAATTTTAAATTGAGACATTTTTTACATATTCACCACTAATTTTCCCAAAAACTATGTCTACTACTACAGTAAAAAACGATAAATTGCCTTTTCTAAAAAAAAATGCACAGTGTTATTCCACTTCAAAATAAAAATCATAACTGAATATTGTACTTTGGTTTAATAAGAGTGTATGCAAACTATGAAGTACTAAATAAAAATGAAGGTGTAGGAACTTCTGGTACCTATATAATCTTCGTCTCACAGACGGCAATATTTTTTTATTTTTATAGTTAATATTAATTTTACTGAATTTTCTTCTAATCTAATGTGTCTTAGATGTGGGTATTTTGTATTTAGGCATTTATCTAATGTTTGGTTCTGTATTAAATCTGAGGAAATATAAATGAAATAATAATACTTGTGCTTGTTTTTACTTAAAACGTAATTTAGACTGTTTTAATAAAATATAACAATAATAATAAAAATAATTTTAGTTCCTTCGAAGAAAATATAATTTCCTGGTTCAACTAAAAATAACCATTCTCCTTATTTAAAAAAAATTATTAGATTTTATTTATTAAATTTAAGTAAAGTAATAAAAAGAAAGCAGGCATACAAAAGGACAGTCGAAACGAAACAAACAAGAAAAATTCTATGCATTTCACAGCTTATGAAAGCATAATATAACTTTCAAATGAGTTGCATGTTTTCTAAAATCGGCTACCCTACGGTTGCGCCGTTAAATTCTTAGTTGCAGGTAGTTCTTAGTAGCAAGCTTTAGATTAAATTAATGTACTTACTGGGCACGTGTTATTCCACTTCAAAATAAAAATCATAACTGAATATTGTACTTTGGTTTAATAAGAGTGTATGCAAACTATGAAGTACTAAATAAAAATGAAGGTGTAGGAACTTCTGGTACCTATATAATCTTCGTCTCACAGACGGCAATATTTTTTATTTTTATAGTTAATATTAATTTTACTGAATTTTCTTCTAATCTAATGTGTCTTAGATGTGGGTATTTTGTATTTAGGCATTTATCTAATGTTTGGTTTTGTATTAAATCTGAGGAAATATAAATGAAATAATAATACTTGTGCTTGTTTTTACTTAAAACGTAATTTAGACTGTTTTAATAAAATATAATAATAATAATAAAAATAATTTTAGTTCCTTAGAAGAAAATATAATTTCCTGGTCAACTAAAAAGAACCATTCTCCTTATTTAAAAAAAATTATTAGATTTTATTTATTAAATTTAAGTAAAGTAATAAAAAGAAAGCGGGAATACAAAAGGACAGTCGAAACGAAACAAACAAGAAAAATTCTATGCATTTTACAGCTTATGAAAGCATAATATAACTTTCAAATGAGTTGCATGTTTTCCAAAATCGGCTACCCTATGGTTGCGCCGTTAAATTCTTAGTTGCAGGTAGTTCTTAGTAGCAAGCTTTAGATTAAATTAATGTACTTACTGGGCACGTGTCGCGACAGCACATCATCCAGAATGCGTTCTCGCGATGTTAATTTATTTTGCCCAGGCGGCAAAATTGACACATTTCTTTATAACTTTGATAAGTGGTTCTTTCAAACTCAGTGTCAATTTTAAAGCATCAATAACAACAAATGTTGACCTTAAACCCCTGAATAAAATAAATATAAGGTTTTTGTACGAAAGTTAATTATGTAAAACGTAAAATTTAATGTCTAAAGTGAGCTATTAAAGACATTAATTTTAATGTATTACCAGTTTTTTTTGTTAAATTGGCGCCTGAAATAATATAACATGTTTAATTTAGTCCAAACCTTAATTATAATTTTTCAAATTACTTTCTAAATTTCAAAATAAAAATCAAAGTGGATACGCCTCCGGAAACCGGAAACAAGGTGTTGTCATTTTGACAGGCCATCGTTTTGAATCTTGGGACCATTGAATAAATAAACTTACAGGAAAGAGCCAAGCTATGACCTTGCCGAGACCGGGAAGGTTCAACACCATCTCTACTAGTAGAGTCGGTGTTGGAAGGTCCCAATATCCAAAGCGATGGCCCGTCAAAATGACAACTCCTTGTTTCCGGTTTTCAGTGGCGTATCCACTTTGATTTTTACTATGAAATTTAGAAAGTAATTTAAAAGCTTATACTTCTGAAAGAAAATTATAATTAACGTATAGTCTAAATTAAACAAGCCATTTAGTGTGATACATTATTTCAGGTGCCAATTTATCAAAAAATCGGTTAAACATTAAAATTCATGTCTTTAACAGCTCACTTTAGATATTTTTACATTTTACTTTTTACTTAACAAACAATTCGTACAAATACGCTTATATTTATTCAGAGGTTTAAGTTCAACGTTTGTTGTTATTGATGCTTTAAAATTGACACTGGTTTTGAAACAGCGACTTATCAAAGTTATAAAGAAATGTGGCAATTTTGCCGCCTGTGCAAAATAAATTAATATAGCAAGAAGGCATTTTGTTTGATGAGCTGTCGTGATACGTGCCCAATAATTACGTTAATTTGATGTATAGCTTGCTACTAGAAAATACATGTAACTAAGAATTTAACAGCTCAACCATAGGAGAGCCTATTTGGAAAAACTTGCAGCTCATTTGAAAGTTACATCATGCTTTGATAAACTGTAGAACGCACGAAATTTTTCTTGTTTGATTCTTTTCGACTGTCCGTTGTATCTCTGCTTTCTTTTTATTAATTTAACTTGAATGTAATAAATTATTAATATACTCGAATTTAATAAATAAAATTTAATGATTTCTTTTAAATAAGCAGAATGGTTATTTTTAGTTGAACTAGGAAATTATATTTTTTTGTAAGTAACTAAAATTATTTAGAAAAGATAAGTAGAAAAAAATATCAACGCATCTGAGACACAACAGGCCATGAATAATTAAATATAAATCATTTTATTAATACAGTCTAAATTACGTTTTAAATAAAAACAAGTACAAGTATTATTTTAAACTCAAACTATTTGTTTCTTAATTCAATTTACATACATACAGTACAAAACATTAAAAAAACACCTAGATACGAAATATTAACATCTGAGACACATTAGTTCAGAAGAAAATTCAGTTAATATTAACTATACAAATAAAAATAAAACATCAGAAAAATACAAAAATAATTTTGGAAACGTAAATACAATAATTAAACTAAATATCTACTATTATACGGTATCTAATAAATTTTATTGGTTAAAAAATACTTTATTATATTCTAGAATAATATTAATATTAGGTATCCAATATTTTAAAAGTAATACTTCAAACATTCTGACTTGTAAAATAGTGCCGTCTGCGTCTGTGAGAGGAAGGTTATGTAGGTATATATAGGTAACAGGAGTTTTAACACCTTAATTTTTAATACTTCCTAGTTTGCATAAACTCTTATTAAACCAAAGTGCAATATTCAACAAATACCTCTAGTTATGATTCTTATTTCAAGATGCAGTAACACTCGCATAAGATGTCAGTGTGGATTATTGTTTTGACTGAATTTAAAAAAAAATTGAGATATTGGAAGCGAAACTAACCACTTGATAATTTCCAATGTAATCTGAATTATTCTTCTCAGGTATTGTAATAACCATTGTCATGTTAAATCTATCCGGAATCATTAATGGTGTATTAGGGGTCAAGCACATCACTATATGATTTTAACATATTGTTATAAGTTGGTTGAGATACCATGACAGAAGCATTAATTTTTTTAAATCTTGCAAATATGATTATGACATCGTAGCAGAGTATATTGAAAGAATAAACACATTTAATATATTAATAAATTATTAATTATGTAAAATCTAAAAACAACTATTTTTTACAAACACTTCCACTATATTTATTTAACATCTTAACACAGTAACTTCTTCGAATTTCGAATGATTTACATTCGAGATGTAACGTCCAAAAAAGCTACTGTTTAGCGAAACATGTTACGTGTTGTTAAACAAATATAGGGGAAGTGTAGGTAAACAATAGTTGTCTTTTTGCATTTTACATAATAATATTATATATTTCCACCAGGTATCGGCTGACACAACTGTATTGGTGTCTCTGACAAAGACAAATTTAGGGTGGGTATTGCCGATGGATTTGCCTCTAAAGCTAATGGAACTTGGCTAGTTGAAGGCCTGTCATTCAGCACTAAAATTAACAGGGGCCTAAAATTATCATAAAAGTTTCTTTATAATATATATATATATATATATATATATATATATATATATATATATATATATATATATATATATATATATATATATATATATATATATATATATATATATATATATATATATATATATATATATATATATGTATATATACTTAATAAATTCCACAAAAATGAACGCATCTTAGTTCATGCTTAGTCTAAGTTAGATGGCAATTTAGGCCAGCTTTGAAACACATTATACTCTCATATAAAAGATCGTGCATTTTTATGATACTTAAGTTCATTTTCGCAACATATAAAAATGTAGAAAAAACTACTAAAATTCAGGATACCTTATATCCTGTGCCATCTTACGGAAAATATAATAAGTAAAAAAATCAATGTGATGTGTTTATTCTTTTATTAATAAAAGCCGAGATAAAAGCATATTTAAATACCAAAATTCAATAAAGGCATATCTCTCATGCTGTCCAAAATAAAAGTATTTGTCATCTTACTCTCTCCAAACTGTGCAAAGAAAACAGAGTGGAAGCTTTTGCGGCTTTGATCACTAAAAAAATCAGTTCTTCTAAGTAGACTGTGGTCAAATTGGAATTGCTATCCCTCGGGTAGCAATTCCAATTTGACCGTGTAAAAAATATTCTATTGTTTTTGTTAATATAACTATAAAGATTTTCTGGACTTGAAAACCATGAGATATAGAAATTTTGTTTGATTCTATTAGAAAGCATAAAATATTTTGGGGTTGTTATAGGGACTTTTTACCCAAATCCTATATCTTCGCATTGCGGTATATAAATTAGAAAATAATTATTTTATTATCAAACCAATTTACAAATCGAAATATTTTGAAATATATAGGTAATAAAAATAATTGTTTTACACCGATAGGTACTTTTCTCTATTAAGAACAAAATAAAACAATACTCAAGGTGAACACAATGTGAATAAAAAAAAAACAAATAGGTAGAGTGGTACAAAACAAAATAAAACGAAAATATTAATGTTAGCCTAATAACATAAATAACACCCAAAAAGAACCATAGAAAATTGACTATTTTAGAAACATGTTAAGCCATAAAATAAAACAAATATTGTATGCTTAAAATATGTACCTATTAGTATAGTATAAATCATGAGAACAAGGATATAATGAAGAATAATGTATTTGTACAGTTATGATGAAAACATATCAAGTATCTTGAAAATAGAAGATGTGAAAAAAATTAAAAGCAAGATAAAATTGTGTTTTGGCATTACATATTTCTTTAATGTTTTAACACTCTATATGTGTTTTAGTATAGGCTTTAATACACATAAACATGAATGCTGAATTAACATATTTAATACAACTGGCTTTAAAAATAAAGTTTACGATTAAATTGAATTCTCCCAAGATTCTTAGTACTATATATTTTTTAATACAAACATAGCTACATGTTTCGCCTTAATAGGTCATCATTAGACCATAATTTATCTTGCTAACGTCATAAGTAAACATGAATTATTCTACAACTTGATCCATTCAAATCAACAAAACACTACTATTTACTACTTACATATTTCATTCATCTAATTCTGATTGTAGGCAAGGCAAGCTTTTTATTTAATTTTTTGAGGAATCTCTCCTATAAAACAAACATTTGAAAAATGCTGACTGCGTAGGTGACTATCTTTTCCTAGTTCCCCACTGGGCTTGTTAATAAAATATATCCAATATTTCTTTCTCTGTTCATTGTTGGGAAAGCTACAAATGTAGTATATAGTAGAGTGTTAATATTTTTTGTGAAGGTGCCCTAAAATGGAAGAGGCAGGGGCCCCTCAACTTCTTTCCCAATTGTTTAGTTAAGGCTAAATAAGGATATGCAGGGTTAGGTTAGGTCTGATTAAGTTAGTTTACGCTTACAGGATCCAAATTTGTATTGTTACTATTTTTGGGATATCTTAAACGATGTAAGATTAGATTAGGTTAGTTTTTTTAATTGATTTAAATTACTTTTTGGTTAGATTTAAAAAATATATATAATTACACTAAGAATAGTTCAAGAATAGTTGGGTAAGTTTGGCTACCTGCAATAAATAAATAAATTAATAAATAGAAGAAAAATACTATATTTTGCAGAAAACAGAATGTCTTAAGTGTTTATAGAAATTTAAAAAAAATTATGTACCTAGAGATATAGGCACAGCATCGGACCAAAAAAAAGGAGAATATAACGTTAGATATTAAAACTTATCTTGTCCCATAAAATTGTTTCTAGAAACTCATGACTCCAACTTTTTAAATTAATATTTAAATGTTTTTTGACCTTCCAAATGATTACATGAAATCTTACGCTACTGTGTTCTCTTTATACCACTGGGTTCCTAACCTAACTGTTTGACACTTTAAGAAACTTTAAAAGTGCCTAGTTAATTTTTTTACTTAAGAAAATATATATGAACTTACCGGTTTGAACGAAATTCATTTCTCCCTTTTACTTTTAATACGGGAACGACCGCACGTCACAACTGACCATTTTTTGTATCCAGGACAACACAAACCACCATAAATGTGTTTATTACTTTTTATAACACGCAACACAACTTATTAATCAACTTTCATTTTAATACGATGTGAATATTATTTATAAACAGCTAAATAAATTTACAAAAGCGATGGTTTGACAATACACGTCAACAAACCAAAACGTAAACATCAGAAAAATAAGGTCCCAAAAATGACGCAGTTCCGTCAAAATCCTGCTAATTTAAAATAATGCATGGGGCTTTTTTCTGTTGTATATTTATTCAAAGGGTAAGACGAACGCAGCCGAAATTTCGATCCATTTAATTGATGACATAATTGTCACATATAAGCCTTACCGTTAAGGATTTACATGACAATAATATAATTCATGAGTCATCGTCACCTCATGCCAGTCCCATTCTGCTGATTCAGAAGAAGAGTGTGCTACGCATGTGAGTAAATCACCGTGCGCTATTAAAAATATATATCCATTGACGCGTATCGATGATTGACTAGACGGACTTTAGGGGTGTCGTTATTTTACCAGTCTTGACCTTGGATCAGATACCCGTAGCTAATAAATCAATTCGAAAAAACGGCGTTGTAACACCCGATGGGCACTTTAAATATTTAGTCATACCTTTTGGTCTCGTTAACGTTACTGCTGTATTTCAGTAAGCTATTAACAAAATTTGCGGTTCCTTTCATTACACGACCGCTATGGCATATCTTGATGATATATTGATACCTTCCAATGATATTGAAAGCGAGCTAACGAAATTAGAAGACGTTGTAAAACTAATGCCTGACGCAGATTTACATTACGGTTCAAACCAAGTTTTGAGAAAACATAATCTGTTAAACATTTTCCTACACCGATGGATGTTTATTCCGTTAGGTAATTTCTAGGTCTGGCAACTTATTTCCGCAAGTATATAAAGGGTTTTGCACTTATTGCTAGATCCCTAACAAAGAAAGACACTGTTTCCGCTTCGAACGAGGAACAGCTATGTGCTTTTGACGAATTAAAAAAAAAACTACCAACTTGTCAGGCTTTGGCTATATACGATAGGGGCGCTGTAACTGAAATACATACGGATGCTATAGGATGAACTCTTTTACAGAAACAAAATAACGGTGATCTTAAACCGGTTTAGTATTTTAGCAGATCGATATCAAAGGAAGTTGTGGTGTGTTCTTTAAAAAAAAATTCCAAATTTACCTCATACACATACATTTTAAGGTTTTCACCGATTGTAATGTGCTACGTTCAATATTAGCAAAACGAGATTTAATTTATCGAATCGGCAGGTGGTGGCTCACCACGCAGGAATTCAGTATTGAATAAAGAGCAGAGACAAAAATGGGCCATGTTAACCCACTGAGTCGCAACCCTATAAACAGCGACGATACCAGTAAAGAAATCAATATGCTACATGTTAATGTTTCTGAAGGCGATTGGATTTTAGTAGCACAGCTACAAGATCGTGTATACAGATAAACTGAACAAGGATTACTTTGATAAGACATTTTGCTGTCGATAGAACTCAAGAAGCAATATTAAAAAGGTATTAGTTTCCTTCCATGAGAAACTACATAAAGAACTACATTGAATCTTGTTCGGCTAGCTTATATAATAAAAATCTGACTGGAAAAGTACCTGGTAGTCTACATCGTATTGGAAAAAAAAAGGAAGTACAAATAGATACACTTCACTTGGTTCATTTGGGTCCTTTTATTAAAAGCATGTGGGAAAACAGCTATATAATAGTAGCTGTAAATGTAGCTTACGAAATTATTTTTCCTTGAAGCCGTTCCCAACACTAAAACCACACCAGTAATGCGTTTTCTGGAAGGTGTAATAAATATGTTTGGGGTACTTCGGAGAGTTATATGCGACAGAGGAACCGCTTTTACTACGCAAGGATTTACGAATTTTTACTCAGGTTTAGGAATAAAACACGTTCTTTGTGCTATGGCAACTCAACATGCTAACGGGCAAGTAGAAGGAATTAATAGATTAAATCTTTCAGCAATAACGACTAGCGTCTACGACGATATCAATTCGGAAAAAACCTTAATTCTGTTAGATGTGGCATTAACGCAGATGTGAGCTCAGTTACTGGAATATCGCCTAATGAGGTATTTTTCGGATATACCTTTCTGACCGCGGAGGTTTGTGACGAACAACCTGTAGGCATTTCTGCAATGCCGACTAAAGTGTCCAAGTAAATAGCTGAATATTATGTTAGAAGGCATGCAAAAAACTAAAACGTATTCAGTAGGAACAACAGGTCAATGTCCAAAGGACAACATGTTCAAACGATGGAAAAAGTAAAAAACTTAAAACTACGTTACCAGGGGCCCTTCACGGTGACGGTAGTGTTAGATAACGATCGGTTGAAGATTTAGTTATAGTAGGTGCAGAACGCTGCCGAAAAACTAATAAAGGGATATGTCTCTCAGATAAACTTAAACTTTTCAAAAAGGTTGTGTGTTTTAGTGAATCAGACGTTGATTGCGAAAACTCCCAACTGTAAATGCTTATTCCGTTTTCTAATTATTTTGTGTTTAATTCACAGATTTCCAAGACTGGTCTTTGCGGGGACAAAGGTTGTCAGGAATGGCCGATTGTAAGAGACACACACTGTAGAAATATTATTTCTAGGCATGCCAAAGTTCATCAACATGGGACAACGATTCTTTCTTTGTGCAAAACTAGAACTGTAAGTATTTAGATTCTTTATGTTATATAATTAACTATTTTTTATGACTAGTAGATAGGGTTACGATGTGAACTCGAAAGAAGTTCAATTTTGTAAAGTAGTCGGGAATATAGATTTGTTCAAGCCAGATCGGTCTTATATTTTCTCTTTTTTTCTTCTGTTTACAGTAATGTATTTATAGGCCCTGATTAGATACAGAAGCACACATTAAGTGACTATAATAAACCAAAACGTATGTTTGTACTTCTTTACCAATTCATTATTTTATTGATTTGCTCATTCAAATGTTAGTTTATCTAGCAAGTTCTTAGAAAAGCTATTAATGAGCATGTTATTATGATTTCAAAGTTCAGCTGATGTTTTTTTAATTCTTAAGAAATGCGTTTATATGTTAAACGGGAAGTAGACTAAATAAAATGGGTTAAACTTCATGTATTGTTACCTTTATTTTTGAAATATAGGATTCGGCGGTTCCCCTTATTGAACATTCTACATCCAACATACTTAAAAGTCCTGTCCTAAGGGATGAAACTAAATCTATGCAAGGAACATTATCTACATAATCAACTTCTACTTCGCAACTTACGCCTTCGTCTCTAAAAAGCAGAAATAAAAATATATTAGAATGAGAATATATAAAATAGTTTTAGGAATCATGTTTATAAAAATTAGCCAGCCATACGTTTTTGCTTTTCGTTTGTGCCACGAGAACCAACACAGTAATAAACTGCTGGACATAATAACTGGGATATTTTAGTCAAATTTTAGTGGTTTTACATATAGCTTTTTAACATCCTTTTCAAGATTAAAAAAGACGTCCATATTAACTCAATGAGACTAGATAAAGAATTTAAAATAAGAAAAACAAACTCTTCAAGTCTAAGTCTCAGTCAAAATACAAATTTTAATATTAATTTAGGATACATGTTTCGTTTAACCGGGCATCATCAGACCTACAAGTGAAAAAAAAAAATTCTAATTATACTACAATAAATCAGTAAAATTAAATAAAAATATCTTAAAGACGAGGACAATACATATACACAAGTACATGACGATGTTGACAAACAGACTGGCGTGAATCAGATATGAGGTAAAACGCTGTTAGCAACAGAAAAAATTGGGGATATATCATGTAAACATTTTATTTGATGTTATATTAATATATATATATATATATATATATATATATATATATATATATATATATATTAAATTTGGTTTAAAATTAAAAATCTCGTTGACACAGGTTAATATTGGCCTCTTTTTAGCCCTAGTCATTTCCATCTCTTCGAGTAAATCCAATTTAACACCCTTATACATTATTGGGTTATATTTATTTTATCCCTGGCGAAAAATCGATTATTTAACGATAGTAAACAATTAGCAAAAACTGATTTAGTGTTATAAGATTTCAACACATCTAAACTAAAATTATACCCAAAGAACCATAGAATTCCTTTGTTATATGTCTTGCCAAAAATACATAAGGAAGGTGCTCCAGTTAGGCCGGTAGTTTCGTTCATCTATTCTCTCTGTTACTATTTAACTTCTTGGCTCAATGATGTTCTTAGAAATGTAATTGAATTTACGAATATTTATTCTATCAGAAATTCTGTGGATTTCGCTAATTATTTGAAAAATATTGAATTTACGAATATTTATTCTATCAGAAATTCTGTGGATTTCGCTAATTATTTGAAAAATATTGTGATCCACCTACGGCTAAATTGGTTTCTTTGGATGTCAAAAACCTATTCCTAGCATCCCGTCAGCTGATCATATATCATATATCATTATCATAAATGGCCTTAAATTATTGCTAAAAACAGTTCTAGAACAGAATTTACTTAAATTTAACAACAGGATTTTCCGGTCAAAGTACGGAGTTGGCAATGGGATCTTGCCTCTCCCCATTTTTAAGTGAAATATTTATTAATATTATTAGTTTATTCAAACTTCACAGAGAATAACTTCAACTGGCCTAGACTAGTCAGATAGCACACTTAACTTAAGTGTCAGAATTAAAAGTTTCAACTCAAAGTCAAACATAACAGAGTAACATATTAAAAGAAATAGGCATATAAAAATATACTAATATAAAACTTACAGTATAACAACAAACATAACAGTTCTAAATATCGCAGAATATTTTTAAAATATCACGCACAATTTAAAATTAGACATTTAAAACTCTTAAAGTTATTACAAAACATAATGATTTGAAAATCGGCTATTGTAATTTTTCACTATTCTATCGACGAAAAAATTATTATCGTTATTTGTGTGGTGAAAATAGTACCTCCCTGTAGATTCCTAATATTTGTTAAGTGGCATTATTGATATTAATTATAATAAACCGTGTACTAAATTTTTAAAAATCTATAAAAATGTACAATCAAAATAACGAAAAAATTAGCATTTTAAAACCAACCAAAGTTTTCAACATGAAATAATTAAACAAGCAATACGTAGTCCATAACTAACCTAACCGCTATGATTTAAATAACACTATCCACCTATTATCCTACTTTATAAAGATACATTTAACTATGAAAATCTCATTTAAAAAAATTAGCTGCTCAAAGGTTGCAACACTAGACTTTTTTGACAGCTGCCTAAATATTTTTCTAAAATACATTATGCCATTAAAAGTTACATGAAAATGTGAAAACCGTATCAAAAGTTTTAAGCAGTTCAGAAGTTATGGGGAAAAACAATTCTTTTGACAGATGTCAACATTTTTTTTAAGTTAAATTACCTAAAAAACATACCTTGACTATAAAACTCCTATTTAAAAATTTAAGCCAGTTGAGAAATTATCAGGCAAAACACGTCAGGTGTCAAAAAATCTTATTTTAATAATTACGGCGATCAATAAAAGTTACATTGAACTATGTAGACCGTATTTAAAAAATTTGAACAGTGCAAAAGTTACAGGCAAAAACAATTTGTTTCGACAGCTGTCAAAACGTATTTTTTAATAAATTGGGCCACTCAACATTACATGGAACTGGGAAAGCCGTATTTAAAAATAGCTTGGAATTTACGAAAAAATGCAGTTTTTTTCACACATATTAAAATATATTTTTTAATAAATTCGTTTCAAAAAATTACATGGAACTGCGTATTTAAACATTTTAATCAGTTCAAAAGTTATAGGGAAAAATCATTTTTTTACAGCTGCCAAAAAAAAATTCTTTTAATAAATTACGCCACTAAAAGTTACATGGAACTGTGAAAACCCTTTTTTTAAATTTTAAACAGTTGGATCGTTACTGGGTAAAACAATTTTTTGACAGCTGTAAAAACCGAATTTAAAAATTTTAAGTACTTCAAATGTTACAGGAAAAAACCAATATTTTTGAAAGCTATAAATTTTTTTTTTAATAAATTAGGCTTTAAAAATTACATAACCTGTAAAAGCCTTACTTTAAAAAAATAGGCAGTTCAAAAGTTCCCATAATAATATTTTAACTATTTCCAAAAACCCCAAAGAGCTACTTTAAATCCTTCAAAAGGTTCAGTAGAAAAAAAATTGCTCAAACTAAAGTTTGAGCTTATTTATTACCCAAAACTCCTAATACGATGTCTTAAACCGATAAATGTTTCACTAGGGAAAAAGTTACGGCTTTCAAATCAGATTTTTTAAACAAATTAAATGTCCTGTATATATTTACTGCCCTTGTGTATAATAATAATTGCTTTATTTCTTACCCGCCCAGCTGAAATTAAATTTATATTAAAAGCTGTTACACTCCGTATGTGAAATATATTATCGTTAATTAGCCCTGAAGATTATGTATATATCTGTACTAGCCCAAAAAATTCGTAACTATATTTATCTTAATTTGTTAAAATATATATATATTTTGCTTTCATTTATTCAAAATCACAGTATCTAATATCAGTGTAGGGCCCTGCATGTAAAAAAAAATAAAACGATTAGAAAAATTACAAAATAAGTTAATAAAATGTATTTACCGTTTACCATATCTGGAGCCCACCATTAACCTATATAAGCCTAAAAATCTTTTAAACATTTCTATGATAAATATATAAAACTAAATTATGTATTTTTATTCATTCATCAGCTGAAGATATGAAAAATACAAATTTAACATAGAACGAAAGCTTTCACGGCTGTGGTCCGTTAAGAAATCATGGTTCTTGGGATTATACCGTGTCAAAATGGAATCACTTTCCGACGTTTCGCCTTCGATTGCACGAGGTATCTTCAGGGATCTTCACTTCACGAGATCGGAACACTGAATGAGCTCGGAGAGACCCAGGCCGGCTATTTATAGTCGACCTGTGTTTACCGAAGCGTGACTCGGTGTAACGATCGGTTTCCACGTATGATGAAGACTGAAGCCCGTATCTCTATTAAAATTGTTAGGATGCTTATAAATTTCAATAGATTCTCTAACTTTGCGTTTATAGAGTCCCGAAACCGAAAGAACTTTGGTTTCTTTTATATTTATGACATGCCCAGTTGAATGTTGGTGGTCAGATACAGCAGATTGGACAATTTGTTTCTTTCTGATACTTCATGTTCCTTAAGCCTAGTCGATATGGATCGTCCAGTTTCTCCAATATAAACATCACCACAGGAACAAGAAATTGCATATACTCCTTCCGTTTGAAAAGAAATAATGTCCTTTGGCGATCTCAAACATTGTCATATTTTCTTGTGTGTGTTGAAGATTGTACGTATGTTAGACCGGCGAAGTAACCTTGCAATCTTGTCTGTGGTTCCGTGTATAAACGGAAGAACTATATTTTCTATCGGTAATTCCTTATTAGTATCATTTCGTGGAGTAGGATTATTATATTTTCTAATTGATCGTCTAATATCATCAGTGCAATATCCATTCCCTCTTAGTTTGTCTGTTTCCGATTGTAAAGAATTTTGGTCACAAATCGCGAGAGCTCTGTAAACCAATGAATTAATGACTGATTGCTTTTGTGCCGGATGATGATAGGAATTTGCATTTAAGTACCTGTTCGTATGCGTTGATTGTCTATATACAGAGTGTCCTAAGGAACCATCCCCTTTCCTTTGTACAAGATCATCTAGAAAGGGAATCGTGCCTTCTGATTCAATGTCCATTGTAAATTTTAGATTTAGATGATCAAGAAACCCAAGGAGGTTTTCTGGACCATGTGGCCATATTACAAAAGTGTCGTCTACGTATCTGAACCATGATTTTGGTTTTAGTTGAGACGACTCTAAGGCTTCTTCCTCAAAAGCTTCCATGAAGATATTGGCTACCACCGGTGACAGTGGAGATCCCATGGCTGCTCCTGAGGTTTGCTCATAGAAAGTTCCTTGAAAGACAAAATACGTTGATGTAAGACATGCTTCAATTAGATATAAAAGTGAGTTGTCAATACTATTATGGTGAAATAAGTCTGATATTATGGAAATTGAATCATTTATAAGCAGATTCGTATACAGTGATTCTACATCAAAACTGACTAAGATATCTTTGGGATCCAATTGGATTGATTTAAGTTTTTCTACAAAATGCGTAGAGTTTCTAATATATGAATGTGTTTTTCCTGTAAATTATTAAGAATATTTGAAAGATATTTACCAATTTTGTAAGTAGGAGATCCTATTGCACTGATGATAGGTCGAAGTAGTACCTTAACCTTATGTATTTTAGGTAGTCCGTAGAACCGCGGGATCCTTGAGCTGCTTGACCTTAATGTCTTCTTCTCCTCTGTTGGTAGGTTGGATGCATTTATAAGGTTGGTTATTCGTCTTAACGATTTAATTAATCAGTCATTAAATCATTGGTTTGTGACCAAAATTCTTTACAATCGGAAACAGAGAAACTGACTCAAGCTTTAGGAGGGAATGGATATTGCACTGATGATATTAGAAGATCAATTAGAAAATATAATAATCCTACTCCACGAAATGATACTAATAAGGAATTACCGATAGGAAATATAGTTCTTCCGTTTAGACACGGAACCACAGACAAGATTGCAAGGTTACTTCGCCGGTCCAACATACGTACAATCTTCAACACACACAAGAAAATTGGACAATGTTTTAGATCGCCAAAGGACATTATTCCTTTTCAAACGGAAGGAGTATATGCAATTCCTTGTTCCTGTGGTGATGTTTATATTGGAGAAATTGGACGATCCATATCGACTAGGCTTAAGGAACATGAACGATGTATCAGAAAGAAACAAATTGTACAATCTGCTGTATCTGAACACCAACATTCGACTGGGCATGTCATAAATGTAAAAGAAACCAAAGTTCTTGCATCGGTTTCGGGACTCCATAAACGCAAAAATAGAGAATCTATTGAAACTTATAAGCATCCTAACAATTTTAATAGAGATACGGGCTTCAGGGTACATCATACGTGGAAACCGATCGTTACACCGAGTCACGCTTCGGTAAACACAGGTCGACTATAAATAGCCGGCCTGGGTCTCTCCGAGCTTATTCAGTGTTCCGATCTCGTGAAGTGAAGATCCCTGAAGATGCCTCGTGCAATCGAAGGCGAAACGTCGGAAAATGATTCCATTTTGACACGGTCTAATCACAAGAACCATGATTTCTTAAATACAAATTTAAATTTTATTCGAAATAATAACATTCATGACCATAATACAAGACAAACCGATTATTTCTCCACCATAAAATTTAAAAGTAATTTTGGCAAACAATGTATATTACACAGTGGGGTTAATTATTACAATAATCTACCAAAACGATTAAAAAATATTAACAACACTGATACTTTTAAAAACACTTAAAGAAATATTTTTTGAGGAATTAATATCTTCACGTTTGATATATTTTTTTAATGTTTACAGTTTTTAATTCATTTGTAATTTATAATGATGTTTATACGTTTATATTTTATATTACTTATTATTAATTCCCTTTAATATTTACAGTTTTTAATTTATTCATAATTTATAATAATGTGTATATATTTTTATATTGTTAATTAGTTCCCTACTATAAATAATATTGTTTCTCGGGAATAAATGATTGATTAAAAAAAAAGGTTTAACAATTTCCACCTGTATACTGGAAGCCTACACAAGCTAAAAATAAAAAACTTCAGGACCGAAATACTTTTACATCCCGTATGACAAACATATTGAAGAAGCTAAACATCCTCTACACATATACATACACACACACAGACACACACACACACACCACATATACACACGCACACCTAAAATAACAAGTTTGTATAAATTAAAAAAAAACGCCTCGGGAACCGACATACATTAACATCCCGTATAAGAAAAATATTGGAAGAGATAAACATCATATAAACATTACTTAAACACGAGAAAACCCGTAAAATTCAAAACACTATATCGCTCGAAACCATATAAGCATAGATACATGCATACCCCAACTTATTCACATATTCTAATTCGTTTGTGCTTGTGAAATTTTTTTATAAACATAATATCAAGAACTTAAAACAGAAAATATCACTAACAATCACAGCAACGCCAAGCATAAAAAAACCAGATTAAATGGCCGTTTTCCGTCAACCAAATCTAATTTCAATGCGATTGTGTAATATCTGATTGTACGAAACATTTTCATTGGTCATCTACGTACATAACGCGAACAGCAGCAGCAAAACTTAGAACTTGACCAAAGTCGCAACATTTATGAATCGTTGCATTAAAGACTATTATTAACTTGCGAACGGCAACATCAGTTTCAACAACAACCTCAACTTTACACTGTTTTTATCTCTATTCTAATTACGTTCATTTGGTAAACAAAATTGAGCATCTAACATATGAATGTCATAAAATTTCTGCTGGATGTGAGGATTTTATTCTATTTTACAGTCGATATCTGTTTTTACCGCCCCTCTAGCCGACTGAGCAAATATTTTCTAATTTTTAAATCCATGTCGTGCTAATAGATCAGCTTTTCAAAATTTAATAATGTGACAGTAAAGTCGACTCCTATTTATGCGTGAAAATTCTCTTAAAAAAAAATAAAAATTGTTCATTTTAGTTTTAAAGTTATATTTTCTAGTACTTCAATACATTCTGGAATAAAATGGTAAATCGGAAAATAGTGGAAAATAGATTGAGACTTCTAAATATGTTTTGTGTTTCTTAAAAATATAAATAGACTCATTTATATTTACGTTCAAAATAACAATATCGTATGAAATATTCAAAAAATTGTAACTTTTTTAGTTTTTATAGCAGGATCTCAGGCCTCAATTTATTTAAAAAAATATAAAAAAAAAACTCAAAACTACAGGAAGAAAGGCTAAATAATAACCAAATTTAACATTGGTCAGTGTCCCTCAAAATGACAGAAAGAAAAAAAAATATTTCTTTACACGCAAGTAGTTTTTCTCATGAAACATTTAGCTCCAAACTTAAAATGCAGTTTGTTGTAATTTTCATAAAACAAACGACAGCAAGAGAAACAAATAAAAAAAAACTGATTTCTTAAAGATGCGAAAATACTAATTTGCCTACACTTTTTTGACAAAAGGACCTATAAGAATTTTTCTAACCTATCAATGCTCTTTCAGAATCTCTTTTGGTTTTGTCGAAAACTTGAACTGTTTGAGCACCAGAGAGCGTTCAATAGACCTTTGTTTTTAAACAAAAAAAAATTTGATAAATTAAAAAAAAAACTTCCCAAAATTTGATTCCGGAGGGAGGAATCACAAGACCATAAAAAGGAACGTTTACTAAAAATTTCAAACCAGTATTTAATTTTTTTCGACTGTGTATCATAACATTCTATAAAACTTGAAAAAAAAAATAGATTTTTTCATTAATAACCGGAACACTAAAAATGATACCAAGATTTATTTGGTACCGTTCGAGAGCCCCGAATGTGCTTTAAAAACGTACCAAACTTCAAAAGTTTATCTAAAACCGTTTCCGAGATAATAACGACCTAAAGTTAAAACGTGCAGTTTAAAACTAGGAAAACCGTATTTAAAAATTTTAAGTAGTTTAGAATTTACGGGAAAAAAGTTTTTTATCAGCTGACAAAATTTTTTTCAAATAAATTACACCTTTAAAAGTTACAAAGAAATGTAAAAACCGTATTTAAAAGTTTTAACAGTTCAAAAGTTACAGGTAATAAAAAACTTTTTGAAATCAGCTGTACCTATTCATTCATTCTTTCATTCTTAGACCATTAAAGACCACGTGTCCAGCTGAAATTCAGTACTGCCATCTGAAAAGGGAATTGAGCCATAATATATGCATTCAACATAAAATAGGAAACAACAGCGAGTTTTCTTAAGGAAATCTTGCAAAATTGAGGAAACTAGTACCTTCTAAGTTATGGCTACCTGTTTAAAAATGTCCATATTTCATCTTGCCAAACTCAAAAATACTATATAAAAGTAAGAAGCTATATGTCAGTTTGTGATGTTTTGTCTACCTTTTTATATTTTTTATAGCTCATAACCGTACGGCTACGATTTGATTATACATTTTCGATACTATCCGACATTCTAAATGTAGCATCTTCAACAAACCTATTTTGCCTTGTTTATTTTTTGTAAGTCTATTTACATATCTATAAAAAAAATCAATTATGACAATTATATTATTTTCTCCCCAAAAAGAAGGTTTTAATTCTAGGAAGTGAAATTTTACTGACTTCTTAAACATTTAATTACGTCGCCATTTAGTTTCGCCATATAGGATAGACACAATTTTACCAGTTCATCCGTTTTTCATACCTGATTTTTGTGAAAAATCTTAACATAATTGGATAAGCAGTTTTTCGATACTGACCAAAAAAAATAATAACTTACACTTAAGAAAACTCATCCAATGTAAACTGCCCAGACCTCCTCGATGGATCCTCGCTTTTCAAGCGAGGCTCCAATCGGCATTATTTGGCAAAACAAGATTTAAAGTGGCGAAGCGAGGCTCTAAAGCCGCACGACATTGTCAAGTAACAAGTTTTATCAGATGATTACAGTTGAGTTTATCGATCAATGCATGAATTAAGTGGAAAAAGCGCAGCATGATTTCGGCGAAATTCCCTAGATTTAATCTTGTAGCTGTTTACCTGTTTATTTATCACCTATTTTAAAATAGTGGTAAAGTTACAATATATATTTTAAAAATATGTCCGGGAATATATGTCAATATTTTAATTTTCGGGCTAGCCACACGTTTGCATATAGAAATAAAGACCTGTGTAAGAGATGGATAATTAATTCCAACTATGAGCAAAAAAAATAGTTTCTTTGTTATTAAGGCTGAACTGCACACATCAAACGAAATATCAGCGACAAGGTCAAGTCACGTTCAAAGTAATATGAAAAGGTGGGTAATATGATGACGTGTTGAAAAATACAAATATAACAATGAAAGAAACTGCCGCTAACAGAATAAATTACAATTTTATTATTATTTGAGCGGCGGCGGCGCCTCGGATAATATTTAGGAATTTACTTGCTTATGCCTGTCCGTAGGATGATGCCGTGGGAGGGGGGCGAAATTATTTTAATTTGTATAAAGTGAAGACTTTTTTTTGGTTGTTGAATTTTATTATGATAATTGAACATGTAAAACAGATAAAGGGAGGATCTATAGATCTCCTTCAGAGGGAGGGGGCGAATTACTATTTTCAACTGATGCAGTGCTTTCGTTTATACATAACACTGTATGCGGTGCCCCTTTCGCCCTCTCTAAATCCGCCAGTGAATTTATCAGCTTTGATTTCGATGTGCGGATCATTATTCGTTATTCCCTCGTTCGATTTTCGTTTGATTTTCGATCTGCGATTTGCGAATTTATAATAAATTTAACAGTGTTGTGATTTTTACTTTCCTCATAAAAGAGAGGTATTGTAATCGTGAAAAAATTAGCCTCCAAAATGTTTGCACTCTTCACCTAAAGGCCGTAAAACATATTTTCTTCATTCCGTCGGTCTGTCTGTCTGTTCGAAGTATAGCTAAAAAATTACTGACTCTATTGACTGGTTGACAAATGTTAGTCAAAAATTAAGGGTCAATGGAGATGACTTGGTAACATTTTGGTATAGTATGGCGGAAGAAAGTAGCAGCCTAGCGTTAAAAAAATTGTTACTAAAAAAATAACTGACGAAACAAAATGGCGGCCTAATAAAATATTAAAAATATCAGCCTGGAAAAACTACTTATTGGATTGATTTCCAATTTTGTGCGAGAATTAAGTGTGATATAGAGTGAATAGTTAAAATTGTGGTAAGAATTCAATATGGCGGAAGAAAATGGCGGCCAAATGTGATTGTAATCGTGAAAATATCACCCTTCCAGGTTTTACATATCTTCATGTTTTAGCGTCCCTAGATGTCAAAAATTATGTTTGCTTTATTCCGTCGGAGTATTGCTCGGTATATCTGTGAGTTCGCAGCATCGCTAAAAGCTACTTACCCAGTTGACTTCAGGTAGTCAAACATTAAGGATAATATGGAGATAACCTGATAACATTCTGGTAAAATTCCAATAGGCCGAACAAAATAGCGCTTTAGTGAAATGTTAAAAAAAATTTAAAATTACTTATATAATTTACCTCAAATTGTTTACAAAATCAAGTGTGTGAACTATTAACATTATTGTCCAAATCCAAGTTAGAAAAACAAAACGGCGGCCTAATAAAATATTTAAAAAATCAACATGATAAAATTACTTATTAGATTTAATTCCAACTTTATGCAAGCATTAAATGTAATTTAGACAACCTGGTAAAATGGTCGTACAAATTCAAGATGGCGGAACAAAATGGCGGCCAAATAAAATATTTAATAAACATATTCATATTTAACTGGCTTCAAATTTTGCACATAAATTAAATGTAATATAGGGATAAACTGATCGAATTGAAGAAGATGGGACAAAATTGCCGTCTTAAAAAAATCAGTGTGTACTTCAATTTATTTGAGATTTTGCTCAAAAATCAAGGGTGGCACAGGTAGAAACTGATTGGTACCAATCCAATATGGTGAAACAATAGAAATGCTTGAAAAGACAGTAGGTATATATGTGTTAATAATTAACTATGTGTGGAACTAAATTGGGTCATATTTCATTATTCCTAATAAAAGGAAAGATCTATAACGAGCAAAGTTACGGGTAAAGGAAATTTACCGATTTTTATAATAACGCCACGTAAATATTCTAACTGAAAGCTACGCCTAGAAGTAGACGAGAAAATTTAAAACGAAACATGAATATACTAAAGCAAGTACGTAATTAGTATTATATTATGGTAGAATATTAGATAATGTACATCAGGGTTACCGGTTTTCGATGGTTTTACGGCGTAATTCCCTTATTAGTGATGAGAGAGAATTGCGGTTTTTCTTTTTTGTAAAATGAAAGACGCCATAAACAAACTTTTCATAGCCCTCTTCGATTCTCAGATACAGGGTGAAATTAAAATCATTGCAAGTTGAGACCTCCCTCATTTTTTGTTTATGCTTTACCTTATCGAAAAAATAAAAGCTATATTATGTTATACAGTTTCTTACGGGTTTTTCAAAATATGACCCTTATAGGGGTGAAATATGTCTATATATTTTTATATTTCTTTACCTAAAAAATATTTAACGACGATTCTTTCGTCAATGGCTTTTAAAAATAATTATCCAAATATAAATTTCATCATTTTCGAAACACGTCAATTTTTTTATATGCAAAATAATTTTTTGTCCATTATACAGGGTAGTCCTGTAAACAAGATACGTTAAGCAAAAATCAGTGTAGCATATCAAACTTCTTTTTTTTTCCTTAGTAGATGTCTAGGTTTTGAAGGAAACCTCGTTAATAATTTTATTTTTTGACAATGTATATTGCTGATTTTCTATAACAACTTTTTGAAATCGGCGTCAATAAAGACGGCAAATAGACATTATACTCATGGTACTAGATTCAAGACACGCATACATATATGTATTGTTGTGCAGTAATGAGGAATTAGTTTGACGCCGACTTTAAAAAGTAAAATTTTTAAGGTAGAATAAAATATTTTTTACTTTTTATTTTTTTAGGTCAGTTTAATTTTTTTATATCTTTTTACATAACGTAATAAATTAATCATTTGTTTAGCATTTTGCTAGTTTAGAAAAAAATGTCTCTTATGAATCGGAAGCTCTCCCGTGTAGTAGTCAATAACTGCAAAAAATAAAACTACTTAAAAAACACTGAGAAGTCAAAAAATTATATTTTATTCCATCACAGAAATTTGACTCTAACTAAGACCTGTAGTGTTTAATGTCACCATCAAAATTTACAGTCAGTTTGACGCTGACTTCATGAAGTTAAATTTCCAAGATTGAATTAAGTATTATTTTTTACTTTTGAGTGTTTTTTTAATCGGTTCTGGTAAAGAAAAATTTAAGGATCCTTTTAAACTTGTTTTTAAATAACGGGTACCTGAGAGATGTAACGTTAAAGCTGATTTATAACTCCACCATATTTGACGGACCAACGGAGGATTATATACAGACAAATTTTAAATATAAAAAGCTACCTTATGTTGTTGGACTTACTGACAACGTAATTAAGCATTTTAGTTTATGTGCCAATATAAAAGTGGCTAAATATAATACATTAAAAATTGGTCAATTATTGACAAAAACAAAAGACAAAACACCGTATATGCAAAATTACAATGTTGTATATAAAATCCCGTGTCTGGACTGTCAAAAATTCTACATAGGTCAAACTAGTCAAAGCTTAAAAAACCGTATTATTCAACACAAAAGCGATAGTAGAATAGATAAAAGATCGTGAGCTTTAGTACATCACTTTTAAAATCTGGGCCATAGATTTGACTTTAACAACACAAAAATTTTAGAACGTGAAGGTAATTATAAAAAAAGAACATTTTTGGAACTGATACATATAAATAAAGATAAAGATAATTCTATAAATTTCAGATCAGATGTTGATCAGCTTAGTACCATTTATTGTAATATTCTTGTTTAGCACCACTGTATTTCTATGTACTTTGGTACTGTTGCCTTGTATTTTTGTTGAACCCGTTAGTGTGGTTGTAGGTTTATTGTTTAAAACTGTATATTTTTACCTACCGACGCTCCCGCGACGGGTATAAATTCTGTATTTTAGGAACATCTGAATGCATTTCGTTTTAAGCATCTACGATGTGAGTTAGCCAGGGGACCTTCAACACGCTTGTTTTTTTTACCAATGTTTTTTAAATAAAATTTGTTTAACGTTCTGTATGATAACTCTGAATGTAAGTTTGTATTATTTTGATTGTACTGTTAATTCATTAGTGTTGTATTTTAGCTATTTACCTCCTGAGGAAGCCATTAATCAATGGCGAAATATAGAGGATTGATGGATAAATGAGATTTTTTGTTTTTGTTTGACACACACCACAAACCGCTTACCCGAGAATTCAAACCAGCTGATTTAGCGTACGGTCGAGATATTCTTTTGTTTATATATATATATATATATATATATATATATATATATATATATAAAAAACTGTTCTTTTCAGAACGACAGTAGTGAACGGATGTACACCCGGAATGAAAACACATTATATATATATATATATATATATATATATATATATATATATATATATATATATATATATATATATATATATATATATATATATATATATATATAAATAAAAGTTCAGTCTATACCTAGTTATAGAAAATACATACAAATTTTCGTTGCCACAAGTTAATATGATTAGTAGAAGTAAAGTTCATTTTCATAAAAACTATGAAAAATATAAAACATGATACTTCAGAACATTTATTTTTTTAATTTCTATTCGTCCCCCACCACGCACCTCAGTTATGACATTGGAAAAGTTTTTTGTCCAGAATAAACTTATCTAATATTATTAACATTCATTAAGATTTGTAATTACCTAGCGAAATAACCTGACCGAGAAAATTATTGCCCCCCATTAGATCAGGGCTCTACCTCCAGCTAAGCCAAAATTACATTTTTCGATTAATTAGAGTTTCATGCTCAAAACTTCAATATATATTAAAGCATTTAAAAGCTTGTGCGAAAACTCTCTGGCAGAAAATAATTTAAAGTGGCATCATTGCTCTGTTTTTACTTTTGTAATATATTTTCTATGGAATAACCCCGGTACCACACTAAAAACTTCTTTAAAAAATCATGTTGGCCACAATCTCCCCGAAGTAATCGCTGTACTTAAAATCACATTAACTAATATTATGGATAAGCGATATCTCGACATGCATAGAAAATCAGCAATCCCAACGGTTAAAAATTAAAATTGTAAAATTGCACTTTGTGTCCGTGAAAACCACAAAGTGCAAAAAACTATAAGTGATATGTATTAGCTTCAAAGTGATTTTAATAGAGAAATATGTATAATTGGGCAAGTTGTCCATTTTCGATCATTTTTTGACGCAGATGCCGACTCATATAATCTTTTTTTTTTCACAAAATGGCTGTTTACCGCCCTACACTGATCCTTTGTCTACATAACTACAAAATTTTAGATGTTAAATCGCACTCGTGTCTTTGTATTTCTGCAGCGCGTGAACCTTGTTGAGCCGGTTTTTAACCGAAATGTATTTTAAATTGCCTATAGACAGCATAATTTTTCAAGTTCTGACGTGAAGGAAACGTCTCGAATTGAGTTATTATGATACAGTGAAAAAACTGTGACCAAAAATATATAAATATATTTAAAAGTAATGTACTAGTGACTATAAAAAGAAAATTTCTATTAATTAAAAATAAAAATGTGGAGAAATATAAAAATGATTCAAAATGTAAACAGGTGGAATGTTATGATAAAAAAATATATTTACACTACGTCTTTTAAATTATGGAAATAAATATAATTCCATTACTTCGGTGATCGACTTGATCTAGAAATAAGCATCAAATCTATTTTTAGATTTATAAGTCTGTTCGCGGCATAGTTAAAAGCTACTTACCCGATTGACATGGTGAGAACGGTTCGATGTATTTGGCCCTAAACTTCACTTGCCCAAACCTACATTACACATAACCGTCACTGGCGCGAACAGTCGAAATCCCGACACATTGGAATGCATGGAATTCGTCGTTGGCCTTAAACGTCGAAATACATAAATATGCACGCCAATGACGTAAGAAACTTCTGTCACTGTTGCCAAAGTGCATTATTGTTCAAATGAATTACATATTTCCGACAATATTAGAAATATTGTTTTTTATTTATGCTTGGTAACGTGTTATTAATATTCCTGAATAATAAGTTTTAAATGTTCTCAAAGAATTACATAGTTTATAAAAATAGCAAATAGCTACGTATTAATTCTACTGCGACCGTATCAGTGTTAGGATACAATAAAATAAATTTTACTAACATGATGAAAAATGCCTGTAAATTGTTAGTTGGTTCGGTTGTGAAAGGTGCAGAAATAATATGCAAGCTTTTACTGTGTTCCCGATATGTCCTGAATTCTCAGTTTTTCGCCAATTTAAATGTATTTTCAAGAACGAGATTACTAGAAAGTTAGATTCAGCAATTTAAAGGGACTATCAATATTAGGACAGCAGAAAGTATATTGTAATGTACAAATTTCATATTGGTAAGCCACCTAGATTCTTTTTTTGCATATACATCTATTTTCTTAAATGTTCCTCTTCAAATTTTCTAGAATATATCGGTTTTTTAATGTATAGTGCACACTAACTGTTAGTTAAAAGAAAAACCTCGACAAAAACATTTGTATTTGGTTGATAACATGATTATGATATATAGTTGTGTTTGCATTTTTAGGAAAACCAAGTAAATTCATGGATGTATCATCCACAATGGGCTCCATCTTGGCAAATCGGCGTATGAATCTCAGGCAACAATAAAAAATGAAAATCAGCTTTGCATATAAAATTATGAGTAGACAGACATAGCAGTGAGGAATGGTTCCATGGTCCATCTGAGAATAAATATAGAACTGCTGAGGTAATTCATGTCCCAATAATTAGATATTTTAATAATGAGGCATTTTTCTTTTTCAAAATATTTTCTTCTTACAAAGATAACTTTTAGAAAAATTTGTTAAATAGGTAGCAAAATAAAGTGCTTTGAAGACTTATTTTACATGAAGAGATCCATATACTTATCATTTTTAAAAAGATAACTATTACTCTCCTACAGAGCCGTGCCTACCCTAGACTTCTCCTGGGACAAATTTATTTGGGTCAGAATTTTCAAAAAAGGCAACCTATTTTGTTAATGTTTACAACATTTTAAACACTTGTGTCTTCGATGTTGGAATACCCCTCGGAAACCCTAAGGTATTTTGATCTTCTCTATTTCTTGAGTGATTTAAATGAACAGTTCATTCATACTAGGCTCTACACATAAGCAGGACGTAATCTGTATATAAAAGTTAACATAATCATCTGGGGAACAGAATTCTCTTTCAATAAGAATTTTTTGGTTTACTTTTATGCTTTGAATACATTTTATTTTTAATGGTAATATATATAATTTTATACATCCGACTAGAGGACCCTTATGAAATAAAGAAATTTGGTGAAGTGTCATAACCAAATCATTCCTACCCCTGTGTTGATATTATTGGATATATCCCTATTTCTAGAAATTAAGATTCCGTTGTTTAAAAAATACATTATTTATACACTGAACGAAAGCGTCTTGAAAAGAGTTGATACTGTTGAAGACTTGGAAGTGCTATTGAAGTCCAAATTTACTTTTGCCAAACACATAGACAATATCACGAATATGGCAATAAAACTATTAGGCTTTATTTTAAGATGTCTTTGACCTTTCAGCAATGTGTATGTTCTAGAGTATTTTATACTGTGCCATCTGGACTTGTGTAATTTATTTAAAATTCTTAACAATTTTATTAAGTCACCTTCTCTCTTATGTAAAATAAACTTTCATGTTTCTGTCAGATCAACAAGACAGGAGCCATTATTTCAGACTAAGTTCCACAGAATTTGATAGGTTGCACTTTGGTTTTGAAATTTGTTAAGTCTAAAAATGTTAATGGCTATTTTCTGTTCATCTATTTTTATTTATTTGAAAAAAAGCAAACATTGTTTCTTACAAAAACAGAAAAAAATACACAAACAAAAAGGAAGTGTTATGATAATTAAAATCATTTAAATTTTCCTCTACACTCTACAAGGTTTTCTATGAGAGATGCATAAGAATTTATTTATGGCACAAATATAATTGAAATTTTAATGTAACTTAAATTCTTTATTGTCTAAGAATTCTATATTATTGACAAATCTGATTTAGATATTGAATTAAATTTGCTTATATAAGTAAAAATAGTGAGTTCAATTAAGATGTTAAATGAATGGAAATAGCAATGGTATGTGATTGCCTTGTATGACCAGTTTGGATGAAATAGGGAATATTCAGGATGTTACTGGAGTGGTCCCATAACAAACATTAAATATATCGGAATGATGCCATACACGTATACACGAGCGCGAAAGACAATCTATATCGCGTTCACTATATTGCCAGGAAAAAAGTATGTATGTTAATATGGTGATTCTGGCAAAATTTCATATGCAATGGACTCAGGGAGTCTAAAATTTTAACCTAAGTTTAGGCCTTATAACTTGAAACTTTCTATAAAGAAAACTAACAAGGATGAAATAAAAAAATAAAAATTACTAAATCAATATAATAAACAACAAAAAGTAAACAATAATATTTTATTCCCACGTATGTAGGTACTCATTATATAAAGGTCTGTTTATGATTAAGTTATTAAGAATTAGTTTGAAGGTGACAAATTTTCAATGTGGAATAAAATATCAAATTTTTACTTTTTAGTGTTTTTTTTAAGTCCGTTCTATTTTTTATAAAAAATTCTGTTTGGATAACGACGCTTTCTGAAGTAGATATTGTGAAGTAACTCCCCAGAAGCGAATCCCATACCCTGTGTCTATGAAGTCAAAACCAAACTTATTCTTAATTACCTAATCACAAAAATATATTTATGTAATGAGTGTTTTGTTTTACTATCTCTATTCTTTGGTGACTAAAATTTTCCAGATGGAATATAATATTATTTTCCAATTTTAGGTGCATTTTTTGAAGTCGGTTTTCTTTTTTTATACGTTTTTTTATTTCATCCATTTTAGTTCTATTTATATGAGTTTTATTTTAAAAGTCATATTTAACAAATAATCTATGTAAATTCCTGATAAAATGGTGAACGCTTTTTTACCATGAATAAATATTTAATATAGCGTCATACTTTTTTACAATACGCTAGCTGCGGGACCACTCTGGTAATATTCCGGATATTCCCGGAAAAGTTCATCGAAATTGTTGAAACCATCGCAGAGTAATCGTTGTACATACATAAAAAAATGCATAGGGTGAAATTGATAACCTCCTTTTTTGAAGTCTGTTAAAAGTTGCATTAATATTTGTGACATGGCAAGCTAAACAAAATAAAGGAAAATAATATTTAAAAACTGACATTCATAGAATTTAAAGTTTTATCGGAATGTAAAAATGCATAGATGGCATAATTTCTGATATATATATATAACATGTGTAAGATAAAGCTGGAATATACATCCACAATTAAGCATTTAGTTTGATCATTTTTTTTGAAATTATATGGGCTCATTATTTAAATATAATATGTAGTTTTTTTTTTCGTTTTCTTTTGAAAATTCAAATAGCGTAAGTTCACCAGTCCTGGTTATTTTTTGAAGTAGTGCCATTCTATTCATTCATTTCTTTTTTTTTAAATAAGTGTAAATGTTTTTGAAAAAAATTAGGAATTTTCTTTATTTTTGGTATGCCCAAGGATGACCATTATGTAATAAGATCACCAACAAGATCTAAGCTCTAGAAAGTAAGAAAATGATATCATCTTGGACTGTGTCATTGGTTAAAATCTGGCCTTCTTACCAACTACACCGATTCAGTTATTGCCAGGGGTGAGGCAAGTGAAAACAACCCCTTTGTGAGTTGAGAAAACTGATTACATCATAAGAAGATAATATTTGCTGTATTGTGTTTAAAATAAAATTTATGTTTAATATAATCTTAGATTTAGATTTATTCTGAAAATAAGCTACATAAGGACTCATTCACCATTTTGGACTTATTTATGAAGAGACTTTTATTTCTTAAAACTTTTTATTTCTTTAAATTTTTTATTACTTTATTTCCTAGCCGTAATAGTACACTCCAATAATCTATGCTAATTTAATTAAAATTTGGATGATTAATTGATGTAATTGAATAAATTAGTTTACTTTATATTAAGAATCAGTTTAAAATTATCCAAAAACCATTTAACCTTATTTATGTCCTTAATTAATAAATCCTACACTTCTTCCCATATATTACTGGGGAAAATCAAAATGGAGTCATCAGCATAGGCAACCACTTTACCCCCTTATGCCAAGAATACAAAGAGTGTTGATATATATGTTTAACACACACAGCACAGGACACATCACTGTACCTTATGGTACTCCAATTTTGATTTCTTTAACCTGACTCAAATCTCCTACTTTAACATAATTAGATACATTTTGAAAACATTCAACATGGATCCTCCACATCATATAGCTATTCACAACGTCCAGTAGCATAGCCTGAAGGATTGTGTCAAATGCCTCACAATAATTAAAAACTTACACAGATTTATAACTTTTACAAATATTTGTGATTAAATACACAAAATGATTTAAAGTATATAATTTTTTAAAATATAGCTATTATTATTACATCCAGGGTTAGGCTAACTCCAGACTGGGCTCAGAAAAAATTCATACAAACTCTCTACATAAACTTAATTAAAGTTATCATAGCAAAAATACAGTTGTCTGTATTTTAAAAACAAGACAATCTATCTTGTTAATCTTTTTAGAATTTGAAAAAACACCCAGTATACATAGAAAATAATGGATTAAAAATCTGCAACTTCTGCGTTTACCGATTTTTTTCTACCCCTTTCAACAAAAGAGTTAAATGGAGGTTAGATTTATGATCAATCAAAATTCGTATGCAATCATAAAACGATTACTTCATTTTGAAGTATTCAAGATTTTTGTATAATTATATAATATGATTTGTTCTTAAATTCCAATGGCATTTGGTTATATATCCTTGGCACAATTTTGACAAATAATGACATTATGCCAATGTTAGTTAAATAAGATATTGTTTAAACTAGATTTTTCTCAATTAAAAATTATTTTGCTTAGTCGGACATTAAACAAAGCACTACAGGTATTATAAGGGATAATGCTTTTAGTCAATGTCTATCCCTCTTGAAACACTCTCTCAACCTTAGGTATTATTAGCCTTATAATATGATACCTTATATGTACAGCTGATAATTGTGATATGCCGGAATCTATATATATAAAGCTATTGTAGGATACCTTTTTACTGGTTTGGAACTATTTATTTAGAAAACTTAACATTTACTTGAATAAAGATTCTAAAAGATACACCATAATTTTTTTTAACAATACGCAGTCTTATAAGTTTGGTGGCCAGTTCCCAACATATGGTAAAGTCAACGATAAAATATTTTGAGGAAATTCTATAAGATTAGGCTATAAAAGTTTGTATTTTAAAAGTTAATTGATAAAATAATTTACAAGATCTAAACTACTTTATACCAGTTAATAAACCTAAGAATCTGAAAGCATGAAATTAATTGAGAATATCTTCGGAAGACTCTTGTCATTTATAATTATATCATGTACCTAACTTTTTCCTAAACCATACTTAGATTTAAGAAAATATTGAAGGCGTGATGTGCGATATCTGGCATACTTGCTAAAATAACTTATTACTGAATTGTGTATACCAACTCGAGAAAATATATAAATAGGCCACAGTTAATATTTTTAAAATATAGGGAAAAATTATTCATATTTCTAAACTTTGGCTATATATCTTTAATCAATATACAAAATGTGTGATACACTTTACAGCAATAAAAAAATTTATTCAACATAGAATTAAAAATAAAGTTGACACTACATTTATCATATGGTGCATCTTTTTTAATTCTCAAACTACACACTTTCTCAGCAACAGTAATTATAAATGAACCACTTTATGTGACAAGCATATTCAGTAAATTTAAAGGTGCAGAATTTGAAGCTTCCATATAATAAAGAGGTCCAATTATTACATTGATGGAATGGGCTATAATTGGGGCTATATGACACTCGGATCAATACACGTAACTAAAGTCTTTTCTTTCTTCCTATGCAATCAGGGCAACAAAGAGTACTGAAGTATGACTATAATATACACGTCACTAATATCTCCAATGCACATATGAGCAGAACTAACTTCCTAAGCCTTGTCTACGATACCTATATGAAACATAGAGAAGACTTGCATTAGTCCTAAAACAAATTACAATTAATAAAGTACCTGCATGAATAACAAGCCTAGGCAAAATCATTAACAATCTTATAAAACACTAATCAATATGTGACTGATAAAAACTGATTTTTAGATAGGTATTTGCTTAGGATCAGGATAAAAAATTAAACACTAAAAAAAGTTGAAATTGTGTGTCTCAAAAACAAATTAGTTAAAACATATATGTTCAAGCTTTTGTGGATTTTTATATGATCTTTTGAGTAAAACTTTATTTTATCTTTAGGTAGGGAACAACATCCACATTAATAACAGATGGGGACTCAATCCTATATAGTAACAAATAAGATTAACTTACATACCCAGTTTAAAAGTAGAAGGTTAAAAATCATCTGAATGCAAACAAGTAATAACCTCTTCCTGGGAATTCCAACAATTTTTTTTTCAATATTCAATCTCCTTTATTCCATTAAATAGAAATTATCCTGTGACAAACAAATACTTTATAATAAACAAAAAAAAAACAGTCAAAATATTTTCACTTCAAAGTTAGAATGCAGGCAAATACGCTAACATCATTTTTTCATGGTGTGGTTTTGATTAACAATGAATAAACAATATATTTATTTTTATCAATAAAACTTGACAACACAGCAGGCCCATTTAAAGAAATTTTAGTCAGTAGCGTAGCTCGCCAATTCGCTATTTAAAGTGTCGGGCTAGCGCCGCATTCCGCACATTCCAATCTGTCGGGATTTCGACTGTTAGGGCCAGTGAAGTTTCGGTCCACTAACTGTTTGGGCCGGTGTAGTTTAGGGGAAAATACGCACTACCGTGAGAACCTGGTAATTTTTGGTAAAAATCCAATATGCCCAAACAAAATGAAATTGTGGTACTATTGAAGATGGCCGAACAAAATGGCGGCCAAATAAAATGTTTGTAATCGTGAAAAATTCACCATTTCAGGTTTTACATATCTGTCGGAGTGTCTATTTGTTAGGACAGTTCGCGGCATAGCTTAAAAAATACTTATCCGATTGAGTTCAAATTTTGATAAAAAATTAAAGTAGTATGTTAGAATCAAATGGTAAAACTTTGGTACTAATCTAAAATGGCGGACTAATGAAATATTTAAAAATTGAAATAGATTGGTTTCAAGTTGTGTGCAGTAACTAATTTTGGTACAGTGATTAGCTAGTGAAATTGTGGTAGTAATTCAAGAAGGCCGAATAAAGTGGCGGTCAAATAAAATGCTCATAATCGTGAAAAAACACCCTCTCAGGTTTTACATATTTTCACGATTTAGCGTCTCTATATGCCAAAAATATGTTTTATTAATTCCGTCAGCTCGTCTGTCGGTCTGTCTGTATAGCTGTCAGTTCACGGCATATCTTAAAGTCTACTTACGATTGACTACAAACTTTGATCAAAAATTAAGAGTTATATGGGGACGAGCGGGTAATATTTTGGTAAAAATCCAATATTGCTGAACAATGTTAATAACATCATTACTAAAAAAACTAATTATACAATTTTGCACAAAAAAACTAAGTGTTACATATGAATGAACTGGTAATATTTTGATATGAATTCAAGATAGCAAAACAAAATAGCGGCCTAATAAAATATTTAAAAAAATTAGCCTGAGAATACTATTTATTAAATGAATTTAAGATTTTTGTAAGAATTAAGTGTGATATAGAGATAAACTGATGCACTTGTGGTACGAATTTAAGGAAAATTAAATGTGAAATGGGATAAACTGGTACGTATTCAACATGACGTAACAAAATGACGGTATTTGACAATGTGATGTGGAAACTATTTATCCAGTTTATTTTAAATTATGCCCCAAAGTCAATTGTAGCATAGGTAGAAAAAAAGTGGTAAAATATTGGTAGGAATGCGTATGATGGAACAAAATGGCGCCCAATAAAAATGTTTGAAAAGACAGTATATGTAACACATATATACTGTGACTATTTACTGAACCGAATTGGGTCCCATTTCACTCATACTTCACTATTCCCAACAAAAAATCATAACGAGGGAAGTTCCGGGTAAAGGAAATTTACCGATTATTTATGTATCAACCTCGATTACACTTGTGGTTTTCACGGACACAAAGTGCAATTTTACAATTTTAATTTTTAACCGTTGGGATTGCTGATTTTCTATGCATGTCAAGATATCGCTTATCCATAATATTAGTTAATGTGATTTTAAGTACAGCGATTACTTCGGGGAGATTGTGGCCAACATGATTTTTTAAAGAAGTTTTTAGTGTGGTACCGGGGTTATTCCATAGAAAATATATTACACAAGTAAAAACAGAGCAATGATGCCACTTTAAATTATTTTCTGCCAGAGTGTTTTCGCACAAGCTTTTAAATGCTTTAATATATATTGAAGTTTTGAGCATGAAACTCTAATTAATCGAAAAATGTAATTTTGGCTTAGCTGGAGGTAGAGCCCTGATCTAATGGGGGGCAATAATTTTCTCGGTCAGGTTATTTCGCTAGGTAATTACAAATCTTAATGAATGTTAATAATATTAGATAAGTTTATTCTGGACAAAAAACTTTTCCAATGTCATAACTGAGGTGCGTGGTGGGGGACGAATAGAAATTAAAAAAATAAATGTTCTGAAGTATTATGTTTTATATTTTTCATAGTTTTTATGAAAATGAACTTTACTTCTACTATTAACTTGTGGCAACGAAAATTTGTATGTATTTTCTATAACTAGGTATAGACTGAACTTTTATATATATATATATATATATATATATATATATATATATATATATATATATATAATGTGTTTTCATTCCGGGTGTACATCCGTTCACTACTCGTTCTGAAAAGAACAGTTTTATATATATATATATATATATATATATATATATATATATATATATATATATATATATATATATATATATGTATATTATTATATATATATATATATATATATATATAAAATATATATATATATATATATATATATATATATATATATATATATATATATATATATATATATATATATATATATATATATATATATATATATATATATATATATATATATATATATATATATATATATATATATATATATATATATATATATAATAAAAGTTCAGTCTATACCTAGTTATAGAAAATACATACAAATTTTCGTTGCCACAAGTTAATATGATTAGTAGAAGTAAAGTTCATTTTCATAAAAACTATGAAAAATATAAAACATGATACTTCAGAACATTTATTTTTTTAATTTCTATTCGTCCCCCACCACGCACCTCAGTTATGACATTGGAAAAGTTTTTTGTCCAGAATAAACTTATCTAATATTATTAACATTCATTAAGATTTGTAATTACCTAGCGAAATAACCTGACCGAGAAAATTATTGCCCCCCATTAGATCAGGGCTCTACCTCCAGCTAAGCCAAAATTACATTTTTCGATTAATTAGAGTTTCATGCTCAAAACTTCAATATATATTAAAGCATTTAAAAGCTTGTGCGAAAACTCTCTGGCAGAAAATAATTTAAAGTGGCATCATTGCTCTGTTTTTACTTTTGTAATATATTTTCTATGGAATAACCCCGGTACCACACTAAAAACTTCTTTAAAAAATCATGTTGGCCACAATCTCCCCGAAGTAATCGCTGTACTTAAAATCACATTAACTAATATTATGGATAAGCGATATCTCGACATGCATAGAAAATCAGCAATCCCAACGGTTAAAAATTAAAATTGTAAAATTGCACTTTGTGTCCGTGAAAACCACAAGTGTAATCGAGGTTGATACATAAATAATCGGTAAATTTCCTTTACCCGGAACTTCCCTCGTTATGATTTTTTGTTGGGAATAGTGAAGTATGAGTGAAATGGGACCCAATTCGGTTCAGTAAATAGTCACAGTATATATGTGTTACATATACTGTCTTTTCAAACATTTTTATTGGGCGCCATTTTGTTCCATCATACGCATTCCTACCAATATTTTACCACTTTTTTTCTACCTATGCTACAATTGACTTTGGGGCATAATTTAAAATAAACTGAATAAATAGTTTCCACATTGTCAAATACCGTCATTTTGTTACGTCATGTTGAATTCGTACCAGTTTATCCCATTTCTCATTTAATTTTCCTTAAATTCGTACCACAACTGCACCAGTTTATCTCTATATCACACTTAATTCTTACAAAAATCTTAAATTCATTTAATAAATAGTATTCTCAGGCTAATTTTTTTAAATATTTTATTAGGCCGCTATTTTGTTTTGCTATCTTGAATTCATATCAAAATATTACCAGTTCATTCATATGTAACACTTAGTTTTTTTGTGCAAAATTGTATAATTAGTTTTTTTAGTAATGATGTTATTAACATTGTTCAGCAATATTGGATTTTTACCAAAATATTACCCGCTCGTCCCCATATAACTCTTAATTTATGATCAAAGTTTGTAGTCAATCGTAAGTAGACTTTAAGATATGCCGTGAACTGACAGCTATACAGACAGACCGACAGACGAGCTGACGGAATTAATAAAACATATTTTTGGCATATAGAGACGCTAAATCGTGAAAATATGTAAAACCTGAGAGGGTGTTTTTTC
This sequence comes from Kuschelorhynchus macadamiae, assembly GCA_030620095.1. Classification (NCBI taxonomy): domain Eukaryota; kingdom Metazoa; phylum Arthropoda; class Insecta; order Coleoptera; family Curculionidae; genus Kuschelorhynchus; species Kuschelorhynchus macadamiae. The sequence continues at coordinate 602,224 of JAUTXW010004619.1, forward strand.
ACGATTATGAGCATTTTATTTGACCGCCACTTTATTCGGCCTTCTTGAATTACTACCACAATTTCACTAGCTAATCACTGTACCAAAATTAGTTACGGCACACAACTTGAAACCAATCCATTTCAATTTTTAAATATTTCATTAGTCCGCCATTTTAGATTAGTACCAAAGTTTTACCATTTGATTCTAACATACTACTTTAATTTTTTATCAAAATTTGAACTCAATATCGGATAAGTATTTTTTAAGCTATGCCGCGAACTGTCCTTACAAATAGACACTCCGACAGATATGTAAAACCTGAAATGGTGAATTTTTCACGATTACAAACATTTTATTTGGCCGCCATTTTGTTCGGCCATCTTCAATAGTACCACAATTTCATTTTGTTTGGGCATATTGGATTTTTACCAAAAATTACCAGGTTCTCACCATGTCAATCGGGTAAGTAGTTTTTAACTATTCCGCAAACAGACTTATAAATCTAAAAATAGATTTGATGCTTATTTCTAGGTCAAGTCGATCACCGAAGTAATGGAATTATATTTATTTCCATAATTTAAAAGACGTAGTGTAAATATATTTTTTTATCATAACATTCCACCTGTTTACATTTTGAATCATTTTTATATTTCTCCACATTTTTATTTTTAATTAATAGAAATTTTCTTTTTATAGTCACTTGTACATTACTTTTAAATATATTTATATATTTTTGGTCACAGTTTTTTCAGTGTATCATAATAACTCAATTCGAGACGTTTCCTTCACGTCAGAACTTGAAAAATTATGCTGTCTATAGGCAATTTAAAATACATTTCGGTTAAAAACCGGCTCAACAAGGTTCACGCGCTGCAGAAATACAAAGACACGAGTGCGATTTTACATCTAAAATTTTGTAGTTATGTAGACAAAGGATCAGTGTAGGGCGGTAAACAGCCATTTTGTGAAAAAAAAAAGATTATATGAGTCGGCATCTGCATCAAAAAATGATCGAAAATGGACAACTTGCCCAATTATACATATTTCTCTATTAAAATCACTTTGAAGCTAATACATATCACTTATAGTTTTAACACAATATTGCAGCGGCGGAAGGCTTGCAACTGATCCGCGTGCAGTTCCCCCTTAATGCAATTAAAAAGAATAACTGCTGCGCGCGTTTTGAAATAAACGAAGCAACCGTTGTATTCTGTTCTGCCGCCCCGCAGCCACGTGTACCGCTTTTCTAATCAGAAGACATAATTTTCAGGAATCGTTTGCTATACACATAATAAAATTCCTGGTGCTAGTCGGACGTCGCATCTGGTCTACGCTGGAGATAGTCAGGCCGTAAAACTTGCGGTGTTGTTGCAGTTAGAGAAACAATCTAATAATTTATATAGGAATTTTATTTTTCCTATAGTAATTACGTAAAAATTATGCTCATCCATGAGCGGAAAAATTAATGATTGATTATAAATGCAAACATGCTTATAACAAATAAATATAAAAAATATTCCTCTAGACTAAATACCTATCATTCTTTTAGGAAATAAAACCTTGCTTGGTTTGGCACCTAAAATCCAAACATTTATGTCAAAAGCATTTCCCGGACTTTGATTATAATTCGGAAAAAACGATATTTAACATCTACCGCAATATCAATAGGGTACCAATATTTACCCCTTTGGACACATTGAATTCATTTTCTAAAAATCCTAAAATATGTAAACTTGTGTGGCACCACATACGTGTTCAAGCGTTTTTTGAAAAACTAACAGGTTTTTAAATCAAAATATTGTTTGGGTGGTTTCACCTCTTTGGACACCCTGTATGAATTTTAAACTTTTTTAAAATATGTAAAAAAAATAAATTAAAAAACACGTGTTCAAGCGTTTTTCCGAAAACTGACCGTTTTTTAAATAAAAAATACTGTAATATTTAAGGGGTGGAATTTGAGTTTTGAAAAATCCCTCCTTATCGAACCACACACGTTAAAATTAACCTGTATGCCAAAATTTGGCCTTTTACCTCAAGCGGTTTGAGCTGGAGCGTGATGAGTGAGTCAGACAACTTAGTTGTCTAAGTCTTATATATATATATATATATATATATATATATATATATATATATATATATATATATATATATATATATATATATATATATATATATATATATATATATATATATATATATATATATATATATATATATATATATATATATATATATATATATATATATATATATATATATATATATATATATATATATATATATATATATATATATATATATATATATATATATATATATATATATATATATATATATATATATATATATATATATATATATATATATATATATATATATATATATATATATATATATATATATATATATATATATATATATATATATATATATATATATATATATATATATATATATATATATATATATATATATATATATATATATATATATATATATATATATATATATATATATATATATATATATATATATATATATGTGATTTTGGCGAAACGTCAGCAAAACTGTTCTTTTCTGAAAGAACAGTTTTGTAGTTTGCCAAAATCACATTTGGCATTTTGTTCTTTCTCCGGAATAGAGACTAACACATTGTATTTTTCCATCCGTGAAGGAGTAAAAATCAACACATATATATATATATATATATATATATATCTATATATATATATATATATATATATATATATATATATATATATATATATATATATATATATATATATATATATATATATATATATATATATCATATATATATATATATATATATATATATATATATATATATATATATATATATATTTATATACTGCCGGAATTTCGAAGTGCGGTGTTATATAAAACCCTGTCATTTTTTGAAAAGTTTATTCGACCAGTACTTTTATTATGGAAGATTTCCTTTTCTGTTTGTGCAACCAAAATAATCTAGAGGTACGTACAAAAAAACAATTTCCACCGGTTTTGACATTTTTTCTTTCTTTCCGGTTTTTTAGAAAAATTGATTTTTTTAAAAACGGTCAACTGAACAAAGCCAATGGCAATCAGATTCAGTATGATCTATCAGATTATGAACAGGGTTGGCACCCTTAAGTATTCCTTTATGATTATTGTATACAGAGTGCACCAAAAACTACCGATTCTGAACTTTAACAATGATGAATTTCTGCTCCGCAAGGTAGGTAGTATTCCAGGCCTTTGTAGGTACCCGCTGTATTATTGAGACATATCCTCAGTTAATTCGAAATGATGGGTCAACAGTTTGAGTAAGTCTGTATTAACAAAAGTAACATGTGAAACTGTATTTAAATGGGAATAACAGAATTATATCAATGGTAAAAGGCGATTTTAAATTAAAGGCAATATCTGAAAGAACTAGAGCAAATTTCAAATGTAAAAAAAGAGTTTTGGTAAAAGTGTCCATTATTACTAGAACTGTCATTAGAAGCAACATGGAATGCAAGATTGATAGAAAAAACCAAACCCAACAAGCCAACTATTTAACGTCCACCTTTTAGTTTTTGGTGAACCCTGTATACAATATTAATGTTGGAAAATTTAAGGGTGCCAACCTTGTTTATAATCTGATAGATTTACCTTTGAGTACTACAAGTGGGCTTGATTCAGCAGATTTTTTTAAAAAATTAATTTTTCGAAAAAACCCCGTATGTCGGAAACAAAGAAAAAATTTCAAAATTGCTAGAAATTTTTTTTCGTACCTAGCTCTAGATTATTTTGATTGTACAAAGAGAAAAATAAATCTTCTATAGTAAGAAATGTGGACGAACAAACTTTTAAAAAAATGACAACTGTCTTATACAGGGTATAACCCCCTTATAAGACAGTTGCTATGGTGTTCTGAGGCTGCCCTTATCGGGCTGCATAATATGGATATTGATAAAACAAAAGCTAAAAACTACAATTCAAAATCTTCATCAGTATTGAAAATATTTCATTTTGAATTTCCAGTAAAAATATATATATATATATATATATATATATATATATATATATATATATATATATATATATATATATATATATATATATATATATATATATATATATATTGATAAAAGTTAACATTAGTATAGTATGAACTATATTTTTTGTTAAACTGAAAACACACGTCAAAATGTTCCTTAATTTTGTTTAAATGTTAATGACTTATGAAGAATGCAAGAATGTGGAGAAAATAGTCCACAAACGTTTAGGTTTTTTTTACTGAAAGGTTTGCCGAGAAAGCTTTGGTGTCAGTTTGGCAAAAAAATATAGGTAGGTATATCTTGCACCTGTTCATGCTTACCTCGTAATTTCGCGACGCCACAAGAGCATAGCAAATCTCTGCTCATAAAAACCTGTTTTTAAAACTTTTTTTTTTCACATTCTGGTATTCAAAAACCAATGACAAAGTGATATTTATTTTAAAATTTTTCTTCAAATAAGCTCAGAAAAAAATAAAAACGATTTTGCAAAATTTCGTTTTTTTTCTAAGAGGGTGAACATTTGTGTAATAAAATAAAAAGGTTTTAATTTTTTAAAAGAACTACCCCATTGGAAATCAATGCGCAAATTTCAACTAACTTTTGGTCGTGCGTGTAGATACATATTTATTAGGTAATAGCCGAATTTTCAAAATATATGTTATTTATTTTTCGCAACCCCGTGAAAAAAATTACATTTTAGTAAATGTGCGTTTTTCTTAGACATATAAATTAAAGTAAAATATTTGATTCGATATTGATATTGATTTGTCTGACGAAAAAATATAAGTGAATTTAGTAATGTAATTTGACGTCCATTATTATTTCATAATACTATTTTTGAACATTCGTGTACAGCTGTAATTATAAAAAAATGAACCAGAATAATTAAATAAGTAGAAAGAGTCCATACACCTCATGAATGGACTATACATCATTATTATTCTGTCATGAAATAAACCAAGTATAAGTAATTTTAAAATGACTGGGCGAAAAAAATATCGAGAAGCATGTGATCAGATTTGACCTTTCTGTTAAAATCTCTAAGGCAATGGATGCCATTTTTATAATCTTAACAATAATTATTGACACGAGCCATGTGATGAAACGTTATGAATAGAACCGGCGAAAAAAAATACATTGCGATATCAGATTCACAGTGCCAATTTACACCAAATATAAAATTTTCTTTTTTATGTCATTTGTAAAAGGCTGTGATAGTTTTCCTTAAAACTCTAAACTAGATTTTTTACTGGTTGATTCTAATATGAAAATAGTGGAAATCTTAAAAACAAATTAACCATAAAATATCCAGAAAAAAAAATTTTATTTAGTCAAAATTATTTTTTTCAGTTTAAGTACCTTCCATTTCTGTTCGAGCAGACAACTTTATCTATAAATCAATATTTATTATTTTTCAGATCAATTGTTGCCGTTGTTGTTGTTTGTTCGCGGCTAGGTCCAGCCGGAATTTGTAAACATGTCGTTTAATTTTAGCCTAACATTCATAAATAGCAAAATGGTAGAATATCTTTGTTAAAGGTAAACATCCCCTGGTACCCATCCCTATTCTGCGGTAGCTATGAATATTCTAAACCCATACACCTAACTATAGATAAAACCAGTTACATGATGAAGGCTCCAACACAAATTGAGAAATTTTGATATGATAAAAAAATAGCCAGATAAAAAATACTTTGTCTGTTTAACAAAAGCGTAGGCCTTATCTTCTCGGCTGCCTTGATTCCCGAAAATACGCTACGGTTGTCACGTAACTCATAAATTATTTTCATTTATTTACAATGCGTTTATAATGTACTCCTTTGAAGGAATATACCCATTCTGCACTCTAAAACCATAGGTCGGAATGATTGTATTAATTAAATTACTAGCTCTCTATAAGTGCATACGTACTTTTAAACACCACGGTTAAATATTAAATGTATTAATTTATTATAATCCAGCACATCTAAAAATCCTAATGTAAAATACCTCGAAATTTCCCAAGCAGAAATAGAAATGAATACAACTGACAACGTTGCAGTCTGCTATACGAATTTTCCCGGCGCCATATTTAATTTATTCCTATATCCGTGATTACATTCAGACGCAACGCGCTCTGGCGAGGATTGGTAGAAGGTCGTTATGAGTCTTCTTAAGCGTAGCTATTATTTTCTTTCATACTGATCATCCATACTTTTACCAATTTGTCCCTATATTACATTTGAGATAAATTGGATTAATAACATTTTAGTAATGTTTTAACATTTTATTAGACTGCCATTTTGTCCTCCATCATCGATGTATACAAATATTGTATCAGTTCATCCCTGTATTACAGACAATTATTTTGTAAAATTTTGGGTAAATTGGATAAGTAGTTTTTTATTAATATTTTTTTTTTAACATTTTGCAATTTTGTTCCGTCATATTGGATTTTAAGCAAAATGTCACTGTGTCATTTCCATAGAATCCTCAATTTTTAACCAACATTTGAAGTCAATCGGATAAGTAGTTTTTAGTTATGCCGCGAAGAGGCAGACAGACAGACAAACAGACTGACGGAATTGAAAAAAAATTCTGGACAGGAGTTACTTTCAGTTTCACGGGTGGCCTTAAATATGTATTCATTTAAATTAAAAGTATCAAAAAATCTAATTGTCTTACATTATTGTTCTGAACTTCAAAAAAAAAATGTCACCGGCAATTTTAACTTTATATTTTGAATAGCTTTTGTGAATCAACTCCTGAAACCTATCTACAAAAATTTCATATATATCAAAACCTCTACGATATAAACACAAAATTATCACTTTCATGACATCTTCGTACACAGCACTAAGTGTAATGATGCCCTCAATCCTCATATTACAGATTCTTCTTTCATCAAAGATGAATGAACATACCGGAATCAAACATGCAGAAAATATATTGCCCCATCGTGTTTCTTCTCCTTTCTAGTATAAAAATAGACACAGATATAGCCCTCAGTATTCACTGCAGAAGCAAGAATTATCATCAAGAAATATATAAATTATACAGTTTGGAAATCGTTCAAAATCATAAGAAAAAAACAATGGAAATAAACATTTAACTATAAGGTGTGTTGAAATGTCATTATTTGAAATTTTTTATAAGGTGTTATACTAATAAATAAATTATGGCTCTAAAAATACATGGATCGGTGAAAAACATATTTTAAAATTTTAAGCAATTTAGAAGTAACGGGAGAAAAAAATTGTTTTTATAAAAATATTTTTTTTAAATAAATTACAAAACTAAAAGTTATATAGAACTGTAAAAACCGTATTTAAAAATTTGAAGCAGTTCAAAAGTTACAGGAAAAAAGTTTTTTGACAGCTATCTAATAATTTTTCAAAGCAATTACGCCACTAAAAGTAACATGGAACCGTGAAAAGCGTATTTGAAAATTTTAAACAGTTTAAAAGTTACAGTTTTTTGACAGATGTCAATTTTTTTTAAACAAAATACGTTACTAAAAGTTACATGGAACTGTATTTAAAAATTATGAGCAGTTCAAAAGTTGCGAATTTTTTTTTACAGACGTCAAAATATTTATTTTAAATAAATTACGCCACTAAGAGTTACGTGGAACTGTGAAAATCGTATTTAAAAATTTTAAGTAGTTTAGAAGTTACGGGAAAAATAGTTTTTCTTGACAGTACAAAACGTACCAAATTTCAACACTTTATTTGAAAGCGTTTCCGAGATTTAGCGATCGAAAGGTAAACATGTAATACAAGTACGTCGACGAACAGATATTTTGAATTCTGATACGGGCATAATAAATTCTCGTCTAATCGAGCGAAAGTTTTGTTGTTGTATTTGTTGGAGTGGCAAGTTTATTAGGTAGAGTACATAACTAAACTGCTGGACACACGAACTTATACATGTAAAATTCTTGACAAAATTCAAGTTTTTATATTTTTAAAAAGAACTAAAATATTAAGTTGCAGTTTTCGGCCTTGTCTACCACTAAATATGGAATTTATGGCTCATAAAAACATAGGTGTATTGGACTTCAACAAATTTGTTTTACAGAGTATTAGGTAACCTTGTAATGACGACTGTTCAAAAAATATATTTTTGTGTTCTTCTCTAACCAAGATAATGTACTCTTAAATAAAAAAAAACAGTTTTAGTTATTTTTAAACTATCTTCTCCTTTTAATAATAATATATAATTATATAATATAAAGTGTTTTCAACAAATTATAAATTTTTTAGCATATTTTTTTTACTTATGCATTTGTTTCCTGTGTCAGTTATGATCAAGAGTATTGCCTTTAAATATTTATACATGACTGTTATACATAGAAACTTGTCAAAACTGAAAAGTTGTGCGCCACCATTATATTTAAAAAAAAATCTGTTTTGCTTATTTTTACTTCCCTGGCAAACAGCTATACGTCCAACGCCAACTCATTCAGAACCATTAAATTTTATACAGGTTTAAGTGATAGACCTTTTTGCCGAAAGTTTTTTAGCATATAAAATTTCCTTTATTTTGGAACTCTCAAATAACATTTTTATTTCAATTCGTTTAGTGCATTTCTTCTACATTAAATATTGGTTTAATTTTGGAGATAGCAAAAAATGTTAATTATTAAATATATAGGGTCTTCTGCGTATTTTTTTAGAAAAAAAACCATGTATGGGTATAGGATGACATAAAAATATGTAGCAGACCCAACACGATTTTCAATAGAACATCCTGTGTAATATATACTTATCACATGGATCTCTTCTTGCTAAATATATACTAGGTTTACTAAATTTGTCTTTAAAATATGTATATAGGATAACTCAAATATATATAGCAGACCTAACATGATTTTTCTAATAAAACACCCTGTATTTTAAACTCTTATCAAATGATTTTATACTAACATTAATACCTTTGTCTTCAAAGATTCTCGAAAAGTTTGAAAAAATCCTGCTATGAAGGGAAATGTATATGCATTGATTCCACTATGTAGTAGAACATCTTCGGTCTTTCTTAAACATTGCGTCTTATGGCAGAATCTTGTCAAATTTTTTGGGAGTTTATTTATAATCGGCAAGTAGAAACCCAATATACAATTACAAATAAATATAAGTTGAGTTTGCTACATATTTTTGGGACATCCTGTATACATAAATACCACTTTAAAGCAGTTTTCCATTATAATTTTCATTATATATTATTTTCATCAACTATTTAAAAATTGCATATATCTGTAAAAATCCTATTTAAAATTTTTATTCCGGACCAAAGTTAGAGGCGACAGCAAAAAAAAATAAAAAATTTGATTTCTTTTAAATAATCCGCAAACATTGTAATTTGCTTAGACTTCTTAAACATGAAAGTATATTGCTTGTATAGACTGTTTTTTTCTAATTATGCCATTTCAGAAACTTGATCGCTTTTGTTAAAATAGCACTTGCTTTTGACCTAATCTTTTTTAAGAATAAAGAAAAAACGTTTTTCAAAGTTTGATCCCACCTATTTTTAACGTGATTCGGAATACCGTAAACGTAAATGTTTCTTCAGAATTTCAAATAGTTATTTAAATTTTTTCGACAGTATGGTGTTTCAAACGACACTCTAAGAAAATCGAAAAAAAAAGGTTTACGTATCAATGGACGATATATTAAGCTAAAAATAATAAAAGCACATTTTTAATAATTTTCGATAACCCCAAGTGTGCTGTAAAAACATACCAAATTTGAAAAGTGTACCTGAAATCGTTTCTGAGATTTGGCGACTAAAAGTACGTTTTTCCACGATGACAAATACGAGTAAATTGGCCTCATATAACACAAGCTATTATTATCACACTTTATATCAGCTAAGTTTCACCCAACTGTAAAAATCTTTAACAAAATTAGATGTTCTAAAGTTAGAAAGTGTAGACATTTTTGGTTCAGCTGCCCACATATTTCTTTTTAAATAAATTGTTTGACTAAAAGTTAAACTGTGAAATCGGTATTTAAAAATTTTAAGAAGTTTCGAAGTTACAGGAAAAGACAGTTTTTAACAGCTGTCAAAACACTTTTTAAATACATTACCCCACAAAAAGTTACATAAAAATATAAAAACCGTATTTAAAATTTTTAAGTAGTTCAAAAATTACAGGAAAAAAACTATTTTTTTTTACAGTTGCCAAAATATATTGTTTAACAAATTATGCCCCTAAAAGTTAAAACGAACTGCCAAAACCGTATTTAAAAATTTTAAGTAGTAAATTTTTTTTTTTGATAAATGTGGAAAAAAAATTTAATAAATTATGCCAATAGAAGTTACATGGAACTGTAAAAACTGTATTTAATAATTTTAAGTAGCAGGTAGAGTTTCGAATATTTAGGTACGTCGCGTGTCGTAGAAACAGATAGTGAATTTCAAAGTTGTACAAAATAGACTGAAGTTTCTGAATCTGCTTAGCCATTTTATGAATAAACTAAATTATTTGATTTGATTATATTCTACTTGAAAGTAAAGGTACCCTTTAGTTAAAAAATTGTAACTTTTTAAGTTTTTATACGATAAGGTCAGATTTTTGGCAGGACTTCGAGGCATCAATATACTTAAAAGAGAATACCCCAAAACTTCAAGAGGGAAGGTTGATTTATAATAAATTTTATTGTTTGTCAGTGCAAATAAAAAGTACAAAACGGCAAACAACATGTAATGCTGTGCACGCGAGTAGTTTTTCTTCTGAAGCATTTAGCTAAAAACTTGAAACGCAGTTTTGTACCTTCTGCCTTCTCATTAATTTTGTTTTATGACAATTTTAAATAAAAATATTTTTTAGCGTGCTATGGCAAAAAAATCAGAAAAAAATGTAATTTTTTCTGTCATCCATGCTTTTTTGTTTTTGTCGAAAACAACGAATGGTGTGGCCATCAGAGGGCTTTCAATGGTCCCTTGTATTTGCCGAAAAACCAAAGTTTAAAATTTAAAAAAATACTTTTCTTTATTTCCATTAATATAAAGAGGAAATTAAATACAAAGACGCAAACGTTATCATACATACTGGAAACATTAAAAGGTTTAATAGCTTTAAAATTTTCATGTTAATAATATTAGATTTAAAACATATTTTTTTTTGTTTTAATTTTTTTTATAGAGGCACACTTTAGTTATAATTGAATAATATCAGGTATGGTACGTTTGGCAAATAAAATATTCATATTATATTCATTACATTACAAAACACACATATTTAAGGGCACAAACTTAAAACACACCTATATAATATGTACTAAATTGTTAATTTTGACGGTACGCACCTTGAAATAGCGATTTACTTGAATGTGATGATATTAGAAGAATCGGGTTTGGAGCATTTTCGGTTATCTTAAAAAAAAATGATAACCGAAATGCTCCAAACCCGATTCTTCTTAAATCATTTATTGTACTGACTCACAATAATGTTCATCGCTATTTCAAGGTGCGTACCGTAAAAATTAACAATTTATTTATATATATATATATATATATATATATATATATATATATATATATATATATATAAATAAAAAATCTAATATCGGGTATGCGGTCTGTAGGTCAAATAAATAACTAATTTACTTCTGACATCCTCTATATTTCGTCATTTATTTATGACTTCATCAGGAGGAAACGCTAAAATACACCACAGATTAAAATGATATCAAATTAAAAAAAAACAATTAAGACTTACAAGTGAAGTTACAAAAACATGGCTATATGCATTTCAACACACAGTAGAACGTTAAATTAGGACGAATACAACCACATGAATATTGAAATGTTGCTAACAGGTAGAACTTAACAACTAGCAAGACATTTATATATACATTTATTTATTTATTTTTTTGAATAATAAGAACTATTTTCTTTTTTTTTGTGGTAAAAGAAACGTTGATAAACAGTTTTATGTACATATTGAAGTTCGTGGAATATTTATATTATGGTATTTAAGTTATTTGTTTTTTGTTGAACAAGGCAAAGAATTCATTTGTTCAACAGATTGCAATAAATGGTGCTCAGCTGTTGGATGTCAGATCTAGAATTAACTGAATTATTTTCGTTGTTGATATGTACCATTTCTAGGAATAGCCTTTTTCTGTAATTATTTTCATAGTCCAGAATTTGTATGTTTTCGTAATCAAAATTGTGATCCTCTTTCTGAAAATGATCAACCAAAGCACATGAGTTTTTCCCAATACGGCAGTCGCTTTTGTGTTGTGTCGAACGATTTTTAATATATTGGGAAGTTTGTCCTATGTAACACTGATTACATTGTTTACAAGGAATTTTATATACAACATTATTATTTAATGGGATCGGAGTTTTATCTTTAATTTTAGTGAACACTTTGCCAACCGTGACTGTATTATATTTAGCTATTTTTAAATTATCTCTTTTAAGGTGGTTAGTAACATTATCTGTAAGACCTTGAATGTAGGGCAATTTCTTATATTTGAAATGTGCAATAACTTGGTCTTCTGTCGGACCATCAAAAAACCCAGAATGATAAATTAATTTGTTTAGTATTTTTTTTGGAAAACCATTATTTAGAAATAGTGTATATACTTTCTTTAAATTTTCCTTCAAAAACCCTTCGTCCGAAATATGAGTGACACGATTTTTTAGAGCAATAATTGTGTTGAATTTTTGGCTCATTGGATGGTTCGAAAAATAATTAATATATCGTCCAGAGGACGTCGGTTTTTGGTACCAGCTTAAAATAACTTTGTTAGTATCAGTCCTAATTAGTAAGGTATCTAAAAAAGGGATGCTGTTGTTCACTTCTGTTTCCATAGTAAACTGCAAATGTTCATTCACAGAGTTAAAAGTAACTAAAGTAGTTTTTATCTCACTGGAAGGGACAGAAGTCACTATGTCGTCCACAAATTTATACAAAAACGGAACATTAAAAGGTAATTTTTCTACGATTATGTCTAATATATGATCCATTACTATTTGAACCAAGATTGGACTAATAGGTGAGCCCATGGGGGTACCAAATGTTTGTTGGTAGAAATGGTTGTTGAAAGAAAAATAACAGTTATTGCACACAAACGATAATAATTTGAAGAAACTATGGTAACTTAACGTTGTGAACGGCTCTATTATGTGCCATTGTGAACGCAGCAATTCAAGAATAAGATCGAAAGGGATATTAGTAAATAATGACACCACATCCATTGACACCAATACATAATCTTCGGGTAATCTCCGATCTTCGATAGAATTTACAAAAACAAATGTGTCAGGTATATTGTAGTTAGTCCTATCGGCTAAGGATTCTGTTAAAATTTTCGTTAGAAATTGGGATAAGTGGTAAGTAGCAGAACCTACACAAGATACCATTGGCCGGAGTGGAATATTGGGCTTATGAATTTTTGGTAGACAGTATAATTTTGATAAAACGGAATTATAAATAGTGAGACATTTAGCAACGTCTTCATCAATTTCATTTTTTGATTTTACCGATTTAATTAATTCATTAACTTTTTTTTGTAGATTAGCGGTAGGATCCCTATCTAACTGTTGGTATGTATTAGTATCGCTTAATAGTTCCTCCGTTTTGGTGATATAATGGTTTTTGTTCATAGCTACGGTACTATTACCCTTATCGGCCTGTAAGATATAAATATTAGGTTTATCATTAAGAAATTGTTTAGTTTTTTTATATAATTGTTGTAACGGCGTAATTTTAGTTGTACTCAAGTGTGTTCGATAATTAGTTATATTGTTAGTAACTTGAGCTCTTAAAATATTTTTGTTATTATCAGGCGCATCATAAATAATATCTTCAACATCAGCAAGAAATTTTTTAACATTTAGTTGATCATTGGTAGGAGAAATTGCGAATTTAGGACCTAAGGATAACATATCTGCAATGTCATTTGGTATATTTACGTTCGATATATTACTAAACCATTTCTTGTTATCGATAAACATTCTCTCCCTATTTTGAAAGCAACGAACAAGATTATCAAACTAGAATTCTTTACCTTGTTAAAACGTCTGTTATAAGATACGCTTAACCTACGAGAATATTCATTTAACATATGTTTTGGAAGAATAGTATTTAATTCATGTTTAATTGAGTCTAGATTTTTGTTCATATTACTGATATTGTTGTAACATACCTTAATCTCTATATATATATATATATATATATATATATATATATATATATATATATATATATATATATATATATATATATATATATATATATATATATATATATATATATATATATATATATATATATATATATATATATATATATATATATATATATATATATATATATATATATATATATATATATATATATATATATATATTTGTATTATTGTTTTGTATACATTTACCTTCGAGGTGATATATTAGAAAGGTTTTTAGACATTTTAACACGGGCATTGTTTGGATGGATGTAAATCAATGTCGGATAGTTAATACTTGCTTTTAAAACAATGGAACATCTGACTGAGTGAAAGGGAATTTATAATTTAAAAATATTACATATTCAAGGTGTACCTAAAAATGACGTCACGGAGGGTTGGGTCAGAATTGATTTGGCTATTGATGGGTTACGAGAAGCTTTAAGAGTACTAATTGGTTAGGTTACATAAGTTTAAAAATGTCGCACAGTTGGTTTAAACAACATTTATTTGGGCCACACAGGTGGGTTAAACAAGATTTGTTTGAATCATAAACTTGGGTCAGACAGATTTTTTTTAGATAAAAATAAATCATAGTACATGTGGGCTATTTCCTCCGGGGGATGGATTTAGTGATCACTATTGGCTTTGTATTCGGAACACTCGCTATCAAGAGGCTTACATTCTCATATACCTCATAATTCAGCCCCCTACCTGCAATCGTTTCGAAACAACGACTGTGCAAAGGTAAAAAAACATGTTTTTCGAGCTAAATTTCTCGCAACATTTTCGATGCGATTTTAATAGTAGCCCGTTCCGGTCTATTATAACAAGGAGCTCAATGACTTTGACAATGATACTTTCCCCTTAATACAGAACATACAGTTATAACTTTCATAGAAGTTAGTGAAGTAACTTTGAAAATCGCCGAAAATACCTTGTCTGGGTAAAAATTACAATAAAATAAACTTGAATAGAAAGTAAAAGTTTAGACATTATTAAGCAAAAGTTGAGACGAGACCAAACACTCTTTGAAGGCATAACATTGCCTCTAGATGGAGTGATAGAACTATTGGTGTAAACTGTTTTCCGATCTTTCTCCGGAGGTTCAAATATAATTAACACTGCTCAAATCAAATCTAAAATTTGGTTTATGTGTGTCGATGATATTTTTATTATTTGGGCGGCAAACCATAATCATTTGGCTAAATTTCTAAACAACTTCAATAGCACAAGAACATGTATTTAGTTTACAGTGTATAACGAAGAAAATTCCTCCTTAGCTTTTTTTGATGCTCTTCTATAACGATCTGCAGAAGGCATCAAAATTTCAATGTACCGAAAGCCCATACAAATTGGAAAATATTTCATTGTAATTATACGACGAATTTTGAGGCAGGAATTGTAAATATAAAAAAAAATATCTATTGGAGAATGGTTTCTTTGAAAGTTTAATAAGTAGTACCATATCAAAATCACAAAATAATCATCACACTATGACATCTAATCTCCAAGAAACATTAACGTTTCTCCCTATACCTTATAAAAAGAGAACATTTGAAAAGTTTCAAAGAATAGTCAGGAATTTTAACATCAGAACTGCATTTAAATCGAAAAATATATTAAGGAGCCATCTGACGAAAACTAAGTAAATAGGCATTGACAAGAAAAAAATAATGCATTTAACAAATCCAGTGTGAGTATGGTAAATCGTACATTGGAGGGACAAAATGCCTTCAGAGCATCAAAGTTTTTAATTACACTTAAAAGGTAGAGACGTCAAATTTAGGTATGGCGGAATATATTTGGTCAAACCAACACGGAGGAGGCTAAAATTTGGCACATGGTGCATTATTGGCGGAAACAAAACTTTATAGAAATAGCTTTTGTAAAATAGTTAACATTCGAAACCTTGTGAAAATAACACAAGATAACAATCTATATCCGACAGAATGAGTCTAATGAATATCCCACGTTCTGTAACACTTTCAAATAATAAAATAAGTAAGTAACCTTTATTTTTAAGGTTAAGGAAGGAATATTCTGTAAAATATAAAAAAAAATCAACAGTTGGAGATGTTTATATATAGCAGTGAACCTAAGGTAAAAAATTCACCGAAGGGATACTTTATGATGAATGTAATTCCATTCCTAAAATACGTCATTTACGAGCCATCTTTCTGGTCAAAAGGTGTGGCCTTTCGAAGGCTTAATTTTGTGCTGGGGATTTTTTTTTAGATCAATCTTAGTACTTGATAATAGACCTACAGCCTACAGCTAAATAAATAACTAAATAAGCGTTAAGAAGCTACATTCATACCTGCAAGATTCTATGCTGGATTTAAAAATGTGCGTGTTATAAAAGTGCTGCATAGTCTCGGCGCAAAGATTTATACATAAGTGTTCCAGCTGAGCAGGTTTGGGATCTTCGAATCCAAACATGTCTAAGATACCAATGAAGCCGTCAGTGGTAGCATGTCTCACAGCATTGTTTAATGCTACCATTGATTTGTTGCCACCGGAACTACTACTGTTTCCTACTGTAGAAGCATGTTGGCTGGTAACCTAAAAATTGGAAATACAAGAATTGTTCCTTTCCAGGTATTCATATAGACCTGAACCGACATGGAAAATAAAACAAAAATAAAACTAAAAATAACAGATAGAAGAATTAATTATTAATAAAATAGTATATTTTACTTACTTCTGCTTGATTATGAACAGACTCATTTGAATCGGAACTTAATGTACCCAAAGTCGAACCTAGTCGTTTAAGACTATTCGCTCTACGCACTATTGTGGCAACCGTTCGGCAGTACAAAGCTTTTGCTAGACAGTCTCTTGTCATATTTGACATATTGGCATCACAAACCTAAAAAAGAACATAAAATTATTAAACATTCGCATTATAACCCCCCCAGTTTATTGTAAAAATATATATCCAAAACTGCACTTCGATTTTCAAATGAAAACTGATTGCCTATGATTATTAATGATAAATTACATAATTTTGTTCTAAATAATATTTTAAGCTAGAACCGTATCTTTTTAGAATTTCCAGTTCAGCAGTATATTGTAATATTTTTGAAAAATTGATTTCTTGAAAACAAATATAGCTGTATCTTTAATACCTAGTCAGTGTTCCGCATTAAAAACATGTAGCAAAAAACCACTTTGTATTACTATAATCTATAATTAAACTGGCGCTAGTACGTTTTATTTCTGCTGACTATGATCCAATCAGGTACGGATATGATGCGCTCCCCACCCCTAATATTTTATTCTGTTGGAAAGTCTTATTTTATATTGGAATTATTTAATTTTTCAATAAATCGTTAAAAAATTAAATCAAATTAATTTTGTTGAAAGCCGAAGGGTCCTCTCTCCAGATTTATATATGAATGAATGATCCTAGGTAGCAAAACAAGAGTACGGACCTTTTTTTTTTAGTTCTTAGTTGGATTTTTCTTGCTTTCTCCCTCTCAATATTTTCTCTTAGGTGCGTCCCTGGATCCACTTAACTTCAATGTTTATTTGTGGTGTCAGTCGACCAAGTTCTTTAATTTTTAATCTTGTACGCCAAAGAGATACAATTATAAATTTTCAAATACTCGACTGAATTCATATTTATGCAACTAAATAATAGAACCAATCGTACGCCAAAGGGCTAAAATGAATTTGTAAATACCCGGTTGAATTCGTATTAATTCAACTAAATAATAGAACCCATCGTACGTCAAAGAGCTAAAATTATGCATTTGTAAATACTCGATTGAATTCATATTTATGCAACTAAATAGAACCAGTAGAACGAACGATTCAAAAAGCAACTCTTATGTTCGTTAAATCGCCGTATTCCGTATTAAGCCACGTGCGGCGCTCGACCGATCTGACTCGTAACATTTTTAAACATCGTTCGCTGTGAACCCACAGTTCCTACAAGAATCTGGGAAACAGATTTGTGGGAGCTCCGAAATAGGCCGATCATACTCTTGTAGTCAGGGTGTTAGTGGTAAATTTTGCTGATATGATGTGTGCATTACCATGCACCTTGCAAGGGAAATAGCCGTTTTAATTACTTTTTGCAAAGAAAGGGTTGAATAAGTGTATCTATTAATACTTTTAACAAGTATTATAACAAAAAAATAATGAAAACACGAAATGAATGGACATAATCAAATTTAAAAGTAGTAGAATAATGTATGTTTATTAATTAATTAATATTAAGTAACATAATAAAAATACGAAATGAAAGGACACAATTAAATTTAAAAGTAGTAGAATAATGTGTATTTATAAATAATTTCAACAGCGGAACGGGTGAGGATTTTAAAGTGTTACAAGGCGATGTCGGACAAATGTTTTCCTAACTTGTACATTTGTAACCATCGTTTTATCCTGTAAATATTTGCCCCATGGGCCCTTTTATGAACCGCCTTTATAAATAAATAATTATAACTTTTTCCTCCAGAGTCAGTTACAAATTTTAACGAATATTTTTCACACTACCTGTATAAACACTAAAAATATTAAGCTGCAAAAATATTACTTTTTTCTTTTCTTTAATTGGAAAAAAATATGCTTTACTGAATTTAGCTCTGTTTACCCCAAGGTATGAACCCAACAGATAACTAAAAAAAAATCGTGCCTTTAAGTTATCAGCAACCAAATTTCATTAACGTCTATAGTAACTTAGAAAACACGACCATATTCCTCAAAATAGAGAATATTTGTCGTATATATAGTAATAGTTACAATACAGAGTTCATAGACCTGAAAAAGAGATCTTTACTCTTAAAAAGAGAACATATCTTGACACCCTAGCTAGACTACAATTTCCTCTGCGGAGCTTGCTTTTTTTTGTTTAACTTCCTTAAGTTTTAGAAATAATAAAATAGGTTATTAGAAAATTAAATTTAGTTTTAGGTATAATACCTATGAATGGTCAATCACTTTCCCCAAAACTAGTTTATAAAAGCAAATCTAATTTAATTTAATACTTAACAATGTTCTGTGATCTAATTGATTTTGAACTGAACAGATTTAAAACATTAAAATATAAGTATTCTCTGTATTCTACACGAACAACACAAGAGCGTTACAGGCGTTGTCGATGCCAATCGTGTAAACTCGGAGCTCCTACAAATCTGTTCCCCAGACTCTTGTACAGTCCCTCGCCCGTCGGAAACCGAGCCTATGCTGGAGATCTTCAGGCCGTGAAACTTGTTGCCGTTAGGGAAAAAATCTATAGAGATTTGTTCTCGTATTTGTTTGTTATACAAAAATATAAAAAAAATACGAATTGTCGAAATTAGGTGTGTTCTGCAGCGCCGCAGCTCTTATACACCAGCCGCTACTGTACCTAGTTAAATAAAATATTTGAAGGAAAAATAAATATTAAACGCATTTTAAAATTCCAATAAAAACATAAAACTATGAAATTGGTATTTAGTATTTAACCTACATTAAACACGAAAACATCAGAAAATTTAAAAAATGTGTGAAATTCCATGCTAAATATGCATTGGGTCCAATACGTCATCGTCTGTAGAATAAAAAGAAAGGCCATAGGCAAAAAAACCGAAACATTAGAAATATGGAACAATTAATAAAATCCGACTGTCTTTACATATATGTCAGTCTCGCTCACAGCTCTGGTTATGTCAACACGTTTCAGCTTAAACATAATTTATAAAGAGTATTTATTTTCATTCACAGTACGCACATTCGCAGGAAAAACCTCTGAGCCTGCTTCTTCTGCATAAGTTTCAGTTATGTGGGTCTGTCAAACTGAAACTTTATGTTTTTCCTAGAATAACTGTTTCCTTGGCATCCGATAACTTTTACATATAAAATTTTTATTCTGGGTCACGAATTTTTGGTATTTTTAAATATAGTTAGTTTAGTTTAAAGTTAAAGTTATATTTAAAAATAGTCAAATGTATTTAACATTTGATTGGCAAAAACTTAACCTTTAAATTCCTTTAACTTCTCGCTCAGTGCTCAACCACTGATCCTCCCAGGCAAAATAAATGACTTTGAAAGGCTGCTCCTAGTCATTAAATAGAGTTATTCTTTTTGTGCAATCTACATTTTAAAGCTAATCGATTTATTATTAGATGTCACTTGAATGCGATGTTAAGGAAGTCCTTGCATGACGATAAAATTTTGCCTAAGAATTTCAGCTCATATAAAGACAGATCCAAAGAGACAGATGTGAAAAAAACTGTATGTTTATAACTTCCGGTTATAAACATATAGCCGGTAAAATATTCCCAATTCTTAATTATTATTCAAAATTATCTATGAGAATAAATTTTACCAAAGTTAAAGATCTCAGTGTTTATGTTATATAAATAAATAATAACTTTATCAAAAGTCTGACACATAACTTGTTTTAGGGAAGACCTGATCCCTGTAAATTGATGATGTAAGCTTTGTACAAAAAAACTATTCAACTGAAGGGGTTTTATCATAAAGTCTTTATATACTTTCAGAAAAGCACGTATTTGTGATTGAGCTATCAAAAATTAAGGTTTTAAATATAAAAAAGTCAAGTAAACGAAAACACTAGTTTGAATTTTTCATTTAATTTATTATACAAAAAATAAAAAAAACACATGACAATTGTTAATTGTTTTGTCAACACTGTGGCTTCATCACATTTTAAATGATTTAAGATCTAACACCTGACAAAGCAACAGTTCCAGCGAAAGAATTGTCATGACGCGTTTTATTATATTTTTTTAAATACATTTAGTGGAAATTTTAAACGTGTTTTCGTTTACTTGGTTAAAATGACGTGAAATGCGAGAAAAATGCTACACCTTGAAAAATTAGCGACCTGCATTCTGATTCATCGGGATATAAAAAAAAAGTTCTATGGGACGCCACTGCTAAGTTATTATAGACTCCACCGAAATTTCATTTTCA
Source organism: Kuschelorhynchus macadamiae (assembly GCA_030620095.1). Classification (NCBI taxonomy): domain Eukaryota; kingdom Metazoa; phylum Arthropoda; class Insecta; order Coleoptera; family Curculionidae; genus Kuschelorhynchus; species Kuschelorhynchus macadamiae. Next base: position 623,348 of record JAUTXW010004619.1, read on the forward strand.
CCAAACGACGCGCCTATTTAACTTCTACAATTGACCGTCCGGCTCACTTCATCCCAGACGTACCATCACTGGGCTAGAATGGACCGGATATCAAAAAACATAAATTTCATATTATCCGATATTTATATTTCTGACAGCTCACTAATTACGACACTTAAAGTTACATGGTATGTTGCAACCCGTATTTAAAAAAGCAGTTTAAAAATTCCAGAAAGAAACAATTTTTTTGACATATGTCCAAATATTTCTTTAAATACTAAAAGTTACATTGAACTGTAAAACTAAAAAAAATAAAATAGTTTGGAAGTTATGAAAAAAGAAAAGTTTTGTTGACACCTGTCAAAATATTTCTTAAATTAATTACGCTATAAAAAGTTACTTGGAACTGTGAAACCCGAATTTAGAAATTTTAAGTAATTTATAAAAAACAAAAGTTTTTTGGACAGATGTCAAAATATTTTTTTCAAGTAAATTACGACACTAAAACTTACATAGAACTATGAAAACCGTATTTAAAAATTTTAATTACTTCAAAAGTTACAGGGAAATTTTTTTTGACCTCTTTTTCAGTTCTCCGATTTTCACCAAATTTTTTTCAAGTTTTATTTTATGAAATATTGGTCAGTGGCGGACGAATACCACCAAATGGAAAAAACATTTAATGCTTTACACGCAAGTAGTTTTTCTCCTGAAGCATCAAGCTGCAAACTTGAAACGCAGTTTTGTGCCTTTTTGCTGCCTTATTGTTATGTTACCTCAACGGCAATTTTCAAAAAAGCTAATTTTTAGCGAGCGACAGCAAAAAAATCAGAAAATAAATTAAGAAAATTGAATATTTTTTAAAGAAGCGGCGATAAATATAATTTGCTTACACTTTTTTGAAAAAATCGTCCAATAAAAGTTTTTTCTCTTGTCCATGCCTTTTCAGAATCTTTTTTGTTCTTGTCAAAAACTCGAACTCTTTCGCCACACGTTCAATGGACCCTTGTTTTTGACCAAAAAATGGGGTTTAAAAATTTAATAAAATATATATTTTTTAAACTTCGATCGTGCCCATTTTCAATAGGCTTCATTAGACCTTGAAGAAGAACGTTTCCTTAAAGTTTCAAGAGTTATCCTGTATCATGGGAAATTCTAAACAACTTAAAAAAAAACAAAAAACGAATACGAATTTCCTTTAGCTTTTGACATAAATATGTGCACATTGCTACCTTTTTCTATTAAAGTCAACGTCAAAATAGTTGTTCTATGGATGTAAGAGCTTTCGTGTATTTTAAAGCGTTTTAAGGTTTTAGCCCAGTTATTAAATCCTTCTTTAACGAAAGTTGTGTCAGTCATTGGCTGTTTGCGAAAGGCAAACTTTTTAATTCTACTGCCAGTGACAAACCGAACAAAATACTTTTTCTACGACCGTACCTGAAATACTATTTCACACATTGCTCAAAGTAGCTAAATTTAAAGCTAAAAATAAAAGCAAGAAAGGACGAGGCCACTAGGATCGTTACGAAAAAATAGGAGGTAACCTTTGGTAAACCATTAGACGCAAAAGGTTTATTAAACAAAATTAACAATATGAAACCAAGGTTAAAGAGAAAAACAGACCTAAAAACAATTGGAAATAAAGCGATTAAATTGTTGAAATCGGAGAAACAGTTATTAAGGTCTATGTGACAACAATCGTACAATTGAAAGAACTGGAGGCGGCATACAGAATGGCATTGTTGAACAAGGATCTACTCAGCAAACTCCCTCTTTACTGAGCGAAAAGAGAGTGAATCAGCTAATGAGCAATCTATTAGTATTATGGGCTATTAAATCTTTATTACCGAAAAAATAGCAACAGAGAAATATAAAACAAATGCAACTAGAGGACTAACTACAAAAGAACTTTAATGCGTAGTTCTATTACAGCAGCATCGCACAAGTATATTACAAAGAGAATATTATGCAAAGAAATTGGAAATGATGAAGCGAGAGGAATCTACATTACCAAATATTGTTGATGATGGAAATGCAACGTATTACAAACTGTAAAAAATATACACAATTTTTCGTTTCTTTTCTTATGTGGTAAATAGTCTGTTTATAACAAGTTATGTAAATAAATAAAACTATCATTTGGTTTTTATATTTTTGGATTCTTCAAAAAATTCCAATGATTGTTCTATCTTAGTTTTTAATTATCTATCGCATAGTTAAAAATTTCGATAATTTCCGGTAATTAAAAAATAAAATAGGAAAGTGCAAGCCATTTTACTCTGATTCAAAGCATTTAGATTTTATAGCTAGTTAAAAGGTTTAAGATGTCAAATTTCAACATCAGCATTTCGAAAACAATTTAGACATAGGACAGGTTACATAAAATATCATTACAATTCTTTATAGAATCCAAAAATATAATAATATACAGGGTGTTCCCATTGAAAAAGTAACGTTGTCGTGATATCTGATTTATGTATCACCCTGAATTTTGGTTTAACTACACCCTCGCATATAAGGGGGATTATTTATGGGGTGTGGATGACTTTTTTTTTTAAGTCATCAGTGGTTTTCCGGTACTACTTTTGGGTGACATTTAGTTACAAGGGAATTATGGGTGGCGTCACTTTAGTCATCAGACAATTTTCAGTCCTGAGGGGGCTCTATACCGGAAACTCTAGAGGCCCTATGTTTATAGTTACGCCGCTGGTTTGCAGGTGCTTGCAGTAATGTAAATTGCGATTTTATTTGTTGTCAACCGATGTGCATCAAAATGTTGCTTCTATATCTGTCTAGATTATCCATAATAATATTTCTATTTCAGAGTAGTTAATTTATATCTGTAATTTTGTATACCATTTGTGACTAACTAACTAACTCCGTATTATAAGCTATTAGTAGGAGTGATCTGGAGATTGTAACTGATAGGAAAACCAGACATACCTTTCGAATTTTTTAGAAACATTTTGTAGAAGAAGCTACATTTACCACAGAACGGAATCGTACAAAAACTTCAAATATAATGCTGTACCCACTTTCTTCTTAGAGGCACGTATATGTATCAAAGGTCATTAAATCTTTATATTCATTTACCAGACTGGAGGAATGAAATTCTGAATTTTTTAAAATATAAAGTCGTTTGGCAATTTCTTCATAATTATCTTCATTAAAATTATTTCTTCCGTCAGCACTTTGCTACAGATCAGGAAGGGACTTTATCAAAAACTGTTATAGAGACTGCAAATTTTCTATTTTTTATGGATCAAGTCGCTGACAGCGTCAATGTACCATTAAATTATATTCGCCACACGTAAAATTCTGGGAAAATACTGTTAACATTTTTAATTCTATAAATTTTCTGACCCCAAAGAGTGAAAAGTTCTTCATCAATAAAAAATTGGGTTAAAACAATACGTGGATTTATATATTTTTGGAGGAAATAGAGCAATGATGGTTTCAAATATTTTATTTAAAAAGGGGGAATAGGACCTGTTAGATAATATTTTGTCGTATAAGAAGCTTCAGTGTTCAAAATATTAACCCAACTTGTTATTTCTTTATTTCATTCTTTAAAACAATTATAGTAAACAATTTTTCCGGTAGAAATATTTTCCAATATAATGGCGGATTTAGGGGAAAAAGTGGTTACTTGTTCAGACAGGCAAGCAGCGCTGAACTCTTTTAAGACCAAACTTTCTTGAGGATTGCTGCGATGCACTGAAAAGACTCGCTAGGACCAAAAAATTTGAGGAATAGAATAGAATATAGGCAACGTGGCGGAGAACCAGATACCTAAGTTTAAGCAAACATGTCGTCTATAGAACCGGTACTAATTTTAGAAATGTCAAGGCAGCAAATCAAGACGGCCCAGTCGATTAGATTCTGCAGAAGGAAGTGGCAAAGCAACAATAAAGGAAAACAGACAAAACATTTCGTCATGAGACCTGATAAAGCGAAAATGACCTGGCTGCTCACAAAAAGGAGACCGAAGATCAACGCCTAATAGGAATACGTACAGGCCACTGTAGACTTAAGAGACACCTGATCTTAGTAGGCATAGAATAGGCAACCTGTTCTGCTTGTGAAGAGGATGAAACTCCGCTAGACTATTTGTCCAGGTGCGTCCACCTTTGGATGGATATCCAGACCTACTTAGATCTGCATATCCTTTAAGCTCATAGGGTAGGCCGCAAAGTCAATTTTTGTCCACCGGCTAGGCTTCGGCCTCCCCTTAACCACTAGATCCGTTAAAAGTAAAAAAAATAGAGTACAACGTAAGATAAACCGATAAAAATAGAAACATTTTTCTTTTTTTGCTATCTGCTTGACTGTCACAGAAAATCATAACAAATTTATCAAAAATATCCTTTTTTTTCAATACCTTCGAAACGGTTGATTGTAACGAGTTTTTTAAGTAAAAATAAAACAAGATATACTATTTTTGTCAAATTTACTAATTGACCAACTTCCTAGGGAGCTTTTTTCAGCATCATTTTTCTTCTAAAAATCTCACTATAATATGATAGCACCATCCAAATTTATTAATTATTTATATCAAAAAGTCATTTATAAAGTCAAAAAATATGTTTGTGAACTGTCTTTAATATTTTTTTCGTATTATTTTATAAAAGAAATACGTTTCTTTTATAAAATAATACTAAGTTTAGATAAAATTTTGTTTTAGCCAGTTATCTTCCTAAAGTACCTCCTACATTTTTTTTTCTACCAGTAATTTTTTTACTGGCGTTACTTTTATGAAAAATCAAATCATACTGACCCATTTAATAAATATATTTTTTTGCTCAGACCCCTAAATATTTTTAGATTTTCAGTTTTTCGGTTAAATGTGTAACATATCTGGCATAAGATACGTATTATTAACATAAGTTTAATTCATATTGAAATATTGACGTAAAATCAATCTAACTTAATTTAACTTAGAACAAAACTGCTTGCATGTTCCAAACTCTTTGATAATTTGTTGCTTGATGTGAACTTTTAACCGAAAAAAAAAATGGTTTTCGCTATTTCGGTGAAATCTGGTTAGTTACAGCTATATTAGCAAAATGCCAAAGAAACAAAGTTTTGAATTCGAATATATTGTAATAAATTTGAATAAAATTTCTTACCGATTTCACTAGTTGACCTCTAGCATTATGGGTTCGCGATGTCAGACCCCTAAAGAGTGCCGCTCCGGAAACACCCAGTAGAGCTGCAACTGCATTTAATTCAGTCTCACCTCTCACGTCAACTTCAATTCCTAAAATATCATTTATGTGTTTTATTCTTTAATATATATATATATATATATATATATATATATATATATATATTTTTTTTTTTCTTTTATTTTTTGATTGAAAAAAGCATACTTTTTCTTAACTCTTAGTTAAATTTTATATAAATTATAATAGTTAACAATAACAATATTTGGATTCGCCATTCTACTCTATTCACGAGGGTGCGACTGTGGATGACCCGTTCGAAATTTCCGCCATTACAAGCCTATGTATTCTAAAACACAACCGCTTAAAATATTGCATTTTTTATATTCCCTATAGCAGGCACACCTAGTATTTGTTTTCCGTCCACCAGAAATCACCAAAGAAAATAGTGTAGGGAATTATCTTTCCTCTTAGAGAAACCTCATTTAAAAGAGGCTAGGTACCCATGAAAATGGAAATTATTCGAAGTCTCGTAGAAATGCCGACAGGTAGAGTCTGGCATGGTAGAGCAAGCGCTACAGAATACATCGTCGAGATAAGGAGAAGTAAAGTTCAGAGACAGTTTTGTTAACTCTTGCATCTCCAACCTATAAATCAGACACCCTAACACTGCTATGATACCATCAAAAAGATGCTCTCAAGAATACTTCGAAGATGTAGGACCAGTAATACCATTAAGCAGAACAGGACGCTTCTTACTCACTCAGAGTAAAACGTCTACAACAAAATAAAATTTACTACCTACCTATTCAATGCAGAACATTAGTACACAATAAAACAATAGAATAATTTTAGGTTAAATTAACTAGCAACACCAGTACCTTATAATGTTAACGCTGGTTAGATAAAAGAGAAGGATAATTACTAGCTAATAAATTTCTGCATTACTGAGCTTATCTATATACACTGCGAGCAGAACCACATTCCCACTATGCAATAAAAAATGTGTTACATGCAAACAACAGCTGATACTTGATTCGGCAATAGACAATCAGGCTTTATTATATAAAAGAAAAAAATCAGTAAATTCACCTTTACCCACAACTTTCCTCGTATAGAATTCCACTATTTACAATGCGGTCTATATAAGCATATAATTAATTGGTAATAACACACATATATATATATATATATATATATATATATATATATATATATATATATATATATATTTGTTTAAAATTCTTGAAAGAATTAATTATTTCCTTATCGTTTCGCACTTCATAGTGAGCTTTTTCAAAAGGATATTATTGGCCTACAATAAATACAAAACTATAAAACATCGATTGACACACTAAAAACTATTACAATAAAATGTTAAAATAGGACGTTACACTTTTTAAAACTCCAGTTTAAAATTAATGTGAAAATCATGTTAAAATACATTGGTATACGCACCTCGGAAATAAAACAATTCACTGCGTTATCGTAGCAATGATGTTTCAGTTGTGACTTGTGGAAATTAAATAAATACTACCAATATGTTTTTTTGTTTTTGGCTGAAAGCGATTATTTAGATTAACAATGTTTACATTATTTATATTGGTGTAAAATTACGTTGATATTATAGAAATTCTATTTATGATGGTGTAGTATAGAGTATATAGGCATTTTATTATATGTAAAATACTAAATTAAAAAATTAAAATATCAAACAGGGGTAAATCTAACTCAATTTCTTGACATCTTGTTTATAATTTACGGAATGTTTTTCTTTTTTGATATGAAACATCTCCTTAATGATTAATTTTTGATAGTTAGTATCTCTATTCAAAATTCGTGTGTCAGAAAAGTTAAACTCGTGATTTTCTGATATTTCATGTTTATGAAGGGCAGTGGACGCATTTTCTTGTGTACTTGTGGCCGTTTATTCTGTTCTCTAGGTATTGTGTGGTCATGCCAGTGTATTTCATGGGACAATTCATACATGGTACCGCATATATTAAGTTTGATTGTTTTTTTACTGGTATTTTACTTCTGAGAGGTGTGAATTGGGAGCTTAATAAATTATTGGATTTGTGACAAACAGTTATGTTGTGTTTGGCTAGAGCGTATTTAATTTTTTCAGACAGTTCATTTATATATGGTAATGATATATAAGATTTGTTTTCATTGTTATTTTTTGTTGGATTATTCTCTTGATTAATTTAAGTGGGAAATTATTTTTAATTAAAGTTTGTCTTACCTTTTTTAATGTTTCCGGGCGATATTTTGGAGACGTTAACAATATGGCGCGGTGAGCTAATCCAATCACAACACTATTTTTTTGACTATTAGGATGGTGAGAATTAAAATTTAGATAGCGGCCTGACCATGTATGTTTCGTATACCTTTTAGTTTCGAGTTTATTATTATTTTTGTTTCGAATTATAGTTAAATCTAAAAAGTTGATGCAATCATTTTTTTCAATTTCTACGGTGAATTGCAATTTTGGGTGAAAGTTATTGAAGGCTTGTAATAAATCTTTAATTCTATTTTCTAACACGAAGGTCAAACAATCATCTCCGTATCTTTTAAAAAAACCAACTTCAAAATCTAAACTTTTTATGATTTTCTCTTCCGCGTATTCCATAACTATAGCAATAGTTGAAGATATGGGGGAGCCCATTACACAACCGTTGATAAAAATGATCTTTATATTGAAAGTAGTTATTATTTAAAGTTATCTTTACACAGTTTATAAATTCCTTGCATGTTAAGGTGGTATGCTCTTTTAACTGATTCCATTTTTCTTTTAATATTTTTTCTACAATTTTATTAGGAATGTTAGTGTATAAGGATACCACGTCTAACGAAATTAATTTATGATTTTGAGGTATTTCTGTTTGGTCGATAAATTGTTTAAATGTAAAAGAGTCTAATAAAATAATTATTGTTCCCAGTTATTTTTGAAAGGCAGTTTGATAAATATTTTGAGAATTTATAAAACGGTGACTGAATGGATGAAACTATTGGCGTTAAGGGTATATCAGGTTTGTGTAATTTAGGTAACCCATATATTTTTGGTGCATTTGCATTGTGAACAGATAACCATTTGGCCTCCCTTCAGATATCGGTTTATCTCCCAAAAGCTTTCTTATTAAGTTGTTATTTTTATTTTGAAAAGTTTTTGTGGGGTTGTATTTTAATTTTTTGTACGTGTTAGTATCACTAAGGAGTGTATTCATTTTTGAGTCATATTCTGCTGTATTCATTACTACGGTTTTACTACTTTTATCTGGTTTGAGTATAGTAATTTGTGAGTTATCTTTAACGAATAGTTTGGCTCTATTCAGATGCTTTTGAATTTTCTTTTGAAAATTGTTAGTTCTTGATTTTTTGTGACGTATTTTTATTTTGTAATAAGTAATAACATTAACTATATTGGATCTAATAACGTCATTTTCGTCATCTGGCTTATTATTAATAGCTGAGTCAATACCAGAAATATATTCTGCAATTGGAAGATCTTGTTCATTGCTGATTGGAAGAGAGAAATTATCACCCAAAGCCAAAACCTCTGAAACATCATTGGGAATCTGTGTGTCAGACACATTTTCTAGCCATTTTGTAGTATTTACTTTTACATCGCTTTTTTGTATATTTGAAATCAATTGAGAGATTTTTTTGTTTGATATATTTAAATTTCTTTTCATATTTATTATTTTCAAATTGTAGAATAATTAAAATCTAGGAATTTTGGAACTGTGTTTGTGTGTTTACACTTGAGTAAAAATATTCTTCTGTTCTTTTGGATTTCGAGCTTTCTGTCGACTATAGAAAAATCTTTGAGGTTTTGTTCACAAATCCGTCCATAAGTTAATCGGATGTCTTGTAGGAATGGCATCTTGGTTGTTAGATAGCAATTTTTAACCCTTGCTGTAATATTTTTGTTGCGTTTTTTTAAACCATGTCTAATATTTTTTTGTTTAAAATTCTTGGGTACTGGTTTATTTTCTTAAAAGAATTATTTATTTCCTTAACGTTTCGCGCTTTATAGAGCGCTTTTTCAAAAGGATATTATTGGCCTACAATAAATACAAAACTATAAAACATCGATTGACACACTAAAAACTATTACAATAAAATGTTAAAATAGGACGTTACAATTTTTAAAACTCCAGTTTAAAATTAATGTTAAAATCATGTTAAAATACATTGGTATACGCGCCTCGGAAATAAAACTGCATTATAGTAGCAATTATGTTTCAGTTGTGACTTGTGGAAATTAAATAAATACTACCGATATGTTTTCTTTTTTTTTGTTTTTGGCTGAAAGCGATTATTTAGACTGACAATGTTTACATTATTTATATTGGTGTAAAATTAAGTTGATATTTATAGAAATTACATTTATGATGGTGTAGTATAGAGTATATAGGCATTTTATTGTATGTAAAATACTAAATTAAAAAATTAAAATATCAAACCGTGGTAAATCTGGCTCAATTTCTTGACATCTTGTTTATCATTTACGGAATGTTTTTCTTTTTTGATATGAAACATCTCCTTAGTGATTAATTTTTGTTATTTAGTATCTTTATTCAAAATTCGTGTGTCAGAAAAATTAAACTCGTGATTTTCTGATTTTTCATGTTAATGAAGGGCAGTGGACGCATTTTTTGTGTACTTGTGGCCGTTTATTCTGTTCTCTAGGTATTGTGTGGTCATGCCAATGTATTTCATGGGACAATTCATACATGGTACTGCATATATTAACTTTGATTGTTTCTTTACTGGTATTTTACTTTTGAGAGGTGTGAATACGGAGCCTAATAAATTATTGGATTTGTGACAAACAATTATGTTGTGTTTGGCTACAGCGTATTAAATTTTTTTGGACAGTTCATTTATATATGGTAATGATATATAAGATTTGTTTTCATTTTTATTTTTTGTTGGATTAATCTCTTTGTTTAATTCATTGTAATATAGGTATGTCCTTTGTTTGATAATTCTGTTGATTAATTTAAGTGGGAAATTATTTTCAATTAAAGTTTGTCTTACCTTTTTTAATGTTTCCGCGCGATATTTTGGAGACGTTAACAATATGGCGCGGCCAGTTAATCCATTATTAGGATGGTGAAAATTAAAATTTATACCATTTAGTTTCGAGTTTATTATTATTTTGGTTTCGAATTGTAATTAAATCTAAAAAGCTTATGAAATCATTTTTTTCAATTTCGACGGTGAGTTGCAATTTTGGGTTAGAGTTATTGAAGACTTGTAATAAGTCATTAATTCTATTTTCTGACACGGAGGTCAAAGAATGATCTAAATCTAAACTTTTTATGATTTTTTCTTCCGTGTATTCCATAACTATTTGGGCAATAGTTGAAGATATTGGGGAGCCCATTGCACAACCGTCTAACTGTTGATAAAAATGATCTTTATATTGAAAGTAGTTATTATTTAAAGTTATGTTTAGACAGTTTAAAAATTCCTTGCATGTTAAGGTGGTATGCTCTTTTAACTGATTCCATTTTTCTTTTAATATTTTTTCTACAAATTCATTAGGAATGTTAATGTATAAGGATACCACGTCTAACGAAATTAATTTATGATTTTGAGGTATTTCCGTTTGGTCGACCCACATAATTGTTTGTCACAAAGCCAAAAATTTATTAGGCTCCCTATTCACACCTTTCAAAATTAAAATACCATTAAAAAACCATCAAACTTAATATATGCGGTACCATGTATGAATTGTCCCATGAAATACATTGGCATGACCACACAATACCTAAAGAACAGAATAAACGGCTACAAGTACACAAAAAATTCGCCCACTGCCCTTCGTAAACATGAAAAATTAGAAAATCACGAGTTTAATTTTTCTGACACACAAATTTGGAATAAAGATACTAACTATCAAAAATTAATCATTAAGGAGATTTCATATCAAAAAAGAAAAACATTCCGTAAATGATAAACAAGTTGTCAAGAAATTGACTCAGATTTACCACGGTTTGATATTTTAATTTTTTAATTTAGTATTTTACATATAATAAAATGCCCATATACTCTATACTACACCATCATAAATATAATTTTTATAATATCAACTTAATTTTACACCAATATAAATAATGTAAACATTGTTAATCTAAATAATCGCCAAAAACAAAAAAAAACATATCGGTAGTATTTATTTAATTTCCACCAGTCACAACTGAAACATCATTGCTACTATAATGCAGTGAGTTGTTTTATTTCCGAAGTGCGTATACCAATGTATTTTAACATGATTTTAAAATTAATTTTAAACTGGAGTTTTAAAAATTGTAACGTCCTATTTTAACATTTTATTGTAATAGTTTTTAGTGTGTCAATCGATGTTTTATAGTTTTGTATTTATTGTAGGCCAATAAATAATATCCGTTAAGGAAATAAATAATTTTTTTGAAAATTAGACATGGGCAATATACATATATATTTTTTTTTTCTGGGCAAATTTTTTTAAATTTAATAATGATTTTTTTACATTTTATAAGACCGTTGTTTTGTTCCGCCATATAAGGTAGAACGGCTGATTGACGGGAATTGGAAAACACGTTTTCGGTGTCCGGAAACTAGGGATGGGCGACATCAGATTTCCTTATCAATAAAGTTGGTACCAAATTATTGAAAAAAAAGGTTCTCACTTTCATTTGGCATTTAGTTTGCTTGTAAATATGTAATCCGTTTATCCGTACCTATCGTAAACTAGCGATGTTCTCAGCTACATATCGCTATTATCTGTTACCTGGCATTATTACTCACCTATCGGCACTTATCGATAACTATCGATTTTTTTCATTAGCTTCTTATCCGATATGTCACTGACGTATTGATAAGTATCGATATATCAATAAAACTTCCATCCCTACCAGGAAACGCAGTTCGTTAAGTTTTGTCTCTCGATGAGACTTCTATCCTGACGTCTTACTTCCACTACATATTGGTTCAAGAAAAAAAACCCACCGAAGTGATAGGATTAAACCATTTTTTAAACATGGAATATTTCAATCTATATTTAATAACGAGAAATCAAATAGACCAAGAGGTAAAGCTAAACTATTGTTCAAGTGAAAGTGAACCCAGTTTTTTAGTTACTTTCAAATTATGAACTAAATAAGCTACCGGAAAACGTTTTTTGAAAAGGCTATTCTTAAGGTCGAAAAACCACAAATATTTTCTAATTTATATTGAGAAATTGACATGGTATAAGAAAGAAAGCAATTTCTCAAAATGTTAATCACTCTTGTTTTAAGAAATACCACTTTTTTTTGAAAACATGCAATTTTTGTACACATCCTTCTCTAGGTTTGAGCGTTTTTCACAAGGACGTAATTGATTGTTTGATTTTTACTTCCTATAAGTATGCCTTTAAAAATGTGTTATAATTTATTTTGAATCGTATCCAGGGTATCTGTAGGAGCGTGTCAAATGCAGTGGTATACTTTCTAACTTAAACATTTTTACTTACTCAGATTTGCATTTATTTTTCGTTTCGATATACCTGGAAACGGTTTTTTATTATTTTTTTAATGGCCGACGTATAATTTTTTTTTTGAACATATGAATTTTTAAGAAATTCGTTCTGTCGGACTTGCATTGCCTTCAATTTTTTTTTGTTTCATCACGTTTCCAATGATAACATTCTTCAATCATTTTGAAGTCTTTAGTTTACACTTGAAAACGATTAGAAATTGAGACAATGCAAGTCCGACAGAACCAATTTAGTGAACATTCTGCATTGTCTACCACCACTTTCCAAAAATATGCATTTTTACTTTAAACCACTAAAAAAAATTGGTATGGCCACCAAAGACAACTTAAAAATTATCAATGTCGGATTTAAATAATTAAAAAATATGACAAATACACTAATTCCTGTAAACATCGGAATTGGTGGTACCTGTAAAATATAAATCTGACTTTCCATGGATCATAATTCCACACCATATTGATAATCCTTCATACGAATCATTCTTTAGAATTCTTTTATTCGGACGTTAATTCGTCCTCTGAAGAACAAAAAATTACTCTTGACTTGTCCGTAAATAAACAGCTTGACTAATATGCAATAGTCCAGTTGAAATGATTTTCAAATCATCTGTAGTCGTCCGATGTTGGGGCAAAACGCGGACACACTTTATTCGTTGCCATTTTTTAAAACAAGGAAATCGGTAAATTGACTTACTCGTTTCTTTTGTCTAGGATACGACCCAGTTTTTTCCGCATATAGTAATTTAATCATATGTACAGAGTCTTTCCTCACAAATCTTGTTTTAATTTCAAGAGATATAAAAATCGATTAATAAAAAAGTTGTAGAGTTTTGGAATTTTTAGAAAATGAATAATTATATCTACAAGATGTCTCAAAAATGTGTAGCCGACACAACATATATTTTTCAAAAATAAAACACTCTGTATAACATATGACCATCAAACAGGTCTTTTATTGTTTATTATAAATATATTAAGATTGATATCTTTAATTTTAAAGGCACCCGACAAATTTGAGAAAAGCTCTGTTACAGGAAGCAATGTATTTCCACTAACTCCACTGGGCAATACACCGTTCTCCATTTTTTGAACACATTGCTTCTTACAGCAGGGATGTCTTTACATATAAAGATATCAATCCTGGTATATTTATAATCAGCAAGAAGAGACCCATGTCATGCACACAAACCACTCATTGTATTCCATTAAAAAAAAACAAATGCTGGGTCTGATACAAATTTTTGAGGCATCCTGTAGACATAATTATATACATTTTCTATAAATACGTAAAAAAACTTTTATATTAAATAATGTTTTCTATCTCTTAAAATTAAACTAATATTTGGGGTGGCGAAATATGGGGAAAGCCTCTGTACTTATCTGCGGAACTAAAATGGGTCGTAGTTCAATTTCCTAGATAGAAGAAAGGGTCCATAATAAGACAAGTTCCCGATAAAGTCAATTTATCGATTTATTTGTTTTATAAAATGAAAACGAACAACGTGTGGAAGGACAGATTTATATACTAAAGAATGCAATTTCAATGCCGATGCTTACAGGAATAACTGTATTTTAAATATATTTGCGCCTTTTGCTTATAATTTTAGTGACCAGTTCTTCATCATAGACAATAACGCCCGACCATCACCCACGGCCCAAACTGCTACTTAGGTTAAAGTGAAAATGCACACCTTTAAAGAGCAAAGACGAGAGGTAAATGCAAATATGGATAAGTAAAAATGTTTAAGTTACAAAGTATAAAATTGCAAGGGGCACGGCCCTGAGGCTTGGCGAGAAGTAAAAAACATATAATTAACTTCTTTTTTATGAAAATGGTCAGGCTTAGAGACAGATCTACCGATTTTGCAAATTTTTGAAAAAAAAAGTATTTTTTAATATAGGACCAATATCAAAATTTATAGAAATTACTTTTTTTCGTATACCATATTAATTAATTTGCTGAACCTTAAATGCAAATTTAAAAATATTGGCGGATTAACGACCTTAAGAAAGTTTTAGTAAAAAAATTACAATTTTATTACACATATAAAATATTTATGGTTCTCTCTGCACCCTCAAAATTATCTCTAAAAACAAACAAACGGCAACTGAAAAATAAACAAATGAGCATCGACTTTGTTACTCTACATTGAGCACCTTGCGTAATATAGCTCCGATGGCGTTTTCGATTCAGTGGCGCTGTGTAGCGAGTAGACGTGTGTCTGTATATCTCTTGCCATTTTTTGAATTTCATTGGTTTTTCGCTAGTTTTTTTGGCACATGATGCAGATATATTTAACATTTGGTCCAACGTGAGGCTCGAACTCATGACCTCCGTATCTGTGGTCATATTAAAGTTTGTTTAATTTTTACCTGTTTTACGTTAAATTATTTTGAATAGCCACTTTTTCGAGTATTGTCAAAATTAGTTAAGGTTTAATAAATGTGTTAATAATTTTCGTAGAATCCGTAATTTGTAAAATATAGAGAATAGTTTCTTTTGTCAATTGTCTCACCATAAATGCCAAACCGTATATATTTTTTATAGGTCTAATTGAATCAAAAGCAAATTTTGTTATTTAGAGTTTTGGTCATGAGTAAATTCGTTTACCGATTTTTTTACATTTTGCTTAAAAGAATAATTTCCAGTTAGATCCCGGAATGATTTAACTAAAAACATAACAATAGAAAACATTTGAATTCAATGTTTGTTTTGTTATATTTTCCCAAGAACGATTGTAGCACTAAATAATTTTACGATATCAATGAAATTTGAATAGATAAAATTTCACTATTTTTCCTTTTTATATTAAAACGAAACAAAAACGCGATACCTAACCCCAATGGTAAAGTAGAAAAGGCGAATTTCGATAAATTGCGAATACTTCTTAAAACATTTTCTTTCTAATTAATTTCCTTGGAAATTTCAAATGAAATAATATATTTATAATAAACCCGTAAGAAAGAGAGTGAAAAAAACGAAGATAATAACTAAATCCGCAGTTGATTAACTTTTTTCTGAAAGAAGATACGAGCAAAATAGTTAGAAAGGTTTTAAAAAAAACATCAAATGTGCTTAACCAGTGGCATATTTAAGGGGGTGGGGGCGCAAAGCCCTCCCCGGAGCTAATAACCCAAGCAAAATGTTTGAAAGTAAAAAATATTTTATAACACATTACCACGGTTATTATATAAGAGTTAACCTTTTTTTAGTCATCGTCGTCAATTTTCATAAGGATATTAAGCTATTGTTGTGTTAACAAATAAAAAGCAATGATCTCTTTTTTTTAGTCGATAAATATAATTGCTTGTCCCCCCCCCATCCAGGAAGGTATTCTAAATACGCCATAGTGCTAACCAGCCTAATATGTATCCTTATACGGTTTAAGTGTAGAAGAATAATTGATTAAGTTCTCAAGATGGCCTCCAGAGAGATTCTTAGGAACTATTCGCGAACAATGAATAAGTAGTCCACATATTTTTTCAAAAATATCAGGATATTCAATTTTTACTTAAACGAATTACGAATATTCCTATTAATGTTGTTTTGTTTTAAGAATACCATTATCGTAAGTATATATATTTTATCAATTTTATAGCCCTTAACTAAAAAATAAAATACCGATGTTGAAAATTATGCGTCCTTAAAACTATACTTCAAGGAAGTGGTAGCAGGTGAAAGACAAGCAATATGCCGACGTTCCGACGCTTATTTTTACGTCTCTTTCAAGGCTACAATAAAACAAACCATTATTGCGTTACTTTATAGGCGTTAATAGCGAATAGAAAAAATTGTTTTTGTTTAACTAAATATTAAAATATAATTAGTATTTTTATATTGCTAAGATATTAATATAGACATACTGAAGAACATACAAATTAAAATGTTTAAAATAAAAAAAATTACAAACAAAAAAGAAACACCCAAAATAACCAACATAACGTAATATGGCACTAAAAACACATGACGTTTATTGAGCTAAATCATTGTTAGTTTTTGTTCCTTGTATTTATTTATTTAGTATAAAAAAACTTGCCTAATTAAGGTCGAAAGTTGTTGTCAATTAAAAAGTTAATCCTCCATATTCATTAAGAGAGTTTAAGAGTTAAACCAGGTCTAGTGGCCATGGTACTTAAAATTCTTAGTTCGCCAGTTATATTTTGCTTATGTCACTGACATTTTGTAATGGTGCCATTTAGAAAAATTATTAGTTCAATTAGTGAAAATGTCATCTTAAACCTGTAACTGTCAAGTTAGATCTGGTCTAAATTTAAACCTCTTTAGTGAATACTGTTGTTAGAATCTATATAAAGTAACACAATGACGTTAATAGAAGTATTTTATCAGTTTGTTTTTAAACTGTGAAATATTATTTAGATATATTTATAATCAACAGCAAAAGTTATTTTACGAGCGGGGATCGAACCCGCACCTCTGGATCACTAGTCCATTGCTCTAATCAAATGCGCTATCGTACCACTGATAAGCAATTCGTTAAAACTTGTACATATTCAAATCCACCAATATCATAACCATTGTTGATCCTGCCAAATATTATAACCTTATAGCGCGGCGTTCCTGACTGAACGTCAAATCTGACATCGCTATTAGGCACTGTCTATATTAGTAAAGTTATGCTCGTACCATAACTTTTACTGTTGATTATAAACTCGATAACGATCCATACTGCAGGTTTTGTGTTGAGGTATATGAAACTACCGAGCAACTAGTCTGTCGATGTGACGCTTTAGCCAACTCCAGACTGCTTTGCTTGGATGACACCTATGTGGAACCCGAGCTTGTGGGACGTGCACAACCTGACAGGGTCCTTTCCTTTCTAAAAAGGAGTGGGCTCTTGGCCTGACACATCTACTTGGGGGGATAGCACAATGCGAATTAAGATCAAATGTGTATAATTCGGCTGATAATACTAATATATAATATAAATAATTTAGTACCCGATGGGACCGGTCGATTTTAACCCAATTCTATTGAAATATTGATTTGAAATTTTGAAAGTGTATGTAATTCGAATGAAAATACAATAATTTGGTGCCATTGTGATGGTCTAATCAGATCAATAGTGCTGAATGGTACCACTGGTACCAGCTAGTAAACCCCTCAAGTTTGCGCTCATTTGGTTGGTTTTGACGGGTCCAATACATTACCAGTAATATGTTAAAGATATTTTCATGCTAAAAAGTAAAAAATATATTATAGATTCAAAAACTAGAAAACACGGTTTTGTCAGTAACACACAAGAAAGTACGTTCCTTTGAGACGCATGAACTTTTAAACAATTTCGACAAAGGTGAATGCATACGAATATATCGTACAAAATATTTTAAGTAAATTTCTTTTTTTTGTGTTTTTAGTGCGATTTTCTTTTTAGTCTTAAAATATATTTAACATATTACTAGTAAGGTATTGGACTGATTAAAACCAACTAAATGAGCCTAAATTCGAGGTATATTAGCTGGTACCATCGGTACCATTTCGAACCATCGAGCTGATTAGATCAGTTATATTGGCCTCGTTAAAACGCACCAAATAAGCCCAAACTCGAGAAGTTTAGTAGCTGATACCAGCCATACCATTTGGTACTATCGAACTTATCAGATTAACACGATGCTGCCAAATAATTGTATTTTCATCAGAAATACGCTGACGTGCAAAATTTCAAATCGAAACGACAATAAGAATTGGGCTAAAACCGGCCAGTACCATTTGGTACCATTGAGTACCAAATTATTGTATGGTCAGTCCGACTACATATACGTGCAAAAGTCAAATCGAAACGACAATTGGAAATAGGTGAAAATTAAGTTACTTTCTATCTAAATTTGTTTAGCTAGTTAATTAGTTACATAAGAGTGAAGCACATAAAACCGCGTTAAAAATTTAATGTGCTTAAATTTTATTCATCTGCTCCATTAAATTAGAACATCTATATAAGTCAACACCTTTCTGAAACAAGAGCTTTTAAAGAAAGAGCCCGATAGACAAAAAATGATTCAAGCTGATTCCATTAGAAATTTACAAGAAAACAGTCCAGAAACACAACAAAACACCATATGCCGTTCGACACAAGATCTAAAACAACACAGTTGATACCTCACATGATGGCCCAGTAAATGCTCTTTTTAACGAGATCAATTTTGACAAAATCATTTATTCCCAAACTATTCTCAATTTGTCGAAGACTATAATATGCCCACTTTAGGTTCATAGTAAATGGGAATATATCTGAAAAAAAAATTATCATTGGGGTTACGCTCTCTGGCGGCCGACTTAGAAGCTTGAAAATAATTCCCAGCGATTTATCTTGAGTACTTTTATTAATACTCTTTTTATCCTAAAATGTGTTGATTAAGATTTACTGGCCGGCAACCTTTCTTAGTTGGACACCCTGTACATTACCTTTTCCATCAGAGAAATGTACATTTCCTAACAGCAACACAGCGGCTAAGACTCTGACAACATCTAAAAAAGGAATGCCGAGAACCCCGAGGCAGGTTTTCCAAGCTTGAAACCTAAAATTTAGAAAAATGACAAGGTATAAACATATTTTTATATCCAATTTTCCATTCTTTCAAAAATAAGGGGTTTCAAATACCCTTAAAATGATTTTTAGAAATATTGCCAATTTTATCGTCTGCTAAAGATAGCTTTTTGTGGTCGTCATTTGTTAATGTGTTATTTGTAGGTGTGTATGAATGGATATAAATGCTGTTTAATTTAAATTACTTATTGCTAATTGAATTATAGTACATCCTAAAACTATTTTACGGGAATTGGTATTAATGTGCATTTCAACTAATTATATTTTTATACTTAAATATTTTTTGTGAAGAAAAATCTATTCTAATTATAAAAAAATATGTTAAAATTTGGCTATTATTTTACAAATCTATACTAGTCTATACTTCTATGTCTATTCTATACTAATATACCTATACAAGACTTAGTTGACTGACTCACTCATCACGCTCCTGCTCAAACTGCTTGAGGTAAAAGGCTGAATTTTGGCATACAGATTGATTTTAGGGTTTAGAGGTTCGATAAGAAGAAATTTTTCAAAACTCAAATTCCAAGGGGGCGAAACCACCCCTTAAATATTACAATATTTTTTATTTAAAAAACGGTCAGTTTTTCAGAAAAACGCATGAACACGAGTTTTTTAATTTATTTTTTTACATATTTTGAAGGCTTTTAAAAATTCATACAAGGTGTTCAAAGGGGTGAAACCACCACTTAAATAATACAATATTTTGTTATTTAAAAACAGGTTAGTTTTTCGAAAAAACGTTTGAACACGTATTTTTTAATTAATTTTTTACATATTTTAGGACTTTCAAAAAATTCACACAATGTGTGCAAAGGGGTAACCATCCCTTAAATATTATAATATATTTTATTTAAAAAAACCTTAGTTATTCGGAACACGCTTGAACAAAATATGCTTTATGTTTTATTTTTTTACATATTTTAAAAACCAAGACTGGGGTTGAAACCACCCTTTACTATTAAATTTTTTATTTAAAAAACAATTAGTTATTCGGAAAAACACGTGCTTTTCACTTTATTTTATTATGTATTTTAAGATTTTTTATACATATAGGGTTTTTGAAAAAATCGGGTCATTGATTAAATTTTGCGACCTTTCTCAAACCGTTTGCCGTAGAAAGCTGAGCTTGTGCAAACAGCTTGACTTTAGAGTGCAGAGGTTCGATAAGGAGAGATTCTTTGAAACTCCGTTTCAAGGGGGGTGAAACTACCCCTTAAATATTTATAGTGGACTCGAAAGTTGTCAAAATAAAACCGCTTCTTGGTTTAAAGAACGAGGTAGATTAACTCTAAAAAATAGCACAGCAGATGTAATAAATCTAGCTCTATTGGAAAAATTACTGCTCCACAATTAACATACTACTCAATAGATGTAGTTATAGATCAAGAAAATGCGGTTAATTATCCTGTCGAGTTCCTACGCTCTCTAAACCCTTCAGGAATCCCTCCTCATGAGTTAACTTTAAAAGTGGGGGTAGTGATGCGTATTCGAAATGTAAAACCACCAAAATTGTGTAATGGAACTCGGCTACAGGTTAAAACATTACAAAACAATATAATAAAGTCTACTGTTATTTCTGGCCCTGGTCTGGTAGAAACAGTTTTTATATCAGGTATCCCTTTAATTCCGTCAGACTATCCTTATCAGTTTAAAAGTGTACAGTTTCCTTTAAAGCTTTGTTTCGCCATGACAATTAACAAAGCTCAAGGGCAATCCTTAAGCTGGAGTCGACTTGCGCTACGATTGTTTTCCCCGTGGTCAACCTATGTCGCATGCTCTAGAGTAAGTTCGCGTAGTAGCTTGGCTATTTTACAGCCAGAGAATGCAACAACAAACGTGGTTTATAAAGAGGTACTTAAATGAGGCGATTTAAGTACCTCTTTACATCATTATAGTCATATATACGAACGAAGTCGCGGGTACCCGCTAGTATTGAATAAAAAATAAGACGTTTTATTGAAAAAATACCATGGTTATGTGGTAGTTCTTTTATTCTAAGTGCACCGTTTTCATACTTTCAAATTGTAGCGAACAAAGAAATCGATAGTTGTTATTTTTTAATATGTATATCAAGAAAAATATGTAATATATGAATTACTTATTTTCTTTAAAAAATAAATAATTCGCAGTATTGCCAAATTTTACATATCTTTCATTTTATAAATTTTTTTTAATGGGCTGATCCCCTTTCAAAGATACACAGGATGTTACGCCTATACTAAAGAAGGCAAATCCTTAGATTATGAACTGGACGTTTATAAGTTTATATGCTCTAAGTTGTTTGGGTTTCGCAATACAGGGTATCATTTTTTTAATCGGCCTATTAATATTTTAAAAATAATTTCGATGTTTTTGATAAAACTTGTCAGATCTGTTTGTAGTTGTAAGGGACCTTTTTAAACGTAAGCCATTCATTGCTAATAGCTTCATATTAAAGGATATTTTTCTTAAAACATCTGCAGTAATCGCTCGTGTAATGTACACTAAAAATTTGAAAAACTCTTATAGGAGAAAAATCTAGGCCTCTTAAGTCAGATGACCAAGCCATTGATACAACTTTTAACAATTTATTGTAGCGTAATTTTTTAAGTTATTGTATTATGGTAATGGTAATCTGTAGCAGAGCTGTAATAAGTACTCAGCAAAAGTACCTAAAATATTTAGTACTTTACTTAAAAAAAAAAATATAAGTATATGTACAAGTACATGTTTAGTTTTAACTACATCTTCTAGGAACTTAAAATATATCCAAATGCTTAAAGTACTTTTAGGAATTCAGAATTTTTAAATACTTAAAGTAGATTTATAATATTTAAGTAATTACATTTTTCTTTTCTATAAAATTTAAATTAAATTATTGTAAATATTGAAAATTAGCGTTTATTTTCTTTTGTTACAGAAAAAAAATTTAACGATAAAAACTCGCTTAAATTATAAAATAAAAATTATAAATTTTTAATTAGTATTTAAAAAAATACGTTTCTCTGTAGACAGTATATATATATTTTAATAGATTAAATAAAATTTGAAAAATCATTTATTTTTCAACTTGGTATAATATTTTAAATTTTGTCATGTTATCTCTTAACTTCTATCCTCCCTGACTATGTTAATTTTAATACTAACAAAAAAGCATCTACACCATTTATACGTAAAACTTTATGCTCTGAAATTTTTAATCGAAATGTTTCTTCTAGCTCTTCTCTTTTTGAATAATATCGAAAAACACTTTTTTTTCACTCTCAGTCGGGGGTTGAGAAAAAAAAATACTTCACTTCCACTTATTCTTATCATTATCAGATACCCCCAACTAAATTGTGTAAAAAATTCAGACTAGTTGACTTAAATTTCGATTTAAAGGTTCATTTAATTGGACTATTTGGACGTTCCTAATAAAATAAAGAAGTATAGCTACTGGGTCCACCGCATAACCAATTTTGCCAAAATCACGGTACTAATATTATATGTCTATTTATAGACAATCAGCAAAACACTTTGTCAAAAATTAAAATGATTGGTAAAATTGGTTCCAGTAAAAACCCCGAAACCCATACAAAACACGATATTTTTATAATACATAACTTTTTTCCCTTGGTTCCCCCCTCCATCACTATACACTTCACCCATTGACACAAGAAATGTTCTGATACTCTGTGCCAAGAATAAAGATACTTGACATTTTCAACATTTTTTGTTGCTAGAACTTGTTCTGAAATGCCCTTAACGCATATTGAAAAATGTGAAATTTTAGAAGCATACCGTATATGTAGGATAATTAGTGCCAGAGAATAAAAAAATACCTCTAAAGATTGCCTGCTTGTAATTTACGAGGTTGTTTTTAAAAAAACAAGAAAGAGAAAATAAATCGTTTGTAATAAGCCATGTTGTTGAAGATGTTGAAATTACCATCTTTGCCTATTTTGAAATACAGTAAGAAAAGTCAACAAGAGATTTGCAAGAGAGTACGGTGTTAGTTTAGTGACAAAAATAAACATACGTTTATTACGTATAAGTATCGACCTGTCCAAACATTCTTGCTTCATGATAGTGAAAAAAGACTTATTTTTTGCAATTGGTTGTATAATATTTATGAAAAAAATAATGATATCTTAAAATACATTATTTGGTGTGGTGAGATCAATTTTTCCAATAAAGGTATTTTCAATGGCAAGAATGAACACTATTGGTTACAGGAAAGTATATTTCTGACTAATCCCAGAATCTCTCATTATCAATTTAGTATAAATGTTTGGTGTCATGTTATAGGAAGCCGATAATTGGACTTGTATTTTATAACGGTACGTTGACAGAAAGGAGATATGTTGACCGGTTAATTTCTGGAGCGCTAGAAGAATATTTGGACGGCGTTAACATAGCTACTTCCAAAATGGGGCTCCACCTCATCAATTTGGTAACGTAGGAATATTGCTGCAGGGATTACTGGGAAACAAATGGATAGCTACAAATGGCCCAATTCGTTGGCCGCCTAAATCCCCAGACATAATGCCCCTGAATTTCTATTTTTGGGGTTACGTTAAAGACGACGTTTACAAGAAATAATATGCAATCTTGGAAGAACTACAAATTGAAATCTGAAGAATAATCGCACCTATTGATAGCAGGTCTATTTTAAAAGTGGTTAAGTGTGAACTAAAATGTGCCCGAAAATGCACAGTACCGTATGGCAATGTGTTTGGCTTATTTGCTATGACTGTTAAATCTCAACCAACCAATCAAGTGTTTTTAATCCGGAATTTCACAGTCAACTTTACTGTAAGTAATACAACGTAATAACTTTGCTATTTTTAAGTTTAGGCCAATAGTGCATATAATCTTTTTTTTTTGTGGACGATTTGCAAACATTTTGAAAAATATTCAGGGTATTCGTTAAAAAAATGCAGTTTACCAATTTATTCAAAAACCCTATGTTTGATTGTTTTTTTATTTTTATCATCTAGTAGTAATTTTAGAATAAAAATGCTACTACTTTGCTAATTTAACCGACTTCGTACCTCCAATAATAACGAAGGTGGCAATAGTGCCGACCAACGACATATAAATAAATAGGATAGACTCCATTGTTTACGTTTAAAAGGGATTAAACGTCATTAAACTATAGAAAGCGCGTTTGACAGATTTGCTACTCTCGACAGTAAATTTTGAGATTACTGTGCTTAATTTACGAAGATATTGGCAAAACTATTGCTTTTAGGAAAGTTAATATTATATTTTATTTCTAAAATAACTTTAAATAAGCTAATAACAAACAAACCGGAAAAGCTTTTTTTATCATTTCGTTTTTATTAATTTTGTTTTGCTTAAAGGAATAATATTTGGCACTGTTGCATTTACCCGAGTCATTTCCCACCTTTACTTCAGGCTACTCCATAGGTAAAATGAATGTGCACCAAGTGTGTATTTATCTCTTTCTGTCTTTGCCTGCTAAAATAGAGTAGACATTTAAGCAATAAACGCTAAGCTGTCAAATCGAAATTAATCGGAGTAGACACTGGTTACAAGCTGTCGTTATCTAAACACGTTATCTAAACAAAGACACCACGCTCATCGGTCATGTCAGCCATTAATTTAATATGAAATTCATTTTATCAAACGAATGCGCCATCTGTGGAGGGGGTCTTGACTCATTTCGACCTTGCATTTTTGTCTTGTTTTGACAGCGTCTGTTAGATATTTTTATTGTGTTTGTGCTGGATTTTCATGGTTTTTAGTATTTAAATTTACTGTGGGTTATGAGTTACAGTTAAATATAGTAGTGTCTAGGAGAATATGTAAAAAAAAAGGATAATTTCAACCTGAAAGCCTGTTAACGCCGGTAAGTAACCTTAAAGTAGTTCATTTATGCCCATATAACACCATGCACTTTATTATGCAATCTATTATATAGTTATTGCTTTTTTTCTTATTGCTAGCATTTAATTTTGTGTTTGGGGCCATTACATTACAAAGAGGCTAAGTTATGTAGGTTGTTGCATTATTTTCTGCATCTGCCCTTACAATAAATGTTAAAAATAACTTCAGTTTGGTCGGATCTAGAAATTTTTAAGACTTTTTTTGGTATATACTTGATTTTTCAAGTACAGACAGAAGAGAGAGAACTAAATATAGATTGCGTTTAACTCTCTATCCCTTCTACGCTAACGTGAACGAAATTTATAAATTTTGGTTCACGTAAAATTAGATGTGATTTCATTAGCGTTCAGCTAACTAATATAAGCTATTTATTTATTTTCTTTTATAAGCTTTGTAGCGTGGTGGTAGGGTTCTCGGCCCGCGTCGTTAGGTGGTGGGTTCGAATCTCGACATAGACGAATTCTTGTTTAGTTAATACTATAACATGCTTGTCGCATGGACTATGCTAAAGACTTAAACTTTAAGTACTTTACAACGCCCAAAATTAATATTTTGTTTTAGATTACCATGAAAACGACGAATAATAGGTTGAAATTTTGAAAATTGATCACCATTTTCCCAAAAGAACTAAATAATGCAAGGATTATTTTGTGTCCAGTCATGTGAATAAAATTGATGGCTGAGGACTGATTAGATCAAATACTGCCATAGCTACAAATTAATAGACACTACTCCTCCATTCTAATGGTCATGACCTAATAAGGCTACCTCAAAATGTGATAGTGGGATAATTTAGAGAAAACTGTTTTGGTAAGTTTCTTGATTTAAAATTTAAACCCACACTGATAGTCATAGTAACTCGATAGCTAATATAAAATATAATAATTTAATATGTTTTACAAAAACCCAAACACACTCATGTACAATCATATAAACATATGTATATCTGTTTGTAATCTGGGATTATTGACGCATTTTTGTTGTTGCTATATGCTTTGGGATGTAAAATGTTATAAAAACAAAACCAAAAAACATTTTAATTCCAAAATCGTTTAAATGTTATTTTTACTGGTCTATGTGTATAGGTTGTTATAATTTTGTCTTTAACTTTATCTTATATAAGAAAACGTCAATAGCAAAAATAATAGATACAGATATCACATGATCATTGAAAAAAAAACAGTTTTAACTTTAAATATACATCCTCATATAAGAAGTGTCTTAAAAATAATTAACCAATTTTTGTTAGATTAACACATAACGGGAGAACATTATATAATAATTTTTCTTGCTTCTTCTCTTCGATGTAAATATTGTTATGTAAATAAGATCATCTTTCCAAATTTTCTAGGGTTGCAAGATGCCGAAATCATGTTTATTTCCATTGATAGGTCTGTGTGTTAATTAGTCTGTTCGGGACAAACTATTTAATACAGTTCAAATTTTGTGCATGGAATTGAATTGGTAAATCTATAATTTAGTGAAACAAAATGGTGTAAGAACCATTTACCAGTTTGTGGTATGCTTTTTTCTTAAATTTTCATTAAAAAGGCTCTGCCTACTTCCTCGACGAATTACCTGTAAATTCGCTTATTGTGAAGAATTTATTTTATTTAAAAAAAGAAATTTATTAGATACAATTTATACTTATAACAACAAATAACTTATAAAATGTGTTATCTTGTGTGGTAGAATTAAGCAAGAGTGGAGTTTCAGATAAAAGTAAATTTACATTTTAGTTTTTAGAAAGAATTTATGAGTGATAATCAGGTTTGACAAATTTTCAAGTAGACTTCCAAAATATAAGTCAGAATACATGAAATAAAGGGTAACAACAAAATTACATTGAGTAAAATAGAACTGGGTGTTTGTTACAAATTTTTCATGTTATTACCTAATTTTTATTACATTAATGTATGCAAAACTTCGATTGCCAAAAATTAAGTTGATAGAATACACATACAATAGACCCCCCTAAAAAAGTATATCGAAAGAAGTTCCGGGCCTGCCAAGACAAAAAAAGATTAGTGCAAAAAGCATACTACGATTTGACGGAATACTATAACGAGATTCTGAATTATATTTTAATATGTCCCTTCTTATTTTTTTATTTTGTTTTAATCCCTGTTGAAGAAGTAATTGGTCCATAAGATCTCTAAAGGTCCCCATTCACTGGGCGATTTTGTAGCAACCAAGTTGATCGACAAAATTGCTGGTAAATTTCTTGGAAATTTGGTTGCTCAGGAACGAGCCATTATTTAGGCGACATTCAAGCAATTTGGTTGCTAACCAACCTCTCTCGTTTAATTTCAGTTGCCGTTTTTATAGTTAGAGTGCTGTTTACATAAATTGTGATGATAGCAGATAATGTAGAAATGGTGGCGGCGGCGGCAGTAATAGTGATTTTAACTCAAAAGCAACAACGACAAAAAAAGAAAAAGAGGAGATTTTGGAGTAGAAAATGGTTGCTTCAAAGAAATCAATTTTCACATATGTCCCTGGTCCATGAACTTAGGACGGAACATCACGATGATTTCAAAAATTATCTTCGAATGTCTGATGAAAATTTCCAGTATCTACTTAATTTAATCACACCTGAAATTAGAAAACAAAATACACAAATGAGGGAAGCAATAAGTGCCGAGGAAAGATTGGTAGCTACTTTACGTTTTCTGGCTACTGGGCGATCATTAGAAGATTTAAAATTTTCTTGTGGAATTTCTGCACAAAGACTGGGTGTTATTATTCCTGAAACTTGTAAAGCGATTATTAAAGTGTTACGCAAAGATTTTATAAAGGTAAGTAAAGCCCATTTTATATGTGTAAAACGAAATACTTTTATTTTAATAATGTACAATCGGATACATGTTATGTACTAGTACTAATACTATACTATAGGTACTAACGATGAAAGACTAATAGCTCGCTTAGTTTTTCTTCCGTTTCTTGAGGCTGCTGTGCATTTGCTGATTGTTGAGGATGTGCAGATGCCTGTGGATGCTCACAAAAAGTGGGTGAGGGTTGGGGAGTTGGAGTCGACTGTGGGAACATAACTGTAGATTGTTGAGAATGTGGAGACATTTGTGAATGCTCATAAAAAGTGGGTGAGGGTTGGGGAGTTGGAGTCGACTGTGGGAACATAACTGTAGATTGTTGAGAATGTGGAGACATTTGTGAATGCTCATAAAAAGTGGGTGAGGGTTGGGGAGTTGTTGACTGTGTACTGGAAGATGAATATTGCCAATGGTTAGAATTAATTGGGGATTGAGAACTAGTATAAAAATAAGAAGGAGATCCTTCGACTAAAAGACCCAGTACGCCATTAAACAATATTTGGTCCATATAAAATTGTGCAAGGAGACATTGATGATTGTTCATTTTTCTAAGTTTAGCTGCTATTGTTAGTGCATAGGCATCATACTCGTCCATATTCCTGGGCTGTTTTAATATATTCTCGGCAAGATTAAGTAGTTCTGCGTTATTTTCCTTTTTATCAATCTTCTTTCTGTTTTCGCTTTCTCTTTTTTTCGGCAGGTTTTGGAAACCTGTTGCCAGAAGTATCCTCATTTTCTCCGGCAGACACCTGAAAATAATTTTTTTTTGTTACAAAAATAAGTAAACAGGGCAATTGAAATTAGGTCTTAGTAGATTATTTTCAAAATCATTTCAAATCATTTCAAAATTATTTGAATCCTCTTTTTTTACATTAACGGGGACATTTTTTTTTTCAGTTTCCTAAAGACGAAGGTGAATGGAGAGCTATTGCTGATAAATATGAAAAATTGTGGAATTTCCCTAACTGTGGTGGTTGCATTGACGGAAAACATGTACGTATCGTAGCGCCGCCCAACAGCGGATCGTTTTTTTATAACTATAAAGGATATCATAGCATCGTCCTTCTTGGCATCGTCAATGCTAACTATGAATTTATTATGGTGGACATAGGTACCAATGGCCGAGTCTCCGATGGAGGTGTTATCGAAAACACCGAATTTTATGACAGACTCGTAACAAAAAAATTAAAACTACCCGACAACACTTCGACACGTGAGGGTTTGAATTTTGTATTTCTCGGAGACGATGCGTTTGCTCTTCATGAAAACGTGTTAAAACCGTATCAAAGAAAAGGATTAACATGCAAAGAAAAAAAGATATTTAATTACAGGCTTTCCAGAGCAAGGCGCGTCGTCGAAAATGTATTTGGAATTTTAGTTTCAAAGTTTCGCATTTTTCATACGGCAATAAATTTAAGCCTATGGAAGATTGACCTGGTTGTAATGGCTTGCTGCATTCTTCACAATTTTTTAAGAAAAACGGGAAGGCAACAGTATATTCCTAATTTTTTGCTAGACTCTGAAAACCCGGCTAATAACACTTATATTCCTGGAGAATGGAGAAAAGAAGAATCACCTTATGCTGGACTTAATTTTCAAAACCATGCAGCAAATAACGCTTCAAAAGATAACAGACTTAAATACAAACAGTATTTTAGTTCAGTTGGCGCGGTTGAATGGCAAGACCGTATGATATAATAATATTGTCACGATGTTATATATAAAATAAATATTATCCTTACCTGTGTAGTTTCTGTAGCACTTTCTTTCTCCATATCCTTCTCCTCAGAGCTAATTGCGCCACTTGAATCGTTGGTACCAACTTCCATGATCGTGGTTAATGACTGGCGGGGTGTTTCTTGATCTGCAGTGAACATCATAAGATCGAAGTACCACAGTTTAGGTCTATAGATGTCGTCCGTACCGGCTCCCGACTTTTGTGAAGTTCTAATTTTTTTCATTTCCTTGCGAAAAACGGTTCTCAAATTTTTTATTCGAATTTTTACCCAATCAATATTAGCGTTTGCATTTACTTCTTTACATAATTCCAATAATTTCTCATAGGCATTTCCTTTTATAACCTGGTTAGAGTATTCTTTGCAGCTTATTTTCCAGAGACATGGGAAAGACCGGTATGCTTCAATAAACTTTTTTAAAAACTTAAAGGTTTCATAAACTCCTTCGTACAATCACGTTGTTCGTTTTCCTCATAACCTTCTTCCATTTTACTTCTGGTTATAAAAACAACCGAAAAGAACGATATAAGTACAAAATACGTAGAAACCACAAAAAAAATACACCCGAAAAACAAGAACTTTCAGATAGTCGCCTGTTCACGTACTAAATACGTAGTTGGGCAACCCAGTTGCCGAAGTGCATTAACTGAGCGATTTTCTTGCAATCTGACTAAATTGCTGGCAATCGCAACCCGATTCACCTTCCGCTCCGTCAATCAAAATATTTCTCGGCAACCATAATATCGCTTTCAATTTGATTGAAATGGTGCACTAACCTGGATATCTTTCGGCAATTTGATCGAAAGCAACCAGATTGCTTGATCAGATTGCTCGTATATCGCCTAGTGAATGGGGGCCTTAAGAGACCTGGTTTAATAATTGCAGAAAAGAAAAACAATGTCTCGGTTTCAGTCAAGTGGTTTAATACAGTTAAAAGCTACGATTACACGTGTTTCGCCAAACAGGCATCATCGGATTTTAAATCAACAAAAACATGTAGAATTTATAAAACTAGCACATACAACTACAGATGTGTTTGTTTAATTATGTAGTTGTATGTGCCAGTTTTATGTTATTATAACTACTTAGATAATAAAACTGTCAGCTCTCTCAATAAGAATTAGTCTTTGGCAGTAAGTATATATATATATATATATATATATATATATATATATATATATATATCTAACTATACAAACAATTGTATAAATAACTGTAATTGTATCTTTGCCAGTATAGGTAGTTACTGCAAAACAACCAGTTAAATTGTTTATATTAGCGCTTTGTTAATACTTAGCTCTGGACCTGACTATTTTGATTAACAAATAGGTATTTTTCTAGCTCTCTATATATAGTTAAAGGATATAGCTCTGGACCTTACTATTTTGATTAACAAATAGGTTTTTTTTCTAGTTCTTTATATATAGTTACGGGATATTTTACTTCATTTTGCTTTTATTTTAAAAATAGTTTACCATTACCTTATTCTTTTTTGTAATTTATTTATTTTAAAAAGCATGAGTGGGATAGGAATGCCCCCTGTGTCTCTCACAATAAAAGAATTATTTCTATAATTTTATTATAATCTTTTGATATTTAATATATCTAAAATAATTAAACCCCATAATCATTTTTATATTCTTTCTTTTCCAGGTCCATCTCCATTTTGCAAGCTGAGATCAATGAACAACTTTTATAACCAAGTTTTTTAATGCAACTGCTAAAGAACAATGTTGAAATTGTCATAGAATGGAAAACCAAGAGAAATATTTGTTATACTACATACAAGATATAATATTAGGGGTACGGCACCGCATTTTAATATATTTTTCTAAATTAATAATGTACAGTGTGGTCATTTTGTGTGTAAATTTTCAAAGATATAAATATAACTGGCATTTTTTTTAAATGAGACACTTTCTAAATTGCTCTTTCAGTAGATAGGTCTCTTTCCCCTTGTTCTTGATACCTTTAACCTTCAAAAATGGAGAAAAACTTTGTCATACACATTGGTTTTATGGCCCAGCCATTTTTTCTTTTTCCATTGTATTTTTAAAAATAAAGGTATCAAATTCTGTACGTTTAGAATCACGAGAAGGAGCCCTACCTATTGAAAGTAAAATGTTCAGGGTGTCTTATTAAAAAATGCAAGTTAAATTAATATCTCTAATAAGTTAGAGCAGATCGTAATTTGGAAAAGTTAAAATGATCACGCTGAGTGGTACAGTGTAAAAAACTAAAATTTTTGTTAGTCATAGGCAAATATAGATGTATTGCTTCTTGTAATAACGATTACAAGTAGTAGCCAGTAGTTTGGAACGCCAAAAGTTGAGAAGTAGTTTTATTTGATCAAGCATAACTTTATTATATAAAAAATTTAAATTTTTTGTGGATGTATGTAAAGTATTTTTTAAATTATTTCTTTGTTTAATACCTGTCTAAGTCATAGTAAGTTTTTAAATCATGTTTAATGAAAACAATATGATTAGATATGTAAATTGATCAAAAACTTTTTATGCAACACAAATCTTCCAACCTGGTTTTTAAAATTTATTTATAGGTATTCGTCAATATCCCCACTTTACTCTATAGTACAATCATAAATGGAAGAATTTTATCCAGTTTTTATATCACCCTTTTCTGAAGACTGAAAGTGTGTAGCATTATGGAGTTTCCCGAAATGAATAAATTTACTTATTCAGTATTCCTTGTAATAGGAAATTTTCTATTTATTTGGTCATAGATCTGAATGTAAATAATTTGTTTTGCTATTGTTAAGTGGGCAGTATGTTAGTTGAATTTATTATTGATATGATTTGAAATAAGCTCTATAGGGTTTTGTTTAGTTTTTTTAGGTAATTATATATTTCCTCCCAATGTTTTTAAGGCCCATATTTATTTATTATTATCTGAAAGGCTGTCTATATTAAAAGAAATTCTATATTTTCTGTGATTAATCAGTATTATGTATCAAGCCTTATTCCTCATAGTCTTGTTTTTTTTTGTAGGTGAGCTCTAGCAAATTATTGTACATACAATTTTTGTATAAGTTTTGTATCTACATGTCAAAAATCGTATACAAGGTTACTTTAATGTTTATTTCACTCTGTCCTGTAACGTTTGAGAGTGTAAGTGGGCACATATGTTTTTCATAATCAGACCTTTATTGCTATTATAAAAAGCATTTAAAAGGGCTGTATGTAGTATGCCAGGTATCTTTTACGCAGAGTCCTTAATAACAGAAATTCTGAGTTAAAATAAGCTTCCTTACAGTTAAACACATCAGAAAATTAGAGATAGCTAAGACCAATTATGCCACTTGTATCAGAACTAAGTATGGTGTTAGCTTACAGGTTCCCTTTTTTACATTAAAAACAATAATTTGGAAATCATCGCCCTAGTTTTCGGACAGCAAGGGTTTAAAAATCTGAACGGGACTCTGAAGTCAATTGTTACCCAATCGTTCTCTTCAAAAAAGTAAAAATTTATGTAGAAAAGAAATCTTGACAATAAACGAGATTTGCACTGAATTTTGTTAATTAGGAGTTGTAATGTGCGTAAGACGTAGAAGTCATTTAATTATTTTTTAAGTTAACGGTATAGCGAGTTTTTCTCTCCGGTGGTTAAACTGAACTAATATTGATATATCACAACACCGGACTTTACTGTATTTAGAGTAATATGTACTATATCATAACCTTTGAAATTAATTGTTATTTCATTCTTCCTTTTCTTTATTAAAAAATATGTCTTATTTATGATTTCATAAAATCAGTTATGCTTCCATTATACAAAGTTTGTGAAGCATTCGGTTAAAAGAAAATTTTCCTTTGCAAGATTTTCATGGTTTTTTAATTTTCACTTTGTTCTGAAATTCCCATGCTACAAATTTAACGTAAGAGACCTTAATTTTTACAAAAAAAAACTTCAGTATCATAATAATATTTTTTGTAAATTCCACATTTTTTAATTTAAGATCGCGTATATTTATTTTACATTAAACTCCTAAAATCATACTGATGGCAATTTATTTAAACCAGGAAACCAACTGCATTTTTATTGCAATAAGTGATAACAGTATGAGGTGAAAAAGTACCTGCAGTTGGATTTTCTAACCGGTTATATTAAAAAGATAGCGCCCACTGACAGTAAAAAAAAGTCTTTTGTTTATTAACTTTAAATGCACATTACGGAAGAACCCTTGCTTTAAAATGAAACGACTACGGATTAGCAACCACAATTTGAAAATAAACTGTAAAATTTCTGTAGGGGTGGGCAGAAATAGCTAGGCGACTAAATGGAAAAGGACCAAAACCGTATGGATGTAGTCATAGTTTAAATGTTTTCACCAACTTATTATTAAAATATATCTGACTATAAGCGGGGCTTACTATAGTAACATGATTCTTGTACAAGGGAAATATTCTTATCTCTAGGACACTTTTATTTACAAGCTCTCTCGGCTTGTCATATTGATATTTTTTTGCATGTATGTACTTAAAATTTAATAAATGTTTTATATCGTATATTAATTAATTGTGTATATTAATTTCTTCAGCATATATTATCCCATTGGATAAGTAATAAATTATATTGTTTCAATTCCTTGTTTTTCTTTTCAATCTATTTCAGTTCCTAGATTAGTAGAAATAGACTTATGAGAATAAAAAGTGCAGGTAATCCTTATTTGCTTTTCTGGTGTAGAATATTAAGTATATAATATTCTGTTAAACGAACAGACCTAATTAAGATTATTAACATTGGCAACTTCAAACCATATAAAGTTCTCACAAAACGACGAGTGTAAAATCGGGCACGAAAATCTCATTAAATTCAATAACAGATTCTTTTTCACCGCTAATACAAAAAATTAAATTTATTTTAAAGCTGATATATGCCATTCCCGCAAACTAATAGAGCGACATGATTGCTAGCATTCAAACTCTAAAAAACCCGCGAGAGAACTTCAGATGTTAACTTCATAAAAAAGAGGAAAATCAAATTTGATTTAAAAAGACCGCCTAAACTCTGATGATAAAACAGAAAACTTCTTAAAACTGAATTTGCTGTAAAAAAAACTACGCCACTGGTGAGCCAGGTCGTGATGCTGAGAGCCTTGTTGTCATTTAGTCTATACTTTGTTTATGAGATCAGTCCATCTTTCTTCCACTCATGCAAAATCTGTCAAACAATGACTGATCTGTTTTTTGAGCGGTTCCCTAAGGGAATGCTGAGTCTATCCATCTTATACGTCATTGGTGCCGACTTAATCGGAAGCACCCGTATATTTTATAAAAAGTCAACGAAATCTGATTGTGTATTTATTAGATTACATTTATTTAAATAAAAGGTTTTTACAAGTTTTAACTTATATTTAACATTATTTTGACAAAATATTAATATAATAGATAGCTATTTTTCATTTTCACATGTCAGAATATAAGTTATTAAAATAATTTACAAAAATATAATATATAATAATAAGTTTTTAATTAATAAACCATATGAAATATAAGGCGGCGACAACTGAAAATTACTGATAATTTGACACGCTGCAATTAACAATAGCGGTTGCAGGTGTTCGCCCGAATTCCTTTCAATATTCAGAGGACTAATGACTGATGTTTGTAAGACTTGTTCCAGTTTCTGTAACTACATTTAAAAAAAATAAGAGGTATACAATTAAAATCGAAACAAAAACTAGTCCTTAGAAAACTAATATGTCAAATCTATTTATTAATTTATGACAAAATTTAATTAATGCATAATTATTCTGTTAAGGAATATAATCAGTACCCAGTCAATAAAACATTTTGAATTGTCAGACTATTTAAAATGAAACCAAAAAAATTAAGCTTTGTCTAACTATTTATAGACCAAAATAAAAGTAATTTCAACATATTTACCTGTAGTTTATATACTTTCTGTTGTTGTTAGTACTTGTTGCTGAATGCAAATATCATGGAGTGCACTGAATTGGTTTGTTGCAATTTTACAAACTGCTCTACGTCCAATATGATTGCGGTGCGTTGATTTTATATAAAACTTTTTTGTTTCCTACCACCCATTTAAACAATCACTAGTCAAATGCGTCAGAAATACTGAGTATCGGTTGGTGAATAAAGAAGTCTCCAGGGGAATTTCTTACGGGTATACAGATATTGATATGTGTAAATTTTCACAATTATAAATATTTAATTTTAAATCAAAATCAACAGGGAATAGTTTAAAAATTAACAAATTAGCTACATCGAAAACAAACATTTTTGATTGTTTTAATTAACCGAATTGAGCTGTGGAAAAGCTAGTGTTTTTTAAGTAAAGTATCAACAAATAGGAGCAAACGCTTTAATTTAAAAATTTTATTGCGCCATATTTTAATTACCAAATATTATGTCAGAGTACCTTGAAGCGTCTTCCGTAATGTCCTGCCTTACATCGCCGTGCTGTAAGTATTTTAGTGTAGAAGGTTTATGTCCATCTAAATTTAGTTTCGTTCTTTCTTCAGCTGAAAGTCCAGCTAGCATCTGGTAAAATATATGGTAATTTTTTTCACCTGGTAACGGTCTTATAACTCTAGTTTGGTCAAGGAAGTAGCAATGAATTTTTGTTCTGTATAACGCACCATCAGTAACTTGGACTTCAATGAATTGTCCCTAAAAAAATATTCTAAAGTTACTACTAGTGTTACAAAAATAATTTATTACGTTTATAAGAATAATTTTTGTTTTTTTTTTTGTTAATAATACTTCCAAAAGGTTATTGTTAATTCTGTTTTTTATTTAAAATAAATAATAGCTAAATCTATTTACAATTCTACTGGATTCTGAATTGGTTATTGTTTTTGCTGATCCCAAAGATCTCAGTACTGTAAATGCTGCTGCAAGATGTTTAAATGCGTCTGTTTCGGGTCCTCCACCAGCCACTGCAAAAAGTTGCCTCAACAATAACATTGAAGCATGACTCTTTCCTGATCCACTGGTACCTAAAAAAATATCACATTACTGCATTTAACAAATAATATATATCAAAGTTTAGACAATAATGAAGCAGTTTTGGGGATTTTCCTTTTGACACTGTCAATCAAAATATACTACTACAGATTCTGGAAAATACGGGTTTTCGTGCAATTTCGCTAAATCTTTTAAATAATTATTTGACTAATCGACTACAATATGTTAAAATATTCGATCATTTAAGCTCTCCAAATACTGTGGAGTATGGCGTTCCGCAAAGCACAGTTTTAGGCCCGATATTTTTTACAATATAAATAAATGAATTATTTAGTTTAGGTAGTACCGGGTCAATTTCTGCTTTTGCGGATGACACAGTTATATTATACGTGGCAGATTCCTAGAAAAATTTGAAGGCAAACGTAGGGAATGACTTCAAAATGATTAAAGATTGGTTTGATAAAATGTACCTTACAATAAATTTTCAAAAAACTAATTATATGGTATTTAGTTGTAATAAAAAGAAATTACGTCATTTTAACGAAATTAACCTTAATTAAAATCATCAAAACTTGAATATTAAGGAAACTACTCATACAAAATAGTTAGGAATAGAAATTGATAAATTCTTAAAGTGAGATTTTCACATAAATTTACTTACCAAAAAACTCAAATCAATTTTATCTATATCCAGTCTAAGAACTGTGTATTACTCATTAGTCTATTCTGTGTTAAAAAAAACCTACAGAACTCATCTAATTAAACTAGAAGTAATACAAAAACTATTTATAAAAATATGTATAATAAGAACAGTACTTTCCCTAGCGATCTGCTTTTTAAACACAGCCAACTGCTGTATATTTGCCAAATAGTTTCAAGGCCATCAGTCTACAGCATAAGAATAAAAATAATTTACCAAAAATATCTCATACTCATAACACAAGATATAAAAAACATAGCGAAACGAAAACTACTAAAGTAAATAAAACACTCGCACAACGATCATTTTATGTTTTAGCTCCTCATACGTATTTACATTAGGGTCCCTGAAATAATTAGAAAGGAAACATATCTAAAAAAATTTAAAAAGAAATTAGGTGACTGGCTTATTTCCTTACCAAGAAAACTCACCCGCGATTTTCTAGAATTGGCATAGTAAGGTTCTATGTGTTCAAAATAATACTTTTGAATTTTTACATATAACTTGGAATCTCAGAAACTCCTGTACCTCCCACAAGATCTATTACTGTTCAGTGTTCGATATTAATCAAAGTGTAAATTTTTATTTATTTATTTATTTATTTTTGTTAATTTTGTATTCATAATATATATATTTCCATTGAGGCGGTGAGATAGGTCTAAATTTAAGAAAATTCTGTAACAATTTTGGAAATATATATTATTATTATATTATTATTATTTCACAGAATTCAATTCAGTTACGAAATCATGGTGCTTGAGATTACACCTTGTCAAATTGGACTTAGTGGCCGACGTTTCGCTTTCAATTGCACGAGGCATCTTTAGGGATCTTTACTCCACGAGATCTGAACACTGAGCACTGAGCATTCAGTTAAATAATGCACAGTACAAGTACATATTACGTGATCTTTAATCCCCTTAATAAATAGGAAACTCCGGGTACTTGGGTAAAACCGAACTATAAAGTATTTTAACCGGAAGCTCACTTGTAATGATTCCTACTATTTATTAGGGGAATATACATATTAATAACTACGTGCCGAATCAAACTGGGTTATGCTTCGCTTTCCTCGATAAAAGGGAAAAACTATAACTAGGGAAAGTTTTTTCTTTCTTTATTAATATTTCAAACATTTTATTAGGTAACCATTTTGTTCCCTTATTCCGTCAGGTTGAATTTGTTCTTAAATTCCCTATATCACAATTTGGTGCTACGCTGATTATTTCTACACTTTATTTGGAAGTCATATTGTTCAGGCATATCTGATTTTTGTGCCATAGTACTTCGTACTAAATTTTTAACGGTTAATCTCTATATAACAAAAGTCAATTGTATAATTGTTAAGTTTTTTACATTGTTTTTAAGTATTTTATTAAGCAGTCGTCAGTCGTTGTTCCCCCATATTGCATTCGAACTAAAGTATCACTAGTTTATCTATATGTCACAGTTGATCTATGGGCTAAAGTCGAAATAATTCGAGTAAGTACTTTTTTGCTACTTATTTTTAAAACAAAGATTTTATCAGTTCATACTTCGTTCAGATCTGATTTTTAGGAAAATTTTGAAATCTATCAATTTTTTTTTTCAAACGAAATTTATAAATATTTTTTTAGCCCGCCATATTGAATCTATCATATTGAATACTACTACATCACACTTGATTTTTGTGTAAAATTTAAAGCCAATCGACTAAGTAATTTTTTTTATACCGATTTTTGAAACATTTTATAAAGCCGCAATTTTGTTCTGTTAGGTTAAATTTTTAACAAAGTTGTGTTAATCACGTTGGTAAATCGTTTTTAGCTACGCGAA
The DNA here is from genome assembly GCA_030620095.1 of Kuschelorhynchus macadamiae. Lineage (NCBI taxonomy): Eukaryota > Metazoa > Arthropoda > Insecta > Coleoptera > Curculionidae > Kuschelorhynchus > Kuschelorhynchus macadamiae. Next base: position 662,500 of record JAUTXW010004619.1, read on the forward strand.
CAGACAGAAATGGGCAACCACGTTTTTCTGAATCTTCCCTCATACAAGGGTGATACAAAAACTAGCTGGCAAAACTTTGATATAAATCTAATGCGGCGTAGACAAAATCGCAGCCTAATAAAATGTTAAGACAGCGGTGTAAAAATGTTCAAAATAACCCATATAAAAATGCAAAATCGGTAATTATGACATTACCAACAAATTATTATTATGATATTACCGTAATAATTAAGACATCAGTGTAGGAATTTCCAAAATAAACCATTTAAAAATGCAACATCGGTAATTATGACATTACCAATTCCGGCTTTAACGTAGTTTGTCCAGTTTGTATTATAGAACCGGTGTTCAAATTAATCTCAGCTTTCGATGACGTACTTTGTCCATTTAAGAATATATGGCTGGGATTGATGTGAACCTGATTGTCAAACGTAATATTTGTTTTATTATATAACCGGGAGCTGTATGGTCAACTTAGCTGTCAATAATTAAAAAAGGTAATTAACAAAAAAAATTTTTGTTTTCCCAATATTGACGCGCTGTGTAATGTAACCAAAAATATCTTTGTAACAACCCTGGCGGCGGTTGTCAAACTACATGTGTTCGCTGTGTATATATAACATAACCTATGGCACAAAATTTTCACTTACCGGATATTTATTTAATGATCAATAAGTATACTGAATTTCGAATTCATCAAGGCGTTGGAGACCCTAAGAGTTGGAACAAGCTGGGGAGAATAATAGTAGAGGCCGACAGCAACAGTGGAGAAGGGCTGGGTTAAGATCTAAATATTTTGCGCCACGTAATTAATTATTACTCTACTTTATCAAATAAGTTAATGAAGTACTAGGCCGATAATAATTACGAATTATCGCCCAGTGTTGCATAACTCTAGCGATTCCAAGCAACGAAAAACCAAAATATTATCTTATACCAATGAGCTTACCTTCACAGAATACCAAATAATTAATTAAGATATGAGGGTCTCACTTGTAGGTAGGTAGCAGCAGTAAAACGCAAAATTCTGTTTGAAATCATATACTAATATCAAATAAGTTGTTCTTTTTGTTTTTTTTTTCAAAAGTTATTTCAAGTACAATAATAGTATATGTAGGTATGGTCCAAACGCGGGCCAACAGCGATACAGCTATAATATGTACTAAGCTTCTAATTTTAATTATTAAAATTACCTGCAGCTTAAGAGAAATCGATATTGTACACAAGAAAATGAATAATAAAAAAAATATAAATATGACAATGGTCAACAGTATGCAGGAATATATAAAAATATAGTACCACGGTCGATATTATGACGCCATAAATCGTGAGTGCAAAATCAAATACAAGTCAGTGAAATACATCAAAAATTATAAATAGAATCAAAACAAGTTATTAAAGGCCACTTGATAAGCCAGTCAGCTCAATAATAAGGTAAAAAGTTTAGTTTAAAATTAGTAAATAGATTTTGATTTTTAGTGAGAAAAATTAATTTAAATTTGAATTTGTAAATATGAAGAACAAATTAATAAATTGGCTAATTGACTGTATCGAGGAATTTAGCTTGCAAAAGATATAATAGTTGAAATTTTAATTATTTGCTACGGTTACTTATCTGGACGTCCTCCAATAGCTGTGGCCGTTAGCTGTTCAGACCTTCAGGCGAAGAAATGTCACCTGGACTCAGGCGTATACAGGTGGGAGCAGCACCAGCTCCGATGCTGAACGTGAGTCTCTTGCCTGGTCAGGCAAGTTGGCAATCCCAATAACTGATCCAAAGAAAAATCCAAATTACAGGACTTGATCGTCGTCGTGACGGAAATCCCTTGGAATAATATCCAAACCAAAAAAAAAAACCCTAAAGAGAAAACATCCCTTAGCAAACATTAAACCATATCCAAATATAGCCCAAAATGTAAACAAAAATTAAATAAAATATGCAAATAAAATAATATTACCTCCTTCTGAGGGTTTTCTAACCAAAATGGAGTCTGGGTCTAGCAGTTGCCTAATGCTAAAAACGGAATCAACGAGTGGTTGTCGATGGTCTGGACAAGTGCAGTGGGCTTCTTACGAAGTCTTGACTCTAAATTTAAAGAAATAAAATGTCAACCCAGACCGAAGATGTTCAACAAAATGGCGTATGGTCATGGAAATGGCCACTAAGAACCATACACGGGCATTATCATATTATTAAATAATCAAATATACAAAAACTCACCGGAATCTGCTATTCCAGGTGCCAATATGGCAAGTCAGCAGGAGGATATCCTCTAAAGATGGTGGAACGAGGATTTTAGAGTGTGGCGGCCATTTTCACAATTCTCCCTCGTGGGTGCGAACTTCCTCTGTCCAAAAAAAACCCCAAAGTGCCCGAATAACAACTTTAGAACTTTCAAATCCAAACAGGAACTATTTCGCAAAAGATGCTCATCAATAAATCTCGTAAATACGATCAAGCCAGGCTCTACTTGAAAATTATGATGAAGGCATCAGAAAATGGACCGCGCACCACACTGCTGACTTGAGACTCACCAAGCAGGAACAAATTTTTGGAGCAACAGGTCCAAAATGTCTCGCCATGTTGCCACGATTCCACTCATAAAATCCTAGTTAAGACTTCAATTCTTTATCAATAAGCAACCAGTCATACTTAACACCAAAGGCACAGCAAATATCCGTCAATTAAATATCCAAAGGTCAAATCCGAGAAATAGAAACAATATATAAAATTCATTGTTTCAGAGCCACAGTCAGGTAAAATGTCACATCCGATATAAAAATTCTGCAGTCACGGGATCGGAAACTTATTCATGATCCGGCAACTACGGTCACAGATTGCTGTCGTAACCACAGGAACCGGTCGATAAAACTAGAAATGACTAGAAATACGTCGGCATCACGGAGGGCAATATTACCGGAAAACTTATCATAAAAAATCACTCACAAAACTATACTTGGGCATTCCAAAAGAACCCCAAATTACACCATTGTAAGCCCTCGAAAATAATAACAAAATCTAGACCTGCCATAATGCATCCGACTCATCTGAATAATTCTTTCCCAAAATTGACAATGTAGCGCCCTCTTTTGTAGGAACCTACGATATGACCAAATGCGCCTGATAGAATACTGCGATGTGTGCAGGAGACCGAGGAAACTGCCCCGACCGTCCACTTCCACCGCGGTACCTTTCCAAATTTAACGACAGAAAAATCGATAATCGAACCGTAAGCCAGGCTATTGATAAACGAGACCTGGAGATGTCGTAACACATCGATCAGTTGCGCGGACCTATACAGTGTAATTCTAATATACTTGTTTTATTTCAGTTCGCACTAACTGAATCCAAAATTCTGTTCTCTAAAAATCGAAACGGCAGAATCGCACAAGAATAATCATTAACATATTAAATCCATAGTGCATTAAAAGAAGTTTTCGTAGTTTTAAAAGACAAACGTGATAGGAAAGCAAAATTGTAAATTCAAAAATGATTAATATTTAGTAGTATTATTATCTAAAAATTTGTTTATTATATAATTATTTAAATAGTTTAATATTATTATTAGCATGCTATAAGTCCGAAATTATCACGTTACAAACCTCCTTTATTTACTTTATAAATATATTCTAATTTTGTAATTTTATGTAGTGAATAGTAGTGATATTTAATAATGTCTAGCTTTAAGCGACTGAATACTAAAATCTATGAGAAGAAGGGGCCAAAAATTACCCCTGATTTTATATACTGGAAACAATTAAGTGTAAGTAGAACATTTAAAGAGGTATTTATTTCATTTTTGGTTTATATGTATATATATATATATATATAAAATATCTTTATTTTTGAATATACTAAAATAATGTAACATTACCTTTGTAACAAAGGAAACAAACTATTATTTAAACAATAAGATAAATCAGCTAAGAAAATAAGAAAAACAAATTAACGAACCGAAGCTGGAAACTCTATTCCGAAAGAAATATGATATTAATGATATTAATTTCATTTTAATGTCGCGCTCATCTACAACTGAAACATCTGGTACAGCTGAATAGATAAAGGCGTTTCCAATTTTGCTTGATTCAAAAAAGTAACTTCAAATAAGCCTGTTGTGTTTTTATCTTGTATTATTTTTTTTTCGTAATAAACCTCATTATTTTTTTCGCCTTTAAATTTAACTAAAACGTAATCATTAAATTTTACGAACGATCAAAATCAGACAAATCGTTTTCACATAACACATTTGGTGACATGAAATCTTCATCTCCAGACGATGATCCACTTGCCACAAAGTCGTCTTCAGAGCTTTCTTCGGTATCCGATTTCTTTTTCCTCTTTTTACTAACTGCACTAATTTTTCCAAATATTGGACGTGCCACTTTTGCCTTTAATTTGCTGTTAACTTTCATTTTCTTTTGTTCTAACTCTTTTTTATAAAGAGTGCTCGTGATAACTTCGGCATCTCGTGTCCTTTTCGGCTTGCTGCCGCTAGAAGTAGCTTACGGAAATGGAGAAGCTTGGTTTAGAGATTCATTAAAACTCTGTGACGTAGTCGAAGTTGATGGATTATCAATATCAGGTGGTGGGTTTAAAACTTCAGAAGGGGCAAAATCAGTTCTTGAAAAACGTGGCGATTAACAGGCCATGTACCAGCAGCTTTTCAGCAATACCAACTGTAGCTGCTCTTCCGTACGCTTCTCCAAGTAAAGCAACAACGTCATATTGGGAGACTGGTTTTCCTACATTTTGCCTTAAAAACGTCTCTTGCGCTTGTGTGTAGTACACCAAGAGGTCGGAAAAATGCAATATCCAAAGGCTGCATACGGTGCGTCGTGTGGTTGGGTAATTGAAGCATAATTATTCCATTATACCTCACAAATAAAAGCGCATCTAGATTTTTGCTATAGGTGACGTGTCCATCCAATAAAAGACATATCGGTGCTTCCTTTGTGCAACCAGCATTCTCCTTAAAGTGGTACAGCCATTGTAAAAAGAGTTCCGATGTAATGTATACTGTATCAGAGATAACTGTCTTGCTTCCTATTGGAGCTCCCTTGGCTAATTCTGGTAGCGCTTCTTTTTTAAAAATGAACATCGGTGGAACATAAAAACCAGCTGCATTTAAACAACATACCACAATCGTGTTCACACCCCTTTCGCCACTGCTGGCTGCACCAACTTAATGTTTACCCCTAAGACCAACTACTTTATGGGGCTTCTTTTGGACAGTTGTAAATCCGCTTTCGTCTACGTTGTAGATCTTTGTACTGGTTAATTTATGTTTGTCAACGAGTTCTTCCAAAAGGTCAAAAAATTTTGAAATACGCTCCTTGCTGAATCCTCTCATTCTAGCTAAAGACGTTGCCCCAGGCTGCCTAAGAGATAAGTTCGGATGTCTTCCCGTAAATTTGTAAAACCATTTCTTTCCCGCCCTTCCTTTCTCTCCATTAAAGCAGTGGTTGAGTCCGTGCATTTTAGCTACATGAAAAGCAAGCTTTTGTATGTCTTTTACGGTCAGGCCAAACATTCTTTGCTCGAATTTTAAAATGTGGGATGCTAGTTCATCTGTTTGGAAAAAACTGGCTTTCGACCAAATGATTTAGTAAAGGCTGGGCCTTTATTTTTTTCATCGAGATGTCGTTTTAGTGTGGCTTTAGGAATATCATACCTTCTCGCTGCCTCGTTCAGTCCGACAGTAGCCGAGCGAACTGCGTTTATAGCTAGAACCAGGTCCGCTTCATCCCATCTCCCATATTTACCTAGTTTAGACATGTCTCTGCAAAGAAAAAAATATATTATTGTGCTGAAATTAAAGGGTTTCCTAAATCGGAAATAAAAAATATTTGAGGATAAACCTTTTTAAAAGTACAAGTGTAAGTGAAAAAATCTTAAACCAAATAACCATAAAGTAGCACCAATATGAATTTATAATACTTACTTTCGTTTTGAGTGCGTAATTCCTTATGAAACACGATACAAATATTACATCACGGGAACGAAATTTTGAACGTCACTTCTCGTCGACCACTCACGCAGACTAAATCAAATGTTTTGCGGCAAGTATGTTCTCAGTCCTTAGTTCTACTAACTAACAACAGATGTCATCACTGTAATGTTCGTTTAAAGGCTAGTCCAGACCGGTCCAAATTAGTAGCCGGTCCAATATAGGCTACTTTCCCCTATATATATATATATATATATATATATATATATATATATATATATATATAATAACGTACCATTTTCCTTCCTTCTCCTAAAGAAATACATCTAAAAAGGGAATCATTCCATTTGATTCAATTTGTAAATTAATAATAAATAAAATAAAATTGTAAATTTAATATTATGATGTCGATGATCAAGGTGGTCCAGAAATAGGAAGAGATCTTCCTGCCCATGAGGTCAAACAACAAAAGTATCATCTATATGTGAATCAGTGTTTTGGTTTTAGTCGAGTGGATGTTAAAGTAATATCCTCAAAGGCACCCATAAAGCTATTCGCTACCACAGATGATAGAGGAGGTCCCATAGCTGCCCCTGAAATTTCTTTATAAAATGTTCCTTGAAAACTAAAATAAGTAGATAATAATAATATATATATATATATATATATATATATATATATATATATATACATAAGAAGAAAACTGGTACATTAGGAAATTCTGTGTATAGAAAATCGAAAACAAATAGATATTTAAATGGAAATTCCCACCACCATCCACCACAAAAGAAAATCAGTTATTAACTCATAATTCAATTTCGATTGCTGTCAAGATTTTTTAACATCGAAATTGACCGAAGCTCTGAGAGGGAATGGCTATTGCACTTAATATATTACGCGTTTGATATAGTAATCCAACTCCGCGAAAGGAGAATTATAAGGGGCCACCGTTAGGTAGTGCTTACATGGGTCGCACTACAGATAAAATAGGACGATTACTTTGGCGGTCCTACATACCTACAATCTTCAATATACATAAGGAGATTGGACGATGCTTCCGATCTCCGAAGGATGTTGTACCTTCTCAAACAGAAGGAGTATATAACAATTTTTGTTCCTGTGCAAAGTGCATATGAGAGAAACAGAACGCTCAATATCCACTAGACATGAACAATATATAAAAAAGAAACAAATTGTTCAATCTGCTGTAGCTGAACACCAGCATAACACTGCCTATATTATAAATGTAAAAGAAACCAAGGTTCTAGCTTCGGCTCAAGGATTTTATAAACCAAAAATTAGAGAATATGTTGAAATTTTTAAACATACAAAAAACTTCAATAGAGATACGGGTTACGGTTTACATCACACGTAAAAATCGATCTTAACAGAGGTTCACCGGTTCAGCGAGCACAAGTCGGCTATAAAAGCCCGTCTGAAGCTCTCCGAGCTTATTGAGTATTCCGATATCGTGAAGTAAAGATTCCTGAAGAAGCCTCGTGAAATCGTAGGTGAAACGTAGGATAGTAATTCCAATTTGACACGGTCTAATCCCAAGAACCATAAATTAATATTGCCCCAGTCATCATGGACAGAGCGAAATACGTGGAAAAGGTAACTCAACTTTTGGACAACAGCACCTCTAAGGTTATACAGACCCTACAAGTAGAATAGACAGAGGCATCACCAATCTGGTTAACGCATCCAACCTACCACCAGCGGAGAAGAAATCGTTAAAGCCAAGCAACTCCAAGGTTATACGGTTTTCCCAAGATACACAAGAATAATGTACCACTTCGACCGATCGTCAGTGCAATAGACTTGCCCACATATAAATTAGGTAAATATCTTTCAAATTTTCTTAATCCATTTACTGGAAAAACATATTCTTTTATAAAAAATCAATATGACGATCAATCGAAGTGGTATATGGTTTTTGTGTAGAATGAAAACGCAGACATCTTGGTCTTTCCAGCATATTAAGGCAACGCCACAGTCGTCATGGACAGAACGGAATAGTGGAAAAGATAACTCAACTTTTGGACAACAGCACCTATAAGCTTATGCAGGCCGACTCTATTATAAGTAGAAAAGAAAGACACACCATCAATCTGGTTAACACATCCAACCTACCACCAGCAGAGAAGAAGTAATTAAAGTCAAGCAATTACAAGATCCCCAGGTCATAAGGTCTTTCCAAGATACGCAAGGAAAATTCACCACTTTGACTGATCGTCAGTACAAATAGACTCGCCCACATATAAACTAGGTAAATATGTTTCAAATTTTCTTAACCCATTTACTGGCAAACAGATTATTTCGTAAAAAGTTAGGCACATTTCGTTGAAAAACTTAAGGCATTCCAGTTGGACCTCGAAGATATTTTGGTCAGTTTTGATGTAATATCACTATACCCAAATGTTCCTGTAGGTGGCTCAATTTCCATCATATCGGACATATTGGAACGTTATAATTTTGATAATAACTTAATAGACCTAGTGGAAGCTTGTCTTACATCTACTTATTTTATTTTTCAAGGAACATTTTAGGGGCAGCTATGGGACCTCCTCTATCACCTGTGGTAGCGAATATCTTTATGGGTGCCTTTGAAGATATTACTTTAACATCCGCTCGACTAAAACCAAAACACTGATTCAAATATAGATGATACTTTTGTTGTTTGACCTCATGGGCAGGAAAATCTCTTCATATTTCTGGACCACCTTGATCATCGACATCATAATATTAAATTTACAATTTTATTTTATTTATTATTAATTTACAAATTGAATCTAATGGAATAATTCCCTTTTTAGATGTATTTCTTTAGCAGAAGGAAGAAAAATGATACGTTAGGACATTCTTTGTAAAAAAAACCGACGCATACAAATAGAAACTTAAATGCAAATTCCCAGAACCATCCTGCACAAAAGAAATCGGTTATCACTAGTAGTCAGAGCCATTTCGATTTTTGATCTTAGATGGAATGACTATTGAACTGAAGATATTACGCGTTCAATTAAAAGAAATAGTAACCCAACTCCACGAAAGGAGAATGATAAGGAGACACCGTTAGGTAGTTTTGTTCTTCTCTACGTACATAACTCTACAGAAAAAATAGGACGGTTATATCGGCGGCCCAATATCCGTACCATCTTCAATACACATGAAGATTTTCAATGCTTGTGTTCTCTGAAAGATGTTCTACCATTTCAAACAGAAAGAGCATATAAAATTCCTTGCTCCTGTGGAGAAGTGTATGTGGGAGAAACTCCACTATGCTGAAGGAACATGAACGATGTAGATGAACACCAGTACACCACTGGCCATATATATGTAAGTAAAGGAAACCAAGGTTCTAGCGTCAGACGGGTTATGGTCTACATCACACATGGAAACCGATATTAACAGAGGGTCACGGTTTTGCGAGCACAAGTTGGGTATAAAAGCCCGTCTGAATCTCTCCGAGCTCATTCAGTGCTCAGATCTCGTGAAGTAAAGATACGTGACGTACAATCGAACGCAAAATGCCGGCTAGTAATTCCAATTTGTCCTGGTATAATCTCAAGAACCATGATTTCTTAATTGTAAAAAGAGGTGTAAGCTTTCGTTCTATTTTAAAGCATATTGTAAATTTGCTTACATTATAAATAAATATTTCTATTTTAAAGGGCCTTTGTTATTTTTATTGTCCAATGTTTTACATCTGTTTATGTGAATTACAAAAAACACAAATTTTTTAACTTCCATTGTAAAAGAGAAGTGTGTAAGAAATCACCAACTAAAACTTTGGTCGTTCTGGGCGGGGAAAATTTAACAGGGAGATTGGCTCAATGAAAAAGAAAGTTAAAGATCACGATATAATTTTTACTAAGGCTGACAAGGGTTCTTGCCTCACGGTAATGGAAACCTCTAAAGAAAATAATTTTTTTTACAGATCTTTTATTTACTTTGGTAATATATCTGTGCAAACTGCAAAACTGTTTTCACCGTACAACATTTTAACGTCTTTTAAAGCAAATAATACAATAAAACAATATTTAATTAAAGTTAAAGACAAAATGCCCTCACTTCCATTGTCGGGTGTGTATGAAATCAAATGTAGTCATTGTCCAGCGGTATGCGTGGGTCAGTAAGGCCGGGAAATTTAATTCAAATTAACGGACATTGGGCTTAGTTTAATAAATTTAAAGATTCGGTCGTAACGGTTTCTCAATAATCTTTCACTAACCACCGTCTAACCTCCAATCATTATTTTCCACCTGAAAGTAGCATGAACCTTGACATTCTTGCAATAAGGGCAAAAAGTTAAACTTACTTGAGGCGTTGGAAATTACTAGAGCAATCGAAAGTCCGGATGTATCACGTATTAACGATCGATTTGTTTTCGAGCCCCATATAATACTTAATAATTTGCATACTAGTCGGGCGGGATAACAGCTAAAATGACATTGAAGTTTAAAAGACTAGAATGCGTTCAGAACATTGTGCATATCCACTTTTTCTGACTAATGATCTCGTATACATTTTTAAAAAATTGAATGTAATGTAATGCTTGTGTCAGTGGCTTTGCTGCAAGGCAATCGCCAGATTGCTCTCCGTCTGGGGCTTATTCAAAGCTGGGGCGACCCCTTTAGACGATTTACATTATTATATTTCCTCTTTTAATTTTTGAAATGCATCTTGGCTTCCACTAGATGCTCCTTGAGTACTCTAACGGGGCATCTAGTGGATTACGAGATGACCTTTTCTTTCAAGCTATCCCCTTACCCCTCCCACTCCCGCCATGTAGCGGCCATTAGGCTATTATTCTATGTAGAACTGCGACCACTGAGGCCTCACACGTTCACAGCGTCTGTTCCCTTTCTAGCGGGGTCGTTAGTTTCTACACTGAGCGGTTGAGTCTCCCGCTTCCTTCCGAAATAAAGCAGCAAAACCGGACACGTGGAGCCACTTATGTTAAAACACAGAGGTCTGCCTTCGACAGGCGATTCGGAAGACTGTAAAACATTTTATTTACCATTTTTAATTCAACATAACCTCACTTGTGCCGTCTATTGTTGGTGTTCGTTGCTTTTGCTGTCTGTCCCTGGTAAAATATTTTACATTTATTGTTGTAAACCGTATTTTTAGTTTGTGATTTTCTATTTTTAGGTCTGATGATGCTCTAACCCGGCGAAACATGTAACATTTTTAATTTATATGTTATTGAAGATTTTAAAATTATAAAAAAATATTTCACAAAAAAAGCCTATTTTCGATGGAGAAACGATTTTTGCTAAATTAAAATTGACTAAAACCACAGAAAATGTAATTTAACGGACAGATAGATAATTAAAATTGCGAGAGTGCGGGTCCGAAAATGTTCACCGGCTTTCTTGATTCGCTGAACAAACGACTTAAACTTTGGTGCTGTTGCAACAGCGTAGCAATTTACTGCTATTTATGCTTATCTGCTTGAGTGTGCAACATAAATGTTACGAACTCAAGCATATAAGCTGTGCTCAAAGTACGATAGAAAACGGGCGGATGTACAATGCAGTGCTCGCACATTCACTACAATATTTTAATTGTAGAAATTCAAAAACGAACTACACCGTTAGGCTTTTTTAGATTTCTTATTGTTAAAAAAATTGTGAAAAGTGGGATTTGAAACGTGGTAAGGATGAAGCTTCAATTCGAGAGGAATATATCTTAGGAGCTCAATATGGAGTGTTTCGCCCTTAGAAAAAAAAAAGAACGTTTAACTATTTCGTGTGAACAAAAGTGCGTGTAAATTTATTTTATATCCTTATTGAAAGTATAGAATAGTGACCGGCATGACCTATAACATTACAGCATGAATATTTTAAAAATTGTTTTTAAAATGTAATTGTCGACGAGATGGGGTTGAAATAAGGCGGTTTAATTGAAAACATTTGATAATATAAATATTTTTGGCGGTATGAAGTTAAGAGGGCTGAAAATATTGTGTATGACTGAGATTCTTAAGGTAAAAGAAACAAATAATGCGAGATAAGTTCAAGAGAGAATTGCGTTTAGTTTTTTTTAAAAAACGGTGAAACACTAAATTTATTTTTATCTTTTTCTATACAAAAGATTTTTTTCACTATGGAAGTTAGTTCTAGCAGCTTTCTAGAAACGCCAATACTTTGTATGTCAAAAACTGTTGGCTTCTTAAAAAATGTTAAAACACGTCCGATTTCTTTCAATTCTTTCTAAACATTTTTTTACTATGCATGGTAACTCTGGGAGGATACAACAGTCCCCTTAAAACAAATATATATTTTATTACTAGTATAATAAATAAACTATATTTGTTTAGTAATTTCCACTAATTTATTTCCGTTTGACAGCTGTGTCTTTTTCAAAAACCAACTTAAGACTGATACTAAAACTAGATTTTTTATCAATAATAAAAAAGTCTACCTACCTAACGCTAGCAGATTTTAGCTATAAAGATTTAACAGTGGGGAACCGTTTAGGTCCATTTGATCGTTCAATAAAATATTATGGTTTTTCCTCTTATTAATTTCAAGACTTTCCAAGTAATTTAACTTGTAACTTTTATTGGCTGAATGCAAGGTTTGAAATTCATTATTAAAATTATGATTTGTTTCTAGTAAATGTTTTGCATGATTAGAATCAGTTTGTTGTTTTTGATATATGATGTTTTGTGTTCTTTGATACGTTTATAAAAAGATACCCGTTTGACAAATTTTTCGCAAGAACCGCATTTTATTCATAGACCCCTGATTTCTGGTCCTTGTTTGTATTATTGTTATTCTTAATATATCTACCTAAATAAAGTATTATTGGTACAAAAACCTACTTTATGATTTGTTTTTTTTAAGATATTTCCCAATTTTAGTGCTAATTTTTCCGGTATATGTTAATGTGTTAAACTTAATATTGTCTTTTGTATTGCAATTAGGATAAACGAAATTGAGTGCTTTTGTATATTGTTTTTTATTCACGATTTTGTCTATTATGGTTGCGTCATAACCATTAGTAACTGCAAACTGTTTTATAATGTAAAGTTCGACGATGTACAAAACTATGAAAAGCTGTTATCTTATGTGTGAATGGGTGGTTTGATGTATTATGTATTGTTATATCTGTATAGGATGGTTTATGATAAATTTTAAAATCGTGTTTATTATTAATGATCCTGATTTTTAAATCTAGAAAGTTTACGGGCTTATTCTCTTTTAATTCTAAAGTAAATCTTATACTTTTATGTAATTAATTAATAGAATTTAAAAAGAGGTTAAGTTGTCGTATCTGACCAAAAATCAGGGGTATATGAATTAAAATGTGGTCCTTGTCAAAATATCGTCAACGTATCTGTGCCAATTAATAAACTTGTCTCGTACAGGGTGATTACCTGTTATTTGTTCTCAGTTATCAAGAAATAATTCAGCTAAAATAGAACTTAACGGTTTACCCATTATTAAACCTTCTTTACTTAAATTCAAAATTATGATCAAGGCACACTGTCAACAATTCTAATATGTCATTCTTAACAATAGGGTTGACTTTGTTTTTTAATAGCAAATTATCCACACAAGTTCATGGCTTCCATAGGGGGATACTGGCAAATACGTTTTGCACATCCAAAGAAATTAAAATATCGTTATTTGGAATTGTTATATCTTTAAGATTATTAATTAATTAAAGGCTGTTTTTTATACTATAATTAGGCTTAAAGTTACAAAATTTACTAATCATTTCTATTAATTTGTTAGCTACCCGGTGTGCTGGAGCTGTTACATACGACACTACTGACGGAATGGGCATATTGTCTTTGTGTAACTTAATAAAAGAATACAGCTTCGGTGCTTGTGGGTTCATTAACGTTAAACTGTATTTTATTTTGTCACTAAATAAATTACTTTCTTTGATTTGATTTTTAATCATATTCGGAAATATATCTGTCGGATCTTTATCAATTTTATTAATGTTCTCAGGATTTAAAAAATCTGCAGTTTTCTGAATGTAGTCTTCTTTTTTCAGGGCAATAACCGTTTTTCCTTTATCCGCCCTAGTGAATATAATATTATTTTGTATAATTTTTCCCTAATATTTTAAACTATTATAAAATTATTTGAAAATTGGCCAGCAGACAAATCTAAAGGTTCTGAAATAATTGGTTTTGCTATTATGTGCTTTTCCATGACATTGTCTACATTGTTAAGAGCTAGTTCACATTCAACACCTAAGTATTCCCTACTTTTAACACTATCTCTAAGCTGAAGATTATAATTAAAACCTTTTTTTAATAATTTAATTTCTGAATTTGAAAATTCAGTGTCTAATATTAAGAAATCGCTTAAAAAATAAATGTTCTGAAAACTTATTATTTCTATTGTTACTGCTTTCTAGAGTTTTTGCTATACATTAGTGTATTTAATTTCCGTTGTTGACTTACATATTTCTTATTGATAATATACTTCCCTTGGCACCTAGTTTCTTTATCAAAACACTCAAACTTAATGTTACTCAGTCTAAATAAAAGTTCACTATGAATAAATTTAAGGTAAACACTATAAGTGTCTCTTTTACTGTATTGTATTTTACCATCTTCTATAATCCATTTTTTGTATCCTTGTCGTTGCGCAATACCTGTTGACTTGCTTTTGTTGTTTGTCTTCAATTTCATATATTTGGGTGTCACATCTTGTTCGATACACTGATTAAAGAACTAAATATTTTGTGAACAAACTTTCGAGTTTAGTAAAAGTTTAAAGTACCATGTGGCTAAAAAATTCGTATAAGCTTGTGATAATAAATTTATCGAGTTAGCCGTTACTTAATGGAAATTCATTATCACTAGTATAATAAATAAACAAACTATATCACCCGTATTTACTTAAGAGGTTTAAATATAGACTAGGTCTAACTTGATAGGTGTAGGTTTAAGATGACATTTTTAACAATTGAACAAATAATTTTTCTGCATATCACAATTACAAAATGACAGTGACATAAGAGAAGCATAACTGGCGAACTAAGAGTTTTAAGTACCAAGACAACTAGACCTGCTCTACCTCTTAAACCTTTTTAATGAATACGGGGGTAATTGTTTAGTAATTTCCACTAATTCATTTCTGTTTGACAGCTGTTTCGACACACTGTGTCTTTTTAAAAACAAACTTAAGACTGATACAAAAACTAGATTTTTTTTAACAATAATAAAAGAGTCTACCCACCTAACCCTAGCAGATTTTAGCTATAAAGATTTAACAGTGAGGACCGTTTAGGTCCATTTGATCGTTCAATAAAATATTATGGTTTTTCTTTTTATTAATTTCTAGACTTTCCAAGTAATTTAACTTGTAACTTTAATTGCCTGAATGCAACGTTTTAACTTCATTATTAAAATTATGATTTGTTTCTAGTAAATATTTTGCGTAATTAGAATCAGTTTTTTGTTTAATATATGATGTTTTGTGTTCTTTAATACGTTTATAAAAAGATCTACCCGTTTGACCAATATATACTATTTCGCAAAAACCAGATTTTAATTCATATACCCCTGGTATATGATTTAAAATTTATTTGTATTAGACTTGTTACTTTTAATATATCGACCTAAAGTATTATTGGTACAAACAACTACTTTATGATTTGTTTATTTAAGATATTCCTCTATTTTAGTGCTAATTTTTCCGTTATATGTCATGTGTTAATGTGTTAAACTTAATATTTTATTTTGTATTGAAATTAGGATAAACGAAATTGAGTGCTTATTAGTGATCATATATTGTCTTTATTTACGATTTTGTCTATTATAGTTACGTCATAACCATTATTAACTGCAATCTGTTTTATAATATTAAGTTCCTTGTTAAAATGTTCTGTTGTTGACAGAGGTACATTAATTACACGATGTACAAAACTATGAAAAGCTGCCATCTTATTTGTGAATGGGTGGTTTGATGTATTATGTATTGTTATATCTGTATAGGATGGTTTATGATAAATTTCAAAAACATGTTAATTATTAATGTTCCTGATTTTTAAATCTAGAAAGTTTACGAACTTGTTTTGTTCTTATTCTAAAGTAAACCTTATATTTTTATATAATTTGTTAATATAATTTAGAAAGAGTTTAAGTTGTCTCTCTGTACCTGTGAAACAAGCCAAAATATCGTCAACGTTATCTGATCAAAAATCAGGGGTATATGAATTAAAATGTGGTTCTTGCGAAAAAGTATATATTGGTCAAACGGGTAGATCTTTTCATTAACGTATCAAAGAACACAAAACATCATATATTAAACAAAAAACTGATTCTAATTAAACATTAACTACAAAACAAATCGTAATTTTAATAATGAATTTAAAACGTTGCATTCAGCCGATAAAAGTTACAAGTTAAATTACTCGGAAAGTCTAGAAATTAATAAGAGGAAAAACCATTTTATTGAACGATCAAGTTACTACTGTTAAATCTTTATAGCTAAAATCTGCTAGGGTTAGATAGGTAGACTCATTTATTATTGTTAAAAAATCTAGTTTTAGTATGCGTCTTAAGTTGGTTTTTGAAAAAGACACAGAGTGTCGAAACAGCTGTCAAATGGAAATAAATTAGTAGAAATTACTAAACAAATATAGTTTGTTTATTTGTTATACTAGAGATAATGAATTTTCATCAAGTAACGGCTAACTCGATAAATTATTTTTTTTATTTTAAAAACGTTTAGCTTTTTTGCAAAACGGTTTAAGAAGTTATATTTAATTTATTTCTATCTATATAACATTTTTTTACTATACAGGGTAGCTAGATGAAAACAAAAATATGTTTTATTTCAAAGTTGGCTTTTGCATTTCTTTTCTTTTATGTAGTGTTATTTTAGGGAGGCCTGACCCAAGTAGCACATTTAATCATGAGTACGTCATTGTCACCACAAGTATTTTCGTTAAAGTAACCGGAACTTGGTGTTGCCACGTTCTGTTTAAGCTGAAACAACGTAGTGATCACCAAAATGGGGAACTATTTTAGGGTAACTATTTTATGAATAACATGTAACTGTGACTTTGACTATTAAGTAGATAGTACGGAATTGTGTAGTTCCGTTTAAGTAGCCGAATAGTAATATTTCACCCTATTCGTCACTTCCTTATTTCTATCTTTATTTAATCCGTTTTAAAAATATGTATGGTTCGTTTTAATACAAAGAAAACAGTAATGGCGACTACAAACACTGAAATTGGGAATATGGTGAAGAGCGTATAGGATACGTTATGGGTTCTTTAGGTAGAATACATGCGTTTCACTTAGTTTTCTAGCTATGCTAAGGACCTAGAATTAAAACGCAGGCAATTTCTTTGTTGAATATGCTAATGATAGTCGTAAAAAAATTACGCGCCTTTAAAATTCCTTAATTTTCAATAGATTTTGGTCAAATATATTGGCCAATTAAGTCTCAAAAATGTAATTTTGGACTTTGGTTTAAATAGTAATTATCATTATATATCTATCATCATCATCTTATTATAAAGAGTGATTCTTTCTTTAACGTGATGTTTAATTTGTATGCATTTTTAATCTTTATACTCACAAAAATGAACGTCATAGCTAAATATTTATAGGGGAGATGAAAATAAACAATGGCGTTCTATTGGACTTTTACTTTTAAGTTAGCTGCCGTTCTTTACTGAGAAAATTATTTAACATCAAGTGTCTACGACTGCCCCCATACGCTTTTATAGTTTTGGATTCTTTAAATACGCAACTGTCACTTATACCCAATTACTTTGAAGTCTACTAGTTATCTACAAAGTTCCCCATTAATCCGATACTATATATTATTACCAAGAGGTTACGATTTGTGAACATTCCGCCGGTTCTTTATTAAGTATTATTAATTTCAGTCCACATTTAAATTTCTCGCCTTTACTTTGACAACCTCTGTCAGTGTCTGTTGTAAATGTAGGGTTATGTTAATGTTTTACTTTAATAATCTATTCGAACTATCTAGTGTAAACATGCTTCTTCATTTAGATTCTTAACAACAATATTTCATAATTTAATAATGTAATATGTACTGAGTAAGCCCTACAAAATATAGTTTCTTTTATGCTAATCTTTGAGAGCTTCTACCTCAAATTAGGTGCTGAATGAAATGAAACATGCACTAAGACATGAAACAATATGGCCTTTTACAGGAAAATAAAACCAAAATATAATAATGTGCAATATTTAATGACTTTTCTTGGAATAAACTTAAACTTAAGACATTCACGGTCATAGTCATTTACACAAACACTTTGTAATTACAAACACATTTCTCCATATGGCCAATCGTTCAGAACTTATTGTTTGTGTACTGACAATATTCACTTCAATAATCGCAAAAACTTATAAAAAATACACCCAAACAACAAACCTCATAAGAAACCCAGGTAGGCAAAAAGTAAACAAAACGATTTTAGCAGCAATATGGCCGAACATTGTCACCACTGTCCTTATAAAGTGAGTAGTAGACCGAATCTCGTACCAGCGCCCCGTATCTCCGTAACCTCAAGTGCAAGAGGTAATAGTCTACTTGTAGTAAATAATTACTGTAATTCTTACTTCAAAGTTGCAAGAATAACGACTAGTAATAGCCAGTTTAAAGTAACATTAGACGATAACCTTTTCTACTCGGCAACGACTCGTTTTACTTGATAGTAATACTTTATAGGAGTACAGTTGAACGTAATGGAGTAGTCTCTGCAAGGTTCAGGAAGGTACAGATACTTAAAAGTTGTAATTTAGTAAACAGATAAGAAACAGTAACTTTAAATAATTACTATTATGTCACGAAAAAGAAATGACGACCTTGCAGTCATTGCCGTAAGCAGTTGCTTAGCAGTAGTTATTATATAATTACTTTACATGGAAAATTACTACAAAGTATTACTCGCAGTAACAAATACGTACAAAATACTTAAACACGTGTAACCCAAAGTGTTTGTTGATATATAGTAAGATTATTAGTAATAAATACGTAAAAACTCTTAAAGGGTAGTAGTGGAGACAGTTATAGCTACTTTAGTGCTAGCTGGGGACTGCCACTAAAACAAAAACAAAGTTTCATGTCTCTAACAGGGCACACGCCACACTTTATTTTTTGTTTAAGCGGCAATCAAAAAGATTTGGACTTGGAGTGCATAGCGTCCGTTTACCGCTGTCCAATTTACAGACAAAAAAAAATGTTCCATATTCAAAATAATTTTTTTAAATTAAATAGTAGGGAAACAAAACACTAAATTGTAGGGCCCTGGAAAAAATGACAACTAATATTAGAAAAATGTATACTATTTATTAGAATTAAATAAAAATATATAAAATACAAAAATAAATTGGCTTCTAGTATCATGTGCAAAAAAATAAGTAAGTAATTTACCCGAACTTAGCAAACAGATCCAAACATCATTTTTTTTAGAACATACCAACAGGCAAATTTGTTAATCTCTTTAATTCCCCGTAGGAGGGAAGTATGTAATCGTGAAAAACAACACGTGTGATATTTTTTTCAGATCTTCACGATAACACACGTGTGTGTTAGGAAAATAACGCACAACACTGTATAATATCATAAAGTCTGCTTTCTTTGTTAATAAGCTCTTAAAGATAGCTCATTTTGTTACTTTGTAAATCCGAAAAACGAACAAGAAACAACGTTAAATTTATTTAATAGTGACCACCCGAAGTTACAATTTACCATTGAAAAGCAAGAAAAAACATAATATTATACCCCAAATTTTCCGCTGTCTCAATTGCCTTTAGATACACTATACCTACCTATATATTAAAAAAAATTAATGTATTTTTCTTCTCTTATTTGCAAATTTACTAATTTTGTTTTTCTTTTCGCAACTTTGTATTATATAAAATTTTAAAATTAAAATAGGTCAGTAAAATTTAATCACATTCAAATACAGTAATTTTAATTTAATTATTATCCATAAACAGTCAGAACAATGTGCCATGCAACATTAATTCAACGCTCAATGTCCTTTTATATGATTGTGGGGTCCTGATGAAGCAATAAAACATTGCGAAACGTTGACCAGCCAAGAAGTTGACTTGTTCAGATCCTCACCCCAAAATAAATTTCACTTCAAAATTTAAAAAAACATTATTTATGTTAATGCTCGCAGAAATAACGTTACTATTATAATATTTAAGAATATTTTTAACAATGTAATTTCCATGGAATCGGCTCCAACGTTAAAATGTTCCCAAGTAAGCTGGTAAGGTAAAACAAAACCTCAAATTACGCGTGATCGGCTGGCGCATGACGTAATCATTTATATTTTTAAAAGACATGCAATAAAAAGGTGTTTTTATTGCTTTTTTCTTCTGTTGTGCGCAAAATATTATACACAACTCGGTGAAAAGAGCACTAAGATACTCGCGTAATTTACACTCTCGGCTTGCGCGTAACGCGTGAAATATCACACGCATGTTATATGCAACTTTCCGTGCTCGTTATATAATATACTAGAAACTAGAAATATCGTAAATTTATTTTATGTCTTATGAAAACCCGAATTTAGGCACAACTTGGCATTTGTGTGGTTTAAGAAAAATATTATTTTCAGGCAGTTAGGATCTCTGAAAGCACTTAAGTTATAGCAACAAATACTGCACAACATTTTTATTAAATAAATGTATTGATTTTTGAATACACAAAGTAGTGTACAAACTATTTTTGATATGAATTAAATTCGACGATAAAATTAGTTAAAACAATACCTGACAATATAATCGCTTGGGGGTATCCAGTCTCTGACTGCTGCCTTACAGCTTCTTGTACAACTTTATTCAATTGTGGACTTAAAGCTAAACTTCTGGTACTATTTAGGGTAAGGGGATTTCCTACATCTCTATACGGGTTTACGCATAGAATGATTGGTCCAACATTAGTCTGAAACAGCAAAAAAGTATATTTTCATACTAGATCAAAGAAAATTCATCTCCTAATTGTTTTAGGTTGGACAAATATAGACAATTAAATGAAATAATCAAACACATTTCGTGGTTGTAGGTATTACTTGGTATCATTTTATATAAAAAAACTTTTATGAAAAATTGTGTTGTCATATCTTGCGAAACAAGTTACTTCAATACAGATTTATTAAGAGCTATAATAACATCGGCAGAAGTACTCCCGATCAATAAAAGCGGATGTAGGGTTACATTTAAATATACCAATTTTCTGGAAAACTGGTAAACTTATGAACATTGCCAATGTCACCTTCGAATTGGATCATAATTCCGAGGAAAATAGGTCTGTTTTTTTAATGCAACCCCATACGCCTTTATGTTGTTTGCAATTACTCTTACCGATATTATTGATGGCCTATTATATTAATTTCCTATTTTACCTGTTCCTGAAGAAAAATATACACCATATAAATATCATTAGTGGATTGAACACTACCAACATCCCACGTAAACTAAATTTGATTTGTCTTAGAAATCATGATTGTTGAGATTAGACCGTGTCCAGTTGGAATTACTATGCGACGTTTCACCTTCGATTGCACGAGGCATATTCAGGGTACTTGGCTTAATGAGATCTGAGCATTCAGTTGTTCAGTAATCCCAAGAACCACGATCTTTCAATTGACCAAAACGGTGAAATCTTCCGTTCTGTATGATAATCTTTTTAAGAATTCTCTTAGATGTTTGACCCATCTGGTAATTTTCATCAGAACTACAAAGAATGAATTATTTAAACAATGGAACTATAAAAGTTCATTTTTCTTTTAGCATTGTTTGCTTAAGTGAAATGGAATTTCATATATTCATGTAGGAATAATTTACAGTAAATTATTAATTTGTACATGAAATGGCCTTTATTCTAAAGTGCAAAGAAATAATCATTCATTTAAGGTTAACGCTAAAACTCTAAAAAGTATAAAACATTAAATTGTAAAATCAATTATTTTAGTTTATTTTGTAATCGGGTAAAGTTTTTGCTACAATGGTTCTTTTTTATTTTTTCGTATTGTAATCCCATTCTATTTATATTACAAACTGTCTTTTCTGCTGGGGAGGCTTGTTTTACTTTCACAATTGTATTTTTATTCTAGTATATTAAACAAAAAACAGTTACTTAAATTACAAAATATCACTGGAGTCGAACAGCTAATTTCTGAGCCTTTACAAATTACTCAAACAAGGTCATTTTTACTAGACCCAATAAATGTTAAGGGAGAACTGCACGCAAAAAGTGAAAAATCAGCGATAAGGTCTAGTCAAGTTCAAAGTAAGATGAAAAGGTACCTACGTCTTAGAGAAAACCTCCTGCACGTCCGACCTCAAAAAAATGTGTTATGTATAGGCAATTTAAATTACATTTCGTTTAAAAATGGGTTCAAAAGGGTTCACGCGCTATAGAAATACAAAGACATGAGTACGATTTACCATTTCAAATTTTGCAGTTACGTAGACAAAGGATAAATGCAAGGCGGTAAAGAGCCATTTTGTGGAAAAAAATTATATGCGACGGCATTTGCGTCAAAAAGTGGTCAAAAAATGGTCGAAAATGGACAAATCTACTTCTATTTTATAATTCTAGATTTGCTTTTTTCGTAAAAATTCACCTTTAGCGCCCAACTATATATATTTCCTTATCAAAATCACATTGAAGCTAATACATATCTCTTATAGTTTTAACATAATATTGCAGCGGCGGAAGGCTTGCAAATGATCCATAATACTGCGTGCAGTTCCCCCTTAATAATTATGCTATTGTTTCTGACTTCGAAGTTATCAATGTAGATATGATATCCGATCATTGTATGGTTTTTTGCCAGCTAAAGAAAGCTCCAAAATTCTTAACCTGTTTAGTAGTCAACATAATAAACATCTATTGAAGAAACCGGATAAGGCTCTAAAAATTCTCTATATTAACAAACAAATTTTAGAGAGAGTGCAAAATACTTGTTGCACACTCGTATTTGGTATAAGGAAATTTGACAGGGTTTCAAAATATCTTAAAATATTGAGATGGTTACCCATGTCGAAAATTTGGGAAACTCATATGCTTTTCTGTGTGCATGGTGTAATTCGCGGCGGGAAACACAGGTACTTTCGTTCCCGTATTTGACCAATAAAATGTATTCAGACCTTCGCAACCTTACTAGTGCAGCCTTGAAGAGGAATATAACACAAATATATCTGCATTGTATTGTTTATTATTGTCTCCCTCCTCTTATCAAGTGACCCCCCATCCCTAGACTATATAAATCATTTTTCAAACGTTAAATGACTATAGTTTAATTTAGAAATCACGGTCCACCGTGTCAAATTGGAATTACTATCCGACGTTTCGCCTTCGATTACACGAGGCCTCTTCAGGGATCTATCTTTACTCCACGAGATCTCAACACTGAATGAGCTCGGAGAGATCCAGGTGGGCTTTTATATCTGACTTGTGATTGCCGAACCGTAATCCTGTGTTAAGATCGGTTTCCACGTATGATGTAGAGCGTAACCCGTATCTCTATTAAGTTTTTGTATGTTTAAAAATTTCGATAGATTCTCTAATTTTCCCTCTATAAAATCCTGGAACTGATGCTAGAACCTTACTTTCTTTTTAATACATCGTCCATGTTCCTTAAGTCTAGTTGATATTGAGCGTCCTGTTTCTCCCTCATACACTTCTCCACAGGAGCAAGGAATTTTATATATTCCTTCTGTTTGAAAAGGTATAACATCTTTCAGGGTTTTTCATTGTCCAATCTTCTTATGTGTATTGAAGATTGTACGTGTGTTTGACCGCCGAAGTAATCGTCCTATTTTGTCTGTAGTGCCATGTATGTAGGGAAGAAACACTACCTACTAGTGGCTCTTTATCATTCTCCTATTTTTTAATTAAACGCATAATATCTTCAGTGCAATAGCCAGAACCTCTCAGAGCTTCGGTCAGTTTCGATGTTTCCGATGTTAGAAAAACTTGACCAGAAATCGAAATGGCTCTAAATACTAGTGAGTTAATAACGGTTTTTTTGTGCTGGATGGTGGTGGGAATTTGCATTTAAGTATCTATTTGTATGCGTTGGTTTTCTATAGATAGAATGTCCTAACGTACCATTTTCCTTCCTTTGAGCAAATACATCTAGAAAGGGAATCGTTCCATTAGGTTCAATTATCATTCTGTCCAGAAATATGAGGAGATTATCCTCTCTATGAGGCCAAACAACAAAAGTGTAATCTATATATCTGAACCAGTCTTTTGGTTTTAGTGAAGCGGATGTTAGAGCAATATCCTCAAAAGCCTCCATAAAGATGTTCGCTACCTGGAGAACTTGGAGCTACTTGATTTCTTCTCCGCTGGTGGTAGACTGGATGCGTTAATCAGATTTGTCTTTCTATTCTACTTATAGGGCCTGTCGTAATTTTATAAGTGTTGTTGTTCAAAAGTTATTTTTTCTAGGTATTTAGTTCTGTTCATGACGACTGTGGAATTGCCTTTATCTGAATATCAGAATGTTTTCATTTCATTCAACAAGTCGGCTATAAAAGCATGCCTCAGAGCTCATTCAGTGTTCAGATCTTTTGGAGTAAAGATCCCTGAAGATGCCTCGTGCAATCGAAGGCGAAGCATCGGAGAGTAATTCCAATTTGACACGGTCTAATCGCTAGAATCATGGTTTCTTAATTGACCAAAGCCGTGAAAGCTTCCGTTCTATATAGTTTAATTTATTTAAAGTGAAATAATTATAACTTAATTTTATATTAAGAGGCTAATTTTAACTAAATACTTCTAAATAAATTCTACACCGTAGATACTTTAGGTTAAGTATAGAATATCACGGTCATAGAAGCTAGGCTTCGCCTTGTACTTACGTATGCATAAAGGCATTTTTTAATTCGAATTTGAAATATGTAACTGGTCTGACGAAAAGTGTGGCATGCGAAATTGCGAATTCAAATTATATAAGTATTCTTGGGAGTAGGGATTGTGAGCTATAAAAATATGTAGGTATACGGTAACATTTAAAAAAGCAAAGCAAAACTGGTCAATTTGGTAACAGTTGCCAAAAACCGGTCAATTAGGCACCATTGCCAATGCAATCATTGGATCAGACATGATTAATCATGCTTGTGTACCAAATTTGGTATATCTAAGTGTAATATGTAATAAAATATTTGGCACAGGTATTTTTTAGGAAGATTTCAGTAGAGCCATATTGGGAAAAATAAGTGAAATAAAGTGGGCCGAGGGCTGATATTTAATTTTTTTTTGATCGTGTAGTATTTTTATAGATAGTTTGGTTTTTCTGCACGTTTTTGATTGTACGGTTGTAAGGCAGTGGACTGTATGTTTAGGATTTGAAAAATGGCTGAACGAGTGAACGAAAAAACGCACAAAAAGGGTAAAAAGGCACTATATCTGCAATTAACAAGTACTTAAAGGTGTATACCAGCTTTGTGCTTTATTCATAATCAATAAATATTAAATAAATGATTTGACATAAAATATGCATCATTTATGGCCAAAAAAAGAGAAAAATAAAAAATGTTAATAAGTAAAATTATAAATTAGGAGTTTTCTTAACAATATAATATATATATATATATATATATATATATATATATATATATATATATATATATATATATATATATATATATATATATATATATATATATATATATATATATATATATATATATATATATATAAATATAATTTTCGAAAAGTTTTAGAATTAGTTAAATCCAGATTCTCCTAAACGGAACAAGGGGCCATTTGGGGGCCAGATTTCTGACTCTTATATCCTTCATTAGGGTTAGTATTGGCAAATAAATTTATAAGTTGTACACTTATAGCATTTATGGCACGGTTCCTTATGACCATTTATACGGTAATTTTTAAAACGTTCGAAAGTATGCCTAAAAGCTTGATTTTATTTTAAGCTTTCAATTGATATCAACCAAAGTTGATCTGTGAAATAAAAAGCACATTTAATGCTATTTTTTACTCCACTCATTTATAAATCGGTCACTTATAAAGGTAAATGAACGGTAAAATGCAGTTATTTTTAAAAATTTATGAATTTCGGTCACTTTTAAAAATGACCGGTCATTTCTGAAAGTAACTTTCTTGGTTATTCAAAGTCACTTTTATGGTCAGTTCTGGTAAATTATTTAAAAAAAGAAACGCAACGCACTCTCTAAATAGTTTAGTCGCACTATTCAGCTTTATTTTTCAATAATGTTCTAAAATAAAAATGTACGTTTTAGCCATTTGTTTTTTCACTTGGTGTAGTATTTCACCGGTTATGGATGTTTAATTGAGTTTGGCAAAACCACTTCGATCAAATAATAGGAAAATTTAAAAATGCCGATATATCGATAACTAATTTCAGTTTATTGATATGTCCTATAAATAATTTGTCGTAACCTTACTCATGCCGTCTATTGTTAGTGTTCGTTGTATTTTGCTCTCTGTCCCTGGTAAAATATTTTATATTTATTGTTGTAAACCGTATTTTTAGTTTGTGATTTTCCGTTTTTAGGTTTGATGATGCCCTAACCGGGGGAAACAATTAATATATTTTTTTTTTATATTTTAATTTAAATGGTACTTTAGATTTTGAGAGTATGGGATATTTTTTTGATTTTTTTGGTCGATAAATAAGGAAACGAGATTGAACATTTACATAGGGAAAACATTGACACAACTTATAGACCGCCGCGAATCTTCTCTAAAAAAATATATAGAATTTTTTTTAAATGATTGACATGTCAATATTAGACACTGAACTGAACAAGTAATGAACTCCTAGTTCATTACTTGGTAAATGTTAAAGACTTCTGCAGACGAATGGACGAATCAAATTCTTCTGCCCACCGGTTATCGGAAAACGACTGGTGCTAATTAACTCTGGAAAGCAGAAATAAGTCGCAGCAGAAAGTAGTAGCTCAAAATTTGCCAAAGAATCGAGCATTGACTGGTTCTGCTGACATTATGAATGACTTTTATACTAAACTTGGTGATTTACTTACCAAATTTGACCTATAAAATAAGCCTAAGAATATATACAATTGTGATGAGTTGGGAGTCCAGACATTTGCAGGTCAGCAAAGGGTCATTTCTAAGAGCGGTTCCAGAAATGCTACTAAACTTGTACGTAGTGCCATCAAAGCTTCCTACATGATTCTTACTTATTGCAGTGCTATTGGAGATTTTTTCCCATGTTTATTAATTTTAAAGGCCTCCACCGTTACACAATCTGGTGTGTAGGATGCCCATTTAATGCCAGATATAATTGTTCGCCATCTGGGTGGGCGGAGTCGGCTCAGATTTTAGACCTGGTTAATTAAACGTTTCGTACCACAAGGTAAAAAGCTACTAATATATGATGGTCTCAACTCTATTGAGCCAGTTAGAATAGGTATTACAAATCATATCGCAATGTTTTGGGTTTACTTGCTCATACTCGCGTTTGCTCCATCCGTTAGATTTTGCAGTATTTACAGCAGTGAAGCAGGCATAGAGGAATGTTCTCCACGAATACCACCAAGAAAGCTGTTATAAAAATTTTGACGAAATAGTATTTTCAAGTCTCATAAAAAACTTTTGTACAACCGGATGTTTTTCGAGAGCAAATGCAATAGGAGATTTCGATGGTTCGGGATCTATTGTCAAGAAAAAAGGTAAAGGAAAAAACGAATTTGGCGACCAATATTAATGTTTATTATAACCTGAACCACAATCACACAATCCTTACCCCAGAAAGCTACTTCAACAAAATGTGCCCTGGAATTATCTCTTTTGTCAGCGTTAGAATGTTGACAAACAACTTTGGAAGGAAAACAAAAAACAAAAGTAGCAGATGAAAAGAAAAAGCAGAACATCAATATGAAAGTAAAGGCAAAAAGAAAAAGAGAAAAAATATCAAGAAAATATCGCCGAAAAAAAGAGTTAAAAACAACAGAAGTTCACGAATTAATACAAAATCGCAAAGAGTAAATGAAGGAGAATGCATACTATAAATAAGCCAAACTACTTTGTATAGAATTAAGAAAAAAATGGCAGTTCAATCAGACGAAACATATTCAAGGAACATATCACGAAAAACAACGAAATACAGAACCAAAATTTCTGATTTTATAAAGAAAAAAATGAGGGATACAATTTATATGATGTATGTTTATGAAAAAGATATTAAAATGGCCAGTTTACATAAGAAGTTAAATGAATATCTCAGCATTTTTTAAAATATTTTAGATGATATATAAGAGCAGATCGAAGAGGTCATTTTGATTATAATAACAACGTCATGTCGTAACAAATTAGAAAAATGGGAGTTTAACACCACCGTAAGAATATTATTAAAATATAAGAAGTAAATGATGAATTGGAAATTAAGAAAAATTAACATCTCAATTTGAGAGAAATAAACATTAATTCTATAAATAATTATAAGCCATTTTCATCGTCACAGGTATAAACATCAGAATCCGTTTTAAAATCGACAGAATCAATTAAAGAAATAATCAGTGGCCGTGTGCCCGATGCATTCCAAGCTTTTGTTATATCCCAGGAGTCTCTAACGGTTTTTTTTTTCAGGTGGGCAACATATTTCCTCCAATGGTCACTGGATATTTCATTCAGAACCTTATCCCACGTGCCAGTACTTCGTTAATTGTTCCTTTTAAGGGTAATATGTGCTCATCGTATTAACTCCTACATTCCGACTAAACCATTTCAATGGCATTATACTGGCAATGGTATGGTGGCAGTTTTATAATTTTGTGTTCAAACCGTAAAACATATTCGTCAAGAAGATATTTTTTTTTCGGGATTCTTTTAGAAAGAACTAATGCCCAAATTTCGTCTTTCTTCACCGTTTCTGGTTAATCGACTTCTGTTTTTCAGCCATTCAGTTAGTTTATATTTTGGCCAAGACTTATTGGGAATTTCCTCAGAAAGACCAGAGTGATAACTTGCATTATCCATAATAATTAAAGATTTTGGATGTAAATTTGGAATTAATTTAGTTTTGAACCATGTTTCAAAATTGTTTCTATTCATGGTGTCATAGTTTTCCTTTTTAGTCCCGCTTCGAAATACCAAGCTTGCATTTTTAATAAATCCATTCTCGTTGCCAGCGAGAATGACGATATAACGGCGACCTGCAAAAGAAACATCCATAAATTTCTATCTAAAAATCTAAAATTATCCATTTTTTACACTCGGTTGTGTGTGTAGAACTGGTAGAAGGAGTATCATCCGGCCAACTACGTCTGTAGGCTCCTTTGCTGAATATCTATATTTCATCTAAATACTGTAGTATAAGGTTCTTGCGATTCGATATTTCTTGTATATTCACGCAAAAATGTCATTCCCGTCATTTGAATGTCGGGTAATTCCATTAAATATTTTCAGTAACTAGTTTTCTTCCATCTGAATCCTATACTACGACACCAATTTCGCAGAGAAGAAAGGTAATAATTAAAAAACCTTTTGAGAACTTCATTTAACTTCTTGTGTAAACAAGCCACTGTAACGTATTTCTTTTTAACATACGTCATATAAATTCTATTCCTTATTTTATTCTTCATAAAATCATGGTTCTGTATTTCGTTATTTTTTCTGAAAAGTTGATTGAATATGTTTCGTCTGATTGAAATCTATTTTTTTTTAATGCGAGACAAAGTAGCTTGACTTACTTTTAATGTGTCCGACGCTTTTATTAGTACATTATTATAGTCAGTTGGTAACTCTTCTTCAGTTCCAACTCAAAAAGTGCCAAGACATTTAAAATGAGTAATTGAGCCTGTTGAATATATCGCGGCATTTTCAAATGCATGACAATATTATTTTGACACTGACATCGATGAACATATAAAAAGGTCAAACGAAGAAGCCACAATCATTTTATATTCAAATCTTTTATTGCCTACGTATTGTATCAATTAAATAATATATAAGAAAATGACGCACAGTCAAACCCTAGTACGTTTACTTTATCAATAATTATCTACACAATTGTTTAAATAGCTATAAATCGAAACTTTCTAAATAAATTAAGAGGAAATAATGAATTAAATACTACTGGTGGGCAATATAATCGATTAATCGATTTTTCGATTAACTAGATTTTTTTGACTAATCGATTTTTCAAGTAATGGATATTTTGATTATTTGATGAATCGATAACTTTATTAAATGTTTAATCTATCATAATAGGTAATTAATGTATTGTATAATGTCTAGTTAAAATATTCGTGTATCAGTATACAACTATTGCAATAAAATCCATTATTTTATTAATTAAATATTAACTTTTCAAATGATAAAAATCTCGATTTTACGTAAAATATTTTATTAAACAAATAAATTAGTTGATATACGAAATAACAGATATCAACTTTTTTAAAACTCGATCTCAATTATTTGCAATAATCGATAATGCTCTACTAAATGCTACAAAGTACAGCTTTTCATTTGAAGGCAGATAGATTTCTAGCATTTTGCAACACAAAATATATACAAAAGTTAACAGCCCCAATTTCATTAACTAACTAATTTACTAAACTGTAGCGAACTGTTACGTGTTTGAAGGCGATAAACTTAAACATGCTTTTCTTGAGTTTTGATATACTTAAAAAGGCACGACGTTTGGTGCTTATTAGCGCCCAGTGGCCAATGCCGGATGTCAGCGCTCTAACGTTTGCGTATCTAAATACGAAGAAAGCGTGTTTGAACTAGTTTTCGATTTGTTCTTGCCCTAAAAGGAGAAAACTATTCGGTAAATCTTATAGCTTGTATGTCTCAGTATCTAGTTTAATCGCCAAACTTAAATATATTCAAGTTTTTAATGCCATAAACTGTAAATAAAAATTCAATGGTAATAAAAAATTTATTTTTTTTAGATATATTGCTATTCATGACAGCAGTGGCGTTAAGACGTAACTATATGCTGAAGCTGCATGAGCATCCGTTGTTAGGGAGAAACATGTAAATGTTTTTGTTCATTTTACCGCATATTTCGCTTAATAAGCTATGGAAAATTAGGTTTCTTAGGTCTATTTTTTAATTTATATGATAGTGACATAAGCAAAAGAAAACTGGCAAACTGAATGCTATAGCAACTAGATGGGTCTAACAACTCTTAAACCTTTTTAGTGAATCTGTGGGTAAATGTTTTTTGTTAATTATGAGGTCTATTATTTAACTATATCAAAAAAAGCTAAGTATAGTGCAAGTGCATAGCTAGTAATATAACCAGAAGCAAAAAAAGAAAATATATATATATATATATATATATATATATATATATATATATATATGTTATAGCATAGAACACGTATTTAGTATTAATACTATGCGCAGAGAAGCTAATAAATTGGTTTCGTTCTCAAAACTAATAAACATGGCATTTGATACATTTTTTAATTTTAAATTTGCAGATATAATATATAGTTAAGGCTCTTTACCACAGCAACATCTACTTGGTTTTCTAGTACTTTTGCCAATTTGAAGGTTATTATATATTTACAGATAGAAAAAACTTTAAATAAGAAAGTTGTATAGAATATCAAAAATTTTAAAAAAGTATTAAGAACTTGAAAAATATACATAACCTTTTTTCTAACCTATATTTTTTAAAATGGGACAACATGCATATTATAATTTCATTAAATGAGTCACGTTTTACCGATTGTAAATATACTAGGTTTGATACCTTTGTCTTTAAAGACAACCGAGAAAATTAACAAAAACCTGCAATGCGTTAGAGAGAGAAGAGGCGATATTCTCTTCTAAATGTGAAATCAATAGGAATACATTGCCTCTTATGGCAGAGTTGTTGTTAATTTTCTCGGCTGTCTTTAAAGATGAAGGTATCAAACCTGCTATAATAATATACAGGGTGTCCCTTTTAGAAAATAAAGGTTAGCATATGTTTTAACTTAATAATGATTTTTTAACATTTATGATATTTTTAAAAGATAATAGAGGTAAAATCGTACATATTTCCTATTTAAGGTATCTGTAACTATAGGGCAAAATATTAACAGAAAACCCCGTACATGGCTATGTTTTAACGTTATAAAGTGTAATTTTCAGAAATAGAATACTATTTTGATTGATGTTAAACAGACGCGAATATGACTGATCCATATTTCTTTGACATGCAACATGCAATGAATATAAAAAATCATACGTGTACAATATACCAATAAAACTGTAATGTTTTCCGAGTTTGATTATTTGATAAAAATAAAATAAAATGAAACATATTAATTAATTACCAGGTGAAAATCCAAATATTTTTAAAAAATGTTGTGCCCACAGCAAGCTTTTTCTTTGCAGATGATATAAGCCATAGTTAAAGCACACCTTAAAGTCTTTCATTAGGTGACTTTGTTCTAACTGTGATTTTCAGTAGAGTGATCAATTTTGGCAAATTCGGTTTTTTCTTACATAGTTAGCTCTTGTTATAGGTATAAAATCCGTTAACCAAATTATTCTTATAAAGGCACACATGAATACAATTTTAATTATTAATTCTCATATCTAAGATTTTAAAAACATTAAAAAAGAGATGGAATAGTACAGGTGTATGTATATGTGCAAAGACAAAGATAGATACTGATATTGCCATAGTAAACAAAAAAATAGTAAAACCTTTTTTTTTACACACTAAAAATAGACAAAAACGCGTGACTAGCACTCTTGAAGATCCAACATTGCATTGTGCGCAAAAAAGCTTTGCTCACAGTAATAGTAGTAGTCCATAGTTATCTCCGATTTTAATAGTTAACACATTTCTAAGACATACCTTATTAAATAATGTAAATCGGTACCTACGTAAAACTGATTGGCTGCAAATCGTGCTTGAAGACATTTCATAACTGCATCTTCAGTAAGGGGACCAGGAAGGTGAATGAGATCTTCAATGACAGCCGTCACATTGTTCTGAGGAGGCTGAATGATTGTTACAGGAACTGATTTTTGGCCTGAAGCCTAAAAATGTAATAATATAAAAAAACAATATTGTACCTTCTTATTATTAGTACTTTTTTAATAATAATGTTTTAGGAAGAATTGATACCTTTTCTAATGAATTCTGACGTTTTTAGGAAAAATAATATTTATCGTAATATGATACGACGGCGTGGAAATGTGAAGGAAGTGACACCCTACTTCTAGAGCACATTTTTTCTGTCCTTAATTCCCATATGCATTAAAATATTGCATTAAAAATATTCTTATTTATATTCATACATAGGGGAAATATTAAGTACATTTTTTAAGTAGAACACCCTATAAATTTGAAATATAAATATTTATGCCTTGATATTTTTATACTTAAAAATAAGAGGGAAAATGAGCAAAACTTTGTTTGAAGACCAATGTGATCTAACATATTTTAATGGACAATATATACGACAAAGAAAAACAATGAGGCTTAATTTAGTTTCGAAATGTGTATATAGTGTGAGCGTGTATATGTGTAAAGACAAAGTGTGTGTGTTATGGGCGTATATCTCCGATATTTTTAAGGTGCATAAAAATGTATATTTTGAGAACGTGCATACCGATAATCACGTAAATTGAAAACAGAAATAGTTGAGGTATATGTTCCGACTTCGAAAATTGGTGGCACGTAAGTACTTGATTTTTTCCTCGATTACCTTAAAAAATCGGTAAATTTCACTACTGTTACCTGGAACTTCCCTCGTTACAAATCTTCCCCTTTATCATGAATAGTGAAGTGTGACACAATTTAGTTCAGTATATAGTCATTTATTAATATATACTGTCTTTTCAAACGTTTTTATAGAGCGCATTTTATCCTATCATATTGAAGTCCTATCCAGATTTTACCAGTTTCAACCTATGCGACACTTGATTTTTGGGAATAATTTAAATTAAATTCAATAAGTAGTTTTTACAATGACACACACCGCCATTTTGTTAAGTCATGTTGAATTCATACCGGTTTATCCCTATATCACATTTAATTTTTTTGCAAAATTTAAAGTCAATTGATTAAGATTTTTTTTACGTTGATCTTTCTAAAATTTTATTTGGCCGCTATTTTGTTCGGCTATCTTGAATTCGTACCACAATTTTACCAGTTTATCTCTATATCTCACTTAACGCTTGCACAAAATTCATTTTAATTTAATTAATTAATAAGAAGTTTTTTCAGGCTGCTTTTTAAAATATATTATTAGCCCGCCATTTTGTTTTGCCATCTTATATTCATATCAAAATGTTACAAGATGGCGACCTAGTGATCGCCATCTTGTGCAGGCATATTGGATTTTTACCAAAGTATTACCAGGTAATCCCCATATGACCCTTAATTTTTGATTAAAATTTGAAGGCAATCTGATAAGTAGTTTTTAAGCTATGCGGGAACTGACAGACAGACAAACAAAGCGATAGATGGACCGACATAATTGATAACAATTTTTTTGTCATCTAGGGACGCTAGAACGTGAAGATATTGTTCCGCCATCTTGAATTAGTACCACATTTTTTCTAGTTCATCTCTATACTACAATGAGTTATGGTAGACAATTTTTGAACCTAACAACATAGTTCAATACGTAAAGGAAAAGGTAGGCACTACAGAATTTATTCGCTGCTACCACCTTATCAATCATAATTCAAATATTGATTTTAAAAAGCTTTTAGGCAGCAATGTATCACCCCATGGCGTTGTAATAAAATGGTCACCTGAATCCGATCTTTCTAAAAAATCTGCAGCGAACTACTCTTCTCCCACCACAACAACGAAACTGCACACTAACTTGAGCTCCGGCAACTCACTGGATTTTCCTTTCCAGTTACTCAAAAGGGCGTTATAATAACTTCAGACAAAGAGATGCCTCTGCCTGCTGCCTGCAAATAAAATGCCATTTTGAGCGACAACTGCCACAGTCTCTCCAAGAGGGCGTTTGATCCAATGACTCCCCAAGCAGTGAAGCTAACGTTGGCCAAAAAAATTTCTGATAACCGTTTCCTCATGCCAAGACTAAGAGAGCCTGCCATTTTAAAGGCCTTCAAGTTATATCTCACCTTTCTACATGATCAACCTGCGTCAGTTCACTTTGAAGGATTACCAGCATCAGGCTGTTTTTGGCTTCTGAAGGCATTCCTATAAATGATAAAACTCTGTATAAGATTTACTACGACTTTCATGATGCTTAGGATTTAGTATAGCAGAAGTGGAAGCTGATCTCGCTGCCTACAGATCCTATGTAACTTCGGAGAGAACGATCCATCTTCAAAGGACCATAAAAACTACTTTTCCAGCAATTCCCCGAAAAAAAATTATTAGATGACTTGACGAGTCCTGAGGAACTAGACTCCTCAAAACTTCCAGTTGTTACGGGTCTTAGTATGGTTCTAATTAATATCACCTTTCTAAAAAATAAAACTGACGAGTTGTACCTATTTTTAGAAGAATTGGAGTTCCCCCAACTTGTTGCAATTACCGAGCATTGGCTGATTCTAAAGAACCCTTTTATGTGGAAAGATATTCCAGAATAGCTAGATATGACAGAAATAACTCAGCTCATGGAGGAACACTGATTCTTTCTCAAAATGGGGATTTCGTCTCGGTAACTAAATATGACCATTTGTTAGAGGATAATAACTTTTTTGAATTTTCTATAGTATATAATCAAAATTTTGATCTTTATGTAATCTATATTTATAGATCACCAAATTCTGATGTACAATTTTTCTTTAATTACCTGCTAAATATAGTAGTAAAGTAGATAGTCTACCAGTAAAAGGCAGGAAAATTCTATGTGGGGACCTTAATATTGACTATGCTACTGTTTGTGCCACTCAGAAATATTTAATTTCTATATTCGACTTTTTCGGTCTTGCAATGCATGTATCCTCTCCAACTAGAATTTCAAAATACACTTCTTCTATCATTGAGTACGTGGCGTCTGATTCTTCTCCATAAGAGGTTCAATCTCAGGTTTGTAGCACAGGTCTTTCTGATCACAAAGCAATATTTTCCAAATTTAGTATTCCTCTTAGGCTCTTACAGATACCTCGCCATAGCGGCAGAATTTTTTCGGCTACCAATTTTTCAGTATTTCATAATATTTGCTCAAATACCGGCTGGAATTTTGAATTTTAAAGTACTGATGGCCTATCAATTAAAATATTCCTGAACCTGCCGCTCCCAGTCATAGAGGCCCTTACAACACTAATAAATGAATCCCTTATAAAAGATATATATAATTATTCCTCTTCATAAAGCAGGGCGAAAAAACTAACTCTTGCAATTATCGCCCAATAGCTCTATTACCAGTGTTATCAAAAATCATTGAACGGTTACTGAAGAATCGTCTTATGCCATTTCTCCTTAGACATCAGATAATAACCTCGTATCAGTTCGGATTTTTACCCAACAAGTGCACCAGTAGCGTCATCTTCTCGTTGCATAGCGATAGCGACGTCTACTTATCCCTCAATAACAACCATCCCACCGCTTTAGTTTTTTGTGATTATGCAAAAGCCTTTGACTGTGTTAGTCATGAAATTTTGGAATCCGTGGTATTTCTTAAAATTGGTTTAAATCTTATCTCGGGAATAGGCAACAATTTGTAAGGGCAAATGGTTCTGATTCTGATTACAAGTGGAGTCCCTCAAGGTTCGGTCTTGGGACCTATTCTTTTTTTGATGTACATTAATGATATCGCTAACCTAAAAATTAATGGAACAATTTCTCTCTTTACTGACGACACAAGCATAACATGGAGTGATTTTGATGCAACGTCTTTACATTCTAATATTTCCAATGGCTTTGTTATGATTAAGGCTTGGTCCAATTCCAATCTGCTTTACTTCAATGTGGATAAAACGGTGGCCTTGTTTTATAAGGGGACTTTACAACCACTTCAGCTAATTAACAGCAATATTAAATACGCTGAGTCGGTTAAATTCCTGGGTTTGAATACAAATATCAACCTAAAATGGTCTAAGCATATTGACACCTTAACTAGAAAACTTTCTACCGTCTGCTTTGCCATTCGATCAGTTTCAAAAGAACTGGACGTGTCTTCTGCCAGACTTACTTATTTCTCTCTATTAGAATACTCATCTATGGCCTTCTCCTTTTGGGGCTGGTATACCACCGAGCAATTTCTTTTTTGGGCTTCAAAAAAGAACAATTCGTTATTTGTTTGGTTTAAATAATAGAGCGCGCTGGAAATACTATTTCAAAACACATTCCCGGAAAGGCTACAATACGTATATCTTACCAGGAACTCTAGGCATGGCATATACCTTCCCATTCCTTCCACAGAATTAATAAAAAATCAATTATTTACAACGCCATAAAACTTTACAATCATCTTCCAGAACAGAAAAAACAGAAAACTATTTCTATGTTTGCACTCTTTCGAAAAAAAAACCAAAGCGTACCTCATTGAAAGACCTTTTTACAGCGTTAATGTTTTTTATAATGAATAAGTCTCATTAAAACGTTTTTTATTTGCTTGTTTACTTAAATCTTTTTGGGTGTCATGTCATGTCATTGGTTGTATAGCGATAACAAAATAGAGCTTAAAGTCGCATAATTTTAATTTCAATTTCATCGAAATTACTCACGTTGCATATGTATTGTTTATTTCCTTATTCTTAAGGTCACCTGGATTCATTAACCGCTTTATAGCAATGTTATATCCTAACGAATGTTATATTTACAATTTATGTATTTGCATTGACCTATCGAAAAATATGATTTAAATTTCGCTTTGTCCATAAAATTGTAATTATTTTCCTGCGGCAATAAAGCATACTTTTGTTTGTTTGTTTGTGGTGTGTGTGTGTTTGTGTGTGTGTGTGGGTGCGTGTGTGCGTGTGTGTATATGTGGGTGTGTGTGTGTGTGTGAGTGTGTATGTGTGTACATGTACGTGCGCGCGCGTGGGCATGGAGGCGTGGGTGCGTGGGGCGCAAAAAAGTAGCAAAAGAACGAACAAAAATATTCTATGGAAAAAGACTACGAAACTTAATATTGTCTGTAAGACAAATATCTCTCTAGTAGGAAGGTAAGAAGCCAGCCAATAACTTTTAAAGATTTCATATGCCTAATTAACTTTCTGTTGAATTTCAATGCGATGTTGCCAGACTGAACATCAAATATATTTTTTAAATGAATAATCTGGCTGATATTAATAACAGTAAGTAACTACAAGAAATAAAGAAAGCCATAGCCGAGAGTAACAGTTAGTCCTTTAATCAATTTAAACATTAATTGCAGCCATCATTGACAGTAGGTATAGTAGAACAAATTTACATAGCAAATACAGAATTAAAAAAGAAAATTGAAGAGCTGGAGAAGAAAAACAGAAAGAACAATATTTTGATATTTGGCTTACCACACAACAAACTTGTATTTAACACTGAATTGCTCAGTTGTATTATTGCCGAATTGCAAAATTTGCTAGAATCCAAGTAAAAATGTGCGATAATAATAAACTTCAATTACAGGTTGTTACTTATATTACAAAATCTAACTTCATTAAAAACGCGTATTAGCTGAAAGGGAAAATTATTTTAATTTCTCACGATCTCTTATTGCCGGGACAAGAAGTTTACAAGGTTTTAGTAATGCACTTGAAGAAAGCTAAATGTAACAAGTTGACTGCATATATTAAAGGTACCAAACTGTATATAGGAAGCGAACCTTTCCCCAACAACCAAATCAATCACAATTTCAGAATGGCGGAACAGTTTTCATCTCCTTTAAAAGTTGACGAAAACTCGGATTTAAACGTGATTGCTTGTCAGACCGGTCTGCAACGGTGAAACTCATCGTTATCTACATCCACCACAATTACAAGCAACAATAACAGGGGAACTAAAGTGAGTCACGGAAACGCGAACAAGCCTAATATCCCAGTGTGGTAGTTTACGTAAAGCAGGAATATATGGATACATTCTACCTAGAACGGATTAATGTAGGTACTATAAAGATGTTAAATATAACAGTTAGCAAAAAATGGTCAAAAAATTTCAGTAAGTGCATTCTACCGTCCTCATGCTACTTATTAGGCATTAGAGACGGCATACTATTCCCGCCATTTTAATTTTTTCTTCAATCAAACCTAGCTGAGAACACTCTCGGGATACAGACGAATATTTTGATGACTTACTCATGAAAATTGGTTCAGACGTTCAGCTTGTAGGTGGTAATAAATAATGGATACATATTTAGATCATATCCATAGAAATACATTAACCCTCGCATTAACCCCTTTGCATGCGCAATCGGGTAAAAATTGACAATAATCTTAGATGTCCAAGTACTTGATATACGTATATTGGGTCATTTAGTTTGGAAAATTTAGAAAGACAACACGGTCATATTAGACGATTACTTATTATTATTAACGATAACTGAAAGGAAGTTCAAGGAGGATGATGGTCACTTAATTTAAATTAAAAATCGGTTTCGATGAAATGTTTTTAAAACAATAAATTTTGAATAACAAAACAATTAAATTGCATTTAGCTGTATAAAAAAAAAACGCCGTACTAAAAGATTTACCACTAGAGAGCCTTAAGAGTGTGAGTAGAGAAAAGGCCTTCGTTCTGAATCACTCCCTCCTTCTAGAAGAATAGCCGACGTGAGATTTTTTTTACCTATAAAACTTTATGACTGAAATAAAT
This sequence comes from Kuschelorhynchus macadamiae, assembly GCA_030620095.1. Taxonomy (NCBI): domain Eukaryota; kingdom Metazoa; phylum Arthropoda; class Insecta; order Coleoptera; family Curculionidae; genus Kuschelorhynchus; species Kuschelorhynchus macadamiae. The sequence continues at coordinate 702,129 of JAUTXW010004619.1, forward strand.
CTTGTTTAACCCAACTATGTGACATTTTTAAACCTAATATTTATGTAACCTACCCAATAGGTCTCCTTGAAATTCTCCGTAATCGAACAATAGCCAAATTGGTTCTGACCCAATCCCTGGTGACGTCATTTTTATGTACAGCTCGAGGAAGTAATTTTTAAAACACAATAATTTTAAAGTAACAAAAGAACCAATAAATTACACTGTCACCATTAATACCAATTGGTCACGGGTGGTCATTGAATATAATAGACTGCCCATTACCGAAAAAGTCGGCCACGCATCGACGGGCTCGCGACTGTTTTCTTGTCCTTCGCCGAAAGGCTAACAATTGGTTTGAAGATAATGAGAATGAGATAAAAGCTTTAACATGGTGAGTTATTACAAAATTCAGGTGTGAGTTTACATATGGGTCTTGAGATACGGTATGTTTTTAAAACCAGTATCCCAAATGGGTAATTAATATTACATTAAAAAAATGATCTGCAGATGCTTTGTAGTCTTATTTTATACTTTAAATGTTTTCTTCAATGCAATCCTAGATATCTCATTACAGAGGCGAATATACGCGACTCACTAGAAATAAGACTTGAGCGTTGAAAATCATGTATAATTAATGCGACGCTAACATAAACCAATTCTCAAATATAAAAACAAGAATGAGAATGAAATGTTCAGGCTTCTGGCAAGGATTACTGAAGTTGAGACAAAACTACCGGGTATTACAGTAGATAGGAATGAGGTCACTTTGAATTTTTTGAGGAGATTATTTCAGAAATAAACGAGCGTAATTCTCGCAAGAGAAATATTATTGTTTTTAATCTTGAGGAACCTTCTTCTACCTTAACCAAGGAGCAACGAATTGATACCGAAAAATCTAATATTTTGAATATCTTATCAATAATTTCGCCTGACATTTGTTCCAGCAGTCTGCGTTCTCATAGACTGGAAAAATACAGTGGTGAAGGAAGTCATACAAGACCGTTAAAAATTACTATGCGAACGCAGGACGATGTACACAGAACTATTGGGAATGCAAAAAGGCTTAAGGAATCTACCAATTATAAAAACATTTCCCTTGCTTTTGACAAGATTTCTAGGCAGATTAGTTGTTATCAGGAACTTAAGAAATAGCTTCTGGAAATGATACAGAACGGAGAGGAAAACCTAAAGAATAACTATATACAGGGTGTTCCAAAGATTGCGGCGTTAAACTAATAAAGTCACCCTCCTGCAGGAGTAATGAACTGGTTTTTTATTATCAGAATATACGTGGCGCTAATACTAAAATTAATGATATATTTAACTCAGCTGCTACAAATTTTTATGGTCTAATTGGTATCAGTGGTGAGACTTGGCTGCAAAGTGATGTTTCTAGTTCAGAGTCATGCCTCTACGGGCGAAGGAGTGTTGATGGCAGTAAAGCGTGAATTAAAGCCCATTTCCATTGACTTCTGGAATTTCAAACCATTTTTCTCAGATAAAGTGGGGTGCATAATAAGTGTAAGTTACGTTGTTCTAACGGCAATTGTTCTTTAAATCCCTCCTTCGATTACAAACGATTATTATAAACATTTTAGCACTAAACGATTTTGTTAGAGATGGACGAGTGGTGATTTTCGAAAATTTTAATGCTCTCTTATTTGGTATTAACAATAATGATTTTAAATGCAATGTATTATTACATTTTTTAGACCAGCTTAGCTTTAATCAGTTTAACAATATAAAAAATGTCAACGGTCGTACGTTGGTTTTGATATTGTCAAACTTCAAATGTAACGTTACAGAGGATGAAGTGGCAATGTAAAGGGTGGATAAACACCATCCCCAACTTAGATTCGTTATAGAATGTATTCTAGACCATTACAAGGATTCTAATATTTGTAAAAGTGGTGTCCAACCGTTTAATTCTAATTAATTTAACTTTCCCTTAATGTATGACAATATTCTCCATTTTTAGATATATTTATAATCAACAGCAAAAGTTATAAACTTTTACATATTCAAACCCACCAGTATCATAACCATTGTTGATCCTGCCAAATATTCTAACCTTATGGCGCAGAGTTCCTGACTGGACGTCAATTCTGACATAGCTACTAGGTACAGCCCATATTAGTAAATTTATAATTTTTCGTTTTGCCCGTATAAGCCAAATTTTGAATAGAAGTATTTAATCAGTTTATTTTTAAACTGTGAAGTATATTTTTAGAAATATTTATAATCAACAGGAACGCCGCGCCATAAGTTTAAAAATAAACTTCTTCAATTAACTGCTCTAATATTGTGAGAGTTCTTATGGTATTCTTAATAGCGTATTCATCCAATCTCTTCCACATAACTTTAATAGAAAGAGAGGTACCCTTTCTGGTATACCAAAGATAATACCAGTCTTAATAAAAATAAAGAATCTGTTTATAAAAAATACAAATTATTTTAAACTGATTTTTATCACGACATTTTTAAAAACATTCGAGTGAATCTAAAAATGTTTATAAAGACTGAATTTAAAAATTTTATTCGAAAAACTGAAAATGATATTCTTAATGACAGTTCTGAGTTTTGGTTCTTTATTCAATTAAAAAGTGGTCACTGAAGAATACCGGGTATTATACTAGATGGTACTGTTGGATTTATCTCTTTCCAGTCAATTTTTGATGCTTTTTCTACTTTTTTACAAACTATTTATACAAGATCTAATCATCAGGCTTTCATAAAACCAGATTCAGTCCCCCAACGTCTTGTTGGGATTAATAAATTACAAGAGTCTATTAATTTTCCTAGTTGCTGGAAGACAGCTCACGTTATCCCTGTATTAAAAAAAGACTGCGCAATTATATATTTCAATTCTTTGTAATATCTCAAAGCTTTTTAAAATATGTATAAATAAACAGATTTTCAGTCAGGTTAGGTCTATAATCTCTCCTGATCAGCATGGGTTAATAGATAAAAGATCATGTCATGACATAAATCTGACTTTTTTGTCTCAATATATTTGCCCTTCACTTGATAACACTAGCCAAGTTGCTTTGTTGCAATGTTGCTTATATGGATTTCCAAAAGACTTTCGATCAGATAGACCATGATGTTCTTTTGTCGAAGTTGGACTTTATGGGTTTTCCTCAGGTTTGATTTCACTCTTGACCGAGCGGCAGCAGTCTGTAGAAATCGAGTGCTTTAGATCTTTAGAATATTTGGTGTTATCTGGAAATCCACAAGGCTCTAACTTGGGATCTTTGCTTTTTTTGCTTTTCATAAACGACCTAGCATACAAACTAAATTTTTCAAGACTGACGTTTGTTGACGATTTAAAAGTATAGTATTGATTCCTCGGTGGATTGGCAGTTCATGCAGAGTGAGTTGAACAGTATAAGTACATGGTGTGATATAAACTTAAGCTGAATATCTCTAAATGCTTTGTTGTTTCTTACACTCGTAGAAAAACATGTATACACTATTATTATAATAAAAAATTGACTCTCTTTCTCCTCGTAACGAAATAAAAGACCTTGGTGTTTCCTTCGATCAGACATTTACTTTTAGAATTCACATAATAAATGTTGTTAAATCTGCTTCAAAAACTTTAGCGTAGTTCGTGGTAGTTTCCATTGTTCCCACCTCGATAAAGTTTAGTGTTGTCTGTTTACTGCCAGCGGATGGGCATCATCTTCGAAGAGCTGGAGATTTACAAGCTGTTTGGAGAGTGCAGGTCAGTTCGTTCTATTTATTTGCCTTAGAGGCTTCTATATGGGTTGGGTATATTGCCAGTATATATATATCTATAAAATTTATATTTTTTGAGTACATTGCCTACTTCTCCGGTCTCACTAGTTTATACTTAGTGTAATTTTTACAGTGTGCTAGTTAAACATACTTATTGTGTATATTTCTACCTTAAGCATGTTTTTTACCTAATTCCTTACCCATATTAATAATTTAATGTTTTAAGTATTATATTCATATATTGATAAAATCTCGAGTTATGTCTACACCTAATATATTATTTGATTATATTTTTGAGTAAATTTTCTAGTTTTTCAGTCTCAATATTTTATACTTAGTGTATTTTTATCTGACTGAAGAATAAATATAAGATTGATGATATCGTAAGAACTTCAATACACACATATACAACACATCATTGAACAACATATAACACCTATGAATACGCTTAACTGTTTATGTTCATATAAAAATATGCTATATGTGATACTGTCTTTGTAAATTGAAAACATTTATTTAATATTCAATTATTTCAAGTCGTAACAGTTCCTGTAAGATGCTAACTATTTCTTCGATATAATCAAAATTGACAGCTTTAAGATATAATCTATTTAAAGTGAAACTACCATAACTTGGCTTAAATGAATAATTATTAGAGTTAAAAATGTCACATAGCTGAATTAGAGACGATTCATTTGGGTCACACCTTGGGTTATTGTTTAGTGATAAAGTTAGGTCAGACAGATGTTAAAAAAGCATTGCACATGTGGATGATGGGCTTTTCAACTGTCTTGCTATAGCTACTGTAAGGAACAATACAACATGGTTTTGAGACAATAAACTACAAAAGAAAGGTAAAATGAACGAAACCAATTGGGCTACACGTGTCTGTAATCTGTTTTTTTTTGTGAGATAGTGTTTGCATATTTACTAGATATTTATGTTATGGTGGTTTAACTTTAAATAGATTATATCTTAAACGCTGTCAATTGTAATTATATGAAAGAAATAGGTAGCATTTTACAGGAAATGAGACGTCTTGAAGTAAACGAATATTAAGAAAACGTTTTTAATTTATAAAGATAGTATTATATATAGTATATTCTTATAGGAAAAGAGTCAGTATGTTATATATATGTTATGCTATTTGTGTTGTATGTGTGTGTGTGTGTGTGTATTGAAGATCTCATAAACTAAGATATAGCTCAGATAAACTGTAACTCTGTTTCATAAAACATCTTTTAATAGGTGAATCATCAAAGTCTTTAAAAAGATAATACTTATTCTTGCGACATCCCTTATATTTTAATTCAGCCGGACTGCTTTTTGGAAAGCTAAAAGCTTTCAAGTTAATTTCTAGAGTTAGGCTTTATGCCAATAGTCATTAGAACATATATTTATTACCTTATTTAAAATCTGAATAGAATAACGTAATTCATGTTTCTCACTTAATGAAAATTTTTGGTACGGAACATAAAGGTGTATTGTGTTATGTTGTGCTGTGTTGTGATATATTGTTTTGTATTATGTTGTATTGTATGTGTACATTGAAGAACTCCTAAACTAAAACATACCTCAAAAAAAAAAGATGAAATTTGACCAATTTTTGCCTCTCAATAGTTGTCTAATATTTCTTATTCCGTCTTTCCCAGCAAATATCTTTAAAACTCTGTCGATTTGCCATTTGAGGAGTGGAAGGCCATCATCCTTAACTAGGGCCAAAACACCAGGTTGTACTAGCTGTTGAACATTTTCCTTCCATTTGACTGGTTGCTGAAGATGTGAGATGTATTCCTTTGCCCACCTCGACCAAAAATGTTGAAGAAGTTGTTGAAGTCTTTGGAATCTTGACAGGTAGCTTTTCTTTACTTCAAGTAATGGGCGATCTGGTATGTTAGTTAATAGTTTACCGATGAACAGGTGTGCTGGAGTGATTTGGTTGAACTCACTAGGGTCTTGGGGACATCGAGTACATTGGTAAAGTACCGTACAAAATTCGTCGAAAGTTAAAGACGCTTTACCAATTACACGTTTCAAATGATACTTAACAGATTTTACTCCTGATTTCCAAATGTCACCGAAATGGGAAGCACGAGGCGAAATAAAATACCATTGAATCCCCTCGCCTGGCAAATCCCGAGCAATAGGGTCGTATCTCAAAAAATGTACTAACTTTATTATTTGCGCCCACAGAGGTAGTACCATTATCTGAGTAAGTTTCCGAGTTTCCCGTTGAGCCATAAAGCGTCACAACGCCGCTAAGAATCATTCGGTAGTTAAGTCGCTGACAAGTTCTAGATGTATTGCTTTACTCACAAAGTACACAAAAAGTGAGTTATAGTTTAAAAGTTTTTAAAGTTACGACCCTTTCTGTCGCGTAATAAAAAGGGGCCAGCATAGTCAACGCCAGAAACGGAAAAAGGTCGAATGGTTGTAACTCGTGAAGTAAGAAGATTGCCCATTAGTTATTTTTCTGTCTTATGGTTGAATCTGAAACAGCGTACACAATCATGGACAAACTTTTTTAATAGATTACGTTGAGAAAAAGGCCAGAATCTTTCTCTCAAAGAGGCAAGAAGTGCATCAGCGTATAGAAGTCTGAAATGTTCATCTTGAACAATTAAATTTGTTGTAAGTCCTCAGAAAAAGATTTTTGTTGAGCAGTTTTAATAAAGAAATTAATTGACTTGTTTAGTTCATCAGCCGTTAAAGTACCAGTGTGGCGAAGATCTTTTGGTTCGCAAATGTTATTAATGAAACGAAGAACGTATGCAAATATTCTTTTTGATTTTGTTGTGGCTCACTAAAGTCTAAGAACTTTGATTCATGAACGTAAGAAGGACATTCACATTCGTGAGACTAAGCCAAGCAGGACCATGAAACCAATTTTCTTTTGATAGTAAATCGGTTGGATTATCTAGTGTGTTAATATATTTTTGAGAATCGGGCTTGGATAGTCCTTGAATCTGAGAAATCCTATTGACCACAATAGTTTTTAATAAATAAGTTAAAGGTATAGTAATGAACTTTAGTGGGGCTACTCGTCTCTTGACACAACAAAGGTTAGAAGTATAGTTACCAAAGGAGTCAGTACAATGGAGGTAAGTGTATGCACCATAAGCTGATTGCGAAGAATCACAAAAACCGTGTAGCTCTATAGAGACTGGGTTGATACAAAGAATATGTCTAGGTATTTGAATGTTGTAAAGTTTTAATAATTCAAAACGGTAAGTACTCCATACAGTATGTAATTTTGTAGGAATTGATTCATCCCAGGATATTTTTAATTTCCACAGCTCTTGTAAAATTGTCTTGGCAGTAATGGTAACGGGGGAAAGAAGATCCAAAGGATCGAATATTTGTGCAGCACAGGAAAGAATAAATAATAAAAATAAATCAAATAATATATTAGGTGTAGACATAACTCGAGATTTTATCAATATATGAATATAATACTTAACACATTAAATTATTAATATGGGTAAAGAATTAGGTAAAAAACATGCTTAAGGTAGAAATATACACAATATGTATGTTTAACTAGCACACTGTAAAAAGTACACTAAGTCTAAACTGAGACCGGAGAAGTAGGCAATGTACTCAAAAAATATAAATTTTATAGATATATATCTATATCTATATAGATATATATATATATATATATATATATATATATATATATATATATATATATATATATATATATATATATATATATATATATATATATATATATATATATATATATATATATATATATATATATATATATATATATATATATATATATATATATATATATATATATATATATATATATATATATATATATATATATATATATATATATATATATATCTATATATATATATATATATATATATATATATATATATATATATATATATATATATATATATATATATATATATATATATATATATATATATATATATATATATATATATATATATATATATATATATATATATATATATATCTATATATATCTATATATCTATATATATATATATATATATATATATATATATATATATATATATATATATATATATATATATATAGGGTGTTTCACAACTTATCCACGAAATTTTAACCACATATGCATTGTTACGAAAGAAGTTGATTTCTCAAAAAAAAAATGCAATAAAAGTCGTACAGAAGTCGAGATAATAAAATAATACAGTTTGCCAGTTCACTTACTTATAAAACCTGTTCAAAATTGTTTCCATTGGCTTCAATGCAATCTTGGACGCGTCTAATCCAATTTCGGCGCACTAACTGAAATACACCTCCTTCCTGCTGTGCTTGAAGTTTCAAAATATCGGCAGCCACTGTGATTCGGTCACGCAGATCTTCAATATTCTGAACTGGAGTACGGTATACCTCGTTTTTCAAGTATCCCCATAAAAAGAAGTCCAGAGGATTTAGATCGGGAGACCGTGGAGGCCATGCAATTGGTCCACCCCTACCGATTCAGCGTATCTGCTGTACCTCATTCAAAAAATTACGAACTTCTAAACGAAAAGGCGGAGGTGCCCCATCGTGCAGAAACCACATCCTTGCTCGGACCGCTAATGGCACATCTTCAAGAAGGACCGGCAAATCATTCCGAAGAAATTCCAAATGCTGGTGACCATCCATCCGATCTGGCAATATGAACGGTCCAATTAGACGTTCATCGACAATACCTGCCCACATGTTTAAAAAAAAACGATGTTGGAAGTTTGTCTGGACTATTGCGTGAGGATTTTCAAAGGACCAAACGTGTGTATTGTGAAGATTGGTTATACCATTACGAGTAAAAATTGATTCATCGGTGGCGAAAATATCAGCTGTAAAACGGGCATTTCGAGCATTTTTTTGCAACAACCACTCACAAAATCTTATTCTGAGGGGGTACTCTGTGGGTAGCAACGCCTGGACTGTCTGGACGTGATAAGGGTACAGTTGGGCTTCATGTAATATGCGCCATGCTGTTGCATGTAAGACTTCTGGTACCTGTTGGGCTAACCTCCTTGTGCTTATTCCTGGATTTTCTTCCACAATATGTAAATTTTCTTCTTCGGCGTTTAAAACGCGTTGTGGGCGAACCCGACCCCCATCCACCCCACGTCTGGGACGCAAATCTCCACTAGCACGTGCACGTAAAACAATTGAAGTAAATGTTTGTGGATGTGGTATGTGCCTATTCGGAAATCGGTTACATAAACTCGCAAAATACTTTTTTTAAATTCACAAAAATCGACCGTTGTTCATTCAGATTACTCACGATACAGATTAAACATTATTTAAATGTTCTTATCAATATGAAAAAACAAAAAATTCCTGGTTTATATATATATATATATATATATATATATATATATATATATATATATATATATATATATATATATATATATATATATATATATATATATATATATATATATATATATATATATATATATATATATATATATATATATATATATATATATATATATATATATATATATATATATATATATATATATATATATATATATATATATATATATATATATATATATATATATATATATATATATATATATATATATATATATATATATATATATATATATATATATATATATATATATATATATATATATATATATATATATATATATATATATATATATATATATATATATATATATATATATATATATATATATATATATATATAGATGTAGATATAACTCGAGATTTTATCAATATATGATGTAAATATAAATATAATAAAAAACTCATTTCTTTATTAGTATGGGTAAGAATACGAAACCTGTTTAAAGTAGAACATCGTTGAGTATAAATATTGAAAATCATAGAAAATCTGTAAGGACGTATATAGGATTGCACTGAAAAAAAACATTTAGAGTATGCAATAATACTACAATAAAGTATCTGTAGATTATTTTCTTTAATATAAGTTTTAATGACCCATTTGGGATATTAATTTTCAAAAATATACGGTATCTCAAGACCCACATATAAACTCATACCTGTATTCTGTAATAACTCAATCTATCAAATCTTTTAAATTCGGAGATCTCATTTATCTTCAAACTGATTATCCTTTCGGTGAGGGACGGGGTTACAGGGAATTTCAAGAAGAATACATATGTTCTATGTTTCAAAATGTCACATAGTTGAAGGTAGTTTTGTTAATATCTTTAGATTTCTAATTTTATATTTTTTTGTAGTGTAGTTTCGTTTGCCAAGAGAGTTCAATTTTAGTAAGTAGTTGTAGTTTTGTTTGCGAAGAAAGTTTGAAGGTAGTTTTGTTAAGATCTTAAGGTTCTTAGTAACTCACCTAAGACACTTTGCCACCAGTGTTCAATTTTAGGAAATATAGGCCTTATTCTAAATTGTTATATTTATCGCAGTGCTCGTTTACCAAAACAGTTTGGACGTGATTTTGGTAATGTCTTTAGTCCTTAATAATTCATTTAAGACACTACCACCAGAGTTCAATTTTAGTAAATATTTGCCTTGTTCTGAATTCATATTTTAATATTGTTGGCAGTGTAGTTTCGTTTGCCAGGAAAGTTTGAAAATGATTTTGTTAAAGGCGGTTTTTGTTAAAACCTTTAAGTCAATAAGTAGTTATAATATGGGAGCGCCTCCTCCTCCTCCTCTTCCTCTCTCTCATGTCCCTCATTCTTAACTTCCTCCCCTTTTATTCTCATTCGCATCATATTTTTAATTTTTTCTCTTTGATCTCCCACATTTGATTTTGCATTCTTAAGTCTTATAAATAGGTGCATCAAGATCATTTTAGTATGTTAAGGTACGAGTGACTGTTAAAAGAAAAAAATCTGTTGAATAAATCTATTAATAATAATATTAAAATAAAATGAGTGAATCAGTTGGAGAAAGAAATCGATCCATTCCGCTTCAGAGCCTCGAAGAAATTATACCAGGAGTTCAAGAAGAAAATATACCATTAGTTCGAGAAGAAAATAATGGGATTGTTTTAAAAAATTTGAACAAAACTGAGAGTGAAGAGAAAAAAGTGTTTTGTGCTATTTGTTTTGAAATAATCGAATATTATGATTCATGTAGACCAAATACATGTTCCCACATTTTTTGTTTAAAATGTATTTTAAGATGGAATGATGAAAATTGTTGTTCTATAATGGTAAACAATTGTCCTGTATGTCGCACTAGATATTACTATTTGGTACAAATCTTCAAAGATGTAATTAGACATCATTTTGTTGTAATTTTAAAAAGAGGATAATATTTTTTTTATAATTTGTGTTTGTGAAAACTCTGGTAACAAATAATTTTGTAAAAAAAGTAAATGTAAATATATATATATATAATAATTGACACACATTTTTTCCTTTTCCTATATTGAAACGACAACAATGATCTAACAAGTTTTTTAATACATACTAATTTTCACATTACATAACAAAACAATTGTTATGGGTTGACACAAAAAGTGCCACGCCCTAAAATGGCACCACTTTTGCAGATCGAATCTTAAATTTTCTTATGGGAATTTACATGTAAAAATGACGGTTTTGATTGTCGGACCGGCATAGCCTAATCTACTACTTTTTAATTATACTAATAATATTAATATAATTTGCATCAAGTAAGAGAAAACTCAATTGAATACAGAAACAAGCGTTAACAAAATGTTATGCTAATATATGAGTGCTTCTAGTGGCAGTAGACATAATCGACACTTTTTTTACATATGATTAACTATTTCATTTACAAATACAGTGTCAGATGTTAGAATAAAAAGAAGTATTTTCCATATAGCACTGAAAATATATAACCGCTTATAGTAACATTTGACATTTTTAAATTAATATTCTTGACGTATTCTTATTATCTTTACAATTTAAGTTTAAAATTAATATTTTTGACATTATCTATCCATTACGTTTATAACCTATATTTAAAATTAATATTGTTAAACTAATCTACCCATCACATTTACAAACTATGTTTAATATTAAACATAACCTAACATAACCTAACCTATATTTAAAATTAATATTGTTAAACTAATCTACCCATCACATTTACAAACTATGTTTAATATTAATATTTAACAATATAATTTTCTATTTCTTTTTTTTCATTTTTGTTGCAGTAAAAGCAAGCATGTTCAGGAATTAGTATAAAAAGATGTATCCTACAAATAGCACAATGTAAATCAGAAGCACTAACAACATAGGCTCTTTTGTAGTGGCAGCTCACGTGATCGGATTCCCCTCTCCGTAAATATCTCATGTGAATTGCACTACAAGGAAGGCAAATAGCAAATGTTCCTAGTCTTCGACTTTCAATTTTAGAGTAGCTTTGTATAACACATACATCTTTTTCTTCAAAATTATTAAATAATTCACTAGCCCTAAGGGGGGTAAGGTAAGGTAGTTGATCGGCTTGGGAAAGTGGTTTTTAGAGATTGTCGTTCAACTTTAAGTAGGACACATGTGATTAACTTTTGCATATAAAATCGCCTCAGCGAAGAGACGAATGCAATTGATTTCTGCATTCACACTGTGCAGAGCTCGCGAGTTTTCTGGTGTTTACATTGTGTTTATTTGGTAATTTTTCAATTTTTATTTTATATGCAGATTTCAAGATTCTATTTTCATTTGTTTTATTTACTTGTTTTGGCTTCATTCCTATTGAAGAATGTTTTGTATTGTTATAATCTTTTACAATATCCGCTAATATATTAAACCATTTGTAATTTCCTTGAATGCTAAATATTTTCCACATATTATTCTTTAAAGTCCTGTTCACTCTTTCTACTATACTCGCTTTCAAATTGGAAAACGTGCTATAATGGTTAATTCGAAATTGTTGCATCAAATTTTGAAAATTTACATTGAAAAACTCTCTTCCTCTATCCGTTTGCAAGTTTTTTGGTGGAGTTTTTGCACTGATTAATATTTTTTTCATTGCCGCTGTTACGTCTTTTCCAGATTTAGATTTTAACGGTTCGGCCCAAACATACTTAGAAAATACATTTATGGTAATCAAGATATATTTAAATCCCTTATTAAATTTGGCATAGGGTAACATTTCAACCAAATCAGCTTGAAAAAGATCATTTAACCCTTTCACTACCACCCTTCTGCGTTTGTAGTTTTTTCTAGCAGGTTTATGTAATTCATTAACGACTTGCTGTTTAACGGTTGTCATGACAACAAACTTGTTTATTCAATTTTAAGGAAGTTCACTTTCTATGTTTTGTAATAATTCGAAATATAACTTTTATATGTTTTTTCCCATTCATTCAATTTATCAATTTGTATTGTATAACTTTTTTCATTTAAAATTTTACTAATTTTAGTAATCTCCTTTTCTAACGCATTAAAGGATTTTTTTATCTCTCCAGTTAAGAAAGTAGTTGATCTACTATCACTATTTTTTAATTCCTCCTCTGTTTTATTTAATTCTTGTTCTAATTTCTTAATTACACTGGACATTATATTTTCCAAGGAAATATATTGTTGATTTTCTTCCAAAGTGAGTTGGTCAATTGTTCTACTGTTAAGAATGCTATTTTGATTTCTTTTTTTTTCATCATCTAACCTTTTTATAAAAGTTCTTAATTGTTTAATTTTTTCCTTGTGTTTTTCAATTATTACTTCTCTTATATTTGTTTCCATTATTTTATTAATTTTGTTGATATCATCACTTAATTTTTTGTCTTCCTTTTTAACATGTTCATTTAAAAATTGCAAATCTTTACTTATTTGATTTAGCGTTAGCAACTGTTTATTAACGTTTTCAATTGAGGTATAGCATCCTTTAATTTGGTTCTCATACTTTAAAAAATTTTCATCAAAAACCTTAAGCTTTTTAGCAAAGATTTCATTATTTGTTTCATTTTCACCTAATCTCCTTTTTAAATTATTAATGTCACTTATTCTCTCTTGATTTTGTTTTGAAATATGGCGTCCAAATTTATCAACTGTCATGTTGAGCTTTCATTAAACAATAAATATGATTATATTTGATAGCTGTTATTTATAGTATTACTTTATCTTCTCTTAATTCTTCAATAATAGAGATAATCTCGTTACTATGAGCATTATTTCCCGCATCACTTGATGAAATTAATAAACGTAGCCTATCAACAATTTCGTTAACATTATTCCAGTATACATAGTCTGTATTTGATCTGTTTGTTTTCAAAATTAATCCCTTTCCTGTAGATTTGGCTCTAGTTGTTCTAAACGGAGGTTTTGGTTTGTTAAATGCTGTAACTAATCTTGGCAAGGTTTTTGTCTTTGTAATCCCCTTTCTTTGTAAATATGGTCCTATTATTGTAACATATTTGTGTGATGTATTTCCTTGAACTTGTTCATTTGAATCAAAATTCCTACGATATACATTTGTTTTAGCTAGAATGTTCATGTAATTATCTAAATCTTCCTTCTTATAACCTTTCGGTTCTTTTTTGAAAAGCAATTCGTATAAACCTGGCGTGCCTGTGTACGTTATTCCTCCCACTTTAATGTCTTTTCCAATAATTTCTACCGGTATCTGTGTTAAACCAAAAGAAAACTTATCCGTTTCGAGGTCATGAACTATTCCATAATAATGGTCAAATTTATGTTGTGTATCTTTCACACCCTCATCAATATATGATCTGGGTAATTCATGAAAATCTGCTAAGTAATCTTTATATGATGGTGTACCAACATAGGTTTGAATTGTTTTTCTAGTTTGTTCCAATATGTCTGACAAGTTTAAATTTGTTGTTGTGTCACTAGAAGGATCTGAAGTTTCTGCTATAACAGTTGATGACAATGGTTGTACTACAGGAGAGGAAGAAGTGATACTACTGTCATTTAAAAATGTTGGTAGTTCTGTAGGGAGTGACGGAGTTTTTCCTGTTTTCTGAATATTTTTCGTCGGAGTTGATGTTTTATAAAGCTTTGTAGGTGTTTTGAAATCTTCATACTTTGAAACTCTTTCTTCTTTTAAATCGAATGGTTCGGATTTACCAATACTTGAAATTAGCTGTTTAAGTGGTTGTGTTATTGGTCTATAAGTTTGTTCTAATTCGGACTGAGCAGAAGAAGTAGCTAATTTCAAGCTTTGATATTTCTGCTTCACGGCTTGTCTGGATCTTATTAATTCTCGAGCTAAACGTTTATCCATGCTGTACAAGTTTTAAATGAAATAAAACTGCAAATTTTTTACTTTTATAAATATATAAAGGAATCGAATTTACTCCTATATCTGCCGTGATTTACTTCACAATCTTTGTCAATTACAAGAAAGCCATATGGATCCATCCAACAGTTAGCACAAATATTTTTAAACTGATCAAATGTCATATCTAATATACAGTGGTCATTATATATATGTTTTAAACTCAAACAGTCCTGTTTAAATAAAATTAATAAGTTTGCATTTTCTCGAATTAGACGTTTAAGGATTGAGGAATATCCTTGAAAAATAAAAAAACAATCGGTGTTTCTATGCCTTCCATGCGTGAAGTAGTCCCTAATAATAGATTGATTATGACAAGGAATATCATCAAAAATGATAACGGAATTTGGCTTTATCTCATGAGGTGAAATAATGTTCTCATCGCTATCATATTCAAAGTATCCAATTTCTTTCATAGGTTTTAACAACTTTCTTAAATATTCATATTTTGGTTGATCTAATGACTTTGAATAAACATAGACATTTTCAAACCTAATTCCATTTGGATGCTCGAGCAGTGTAAGCATAACGTTGGTTTTACCGCTACCACTGCAACCAACTATAAGCCCTCTTTTTGAACCACCGCAAAATAAGTCACCATGCTTTCTCAACTGTTTACTTAAAATTTTTTCATCATGATTATTTACTGGTAATGAGAATTTTTGTTTTTCAATCCTCATTCTTAATCACACTAGTAAATATTTTTAGCTGTAAAAGTATTTATACCAGAAAAATGTCAATGTGCTTTTAGTATAAAAAGAACTTCAATGACTGTGGGTCGCCATAAGTTGAAAAAAACTATTAAAACACGTAATAGAAAAGGCTCTGGTTTAGTAAATAAATTAATTAGCAAACTACCTTTCGAAGTTCATATACCAGGATATAATTATTGTGGTCCCGGCACCAACTTGGAAAAAAGATTAACTAGAGGTGACGTTGGTATAAATCCATTGGATTCCGCTTGCAAAGAACATGATATATCTTACTCTCAGACTGAAGATTTATCAAAAAGACACATATCTGACCAAATATTAGAAAAAAAAGCCTGGGATAGGGTAAAAGCTAAAGATTCTTCTATTGGTGAAAAAATTGCAGCTTTAAGTGTTGCAGGAATAATGAAGGGTAAAAGAAAGTTCGGTTTGGGATTAAAAAATACAAAAGGGGGTAAACTTAAATTGAGAAAAAAACGTATCATTCGAACGCCCAAAAAAATTGGAGGATTTCTACCTCTTTTGTTTCCCATTCTTGGCGCCCTGGGTGCACTAGGTGGAGGCGCGGCAGGAATTGCTAAGGCAGTAAATGATGCTAAAGCAGCTAAACAGCAACTAGAAGAAATACATAGACATAATATTGCAATGGAAAATGCTTCTAAAGAAGGTAAAGGATTATATATTAGACAATATATAAAGGAAAGGGACTATTTATTAGACCTTATAAAGGAGGATCCGTCAAAATGAAAGCAATCAGACAAAAAAAAAACTCAAAATAAGTTTTCCAAAAAGAGCACTTACGAACAATGATATTATTAAATATGTAAAGCTGTTAAAAATAACTGGCTTTAGAGGTGTTTTTATGCTCGATGAACTTCCAAAAAAAATTAATCTGAAAGAATGTGGTATTGTAAATTTGGATAAAAAACAAAATAAAGGATCTCATTGGACTGCTTATATTAAAAATAACAAAAATGTAATATATTTTGATAGTTATGGAAATTTAAAACCACCTTTTGAACTTCTCAAATATTTTAATTCGAATGGCAAAGTGGATGTATTTTATACTTATGAAAATAAACAAAAATTTAATTCATATAACTGTGGTCAACTATCCCTAAAATTTTTGCAAAAAAATATATAAACTCATTATTTATTGTAATATCTCATTCATAAATAAACTGCAATGTCTACCACAATTGCCATATCAGGAAACAGTTCTGTTTTGTCTGCTGATTTTAATCCGCCCATATATTTAGAGGATGAAAAACAATATTACCTGGGTTTAGCTGATTTTGAAACGTTTATGACTATCCCCAATATAAAAGAAGGATATAATAAATTTTATATAGATAATAAAGTAATTGTTATTCCCGACGGAACTTATGACATTACAGATATAGAAACATACATAAGAGAAAGTATAGAAGATTTATTTCCGAATGAAAAAATTTTTTTTCTTTTAAAAGCAAATGTTAATACTCTAAAAACTTTTTTAATGTGTAGTAGAATAATTGATTTTACCAAGGAAGATTCGATAGGAAAAATGTTGGGTTTTAATAGCAGGATACTAGAAGCTATGAAAGAGGAAGAATCAGATAATGTTGCAAAAATAACTAAGGTGAATGCTATTTGTATTGACTGTAATATTTGTGTCGGTTCTTACAATAATGGTAAACCTGTTCATATTATTCACCAGTTTTATCCAACTGTAGCTCCAGGGTATAAAATAGTTGAATCTCCTTTGCCCATTTTGTATTTTCCAGTTAGCGTCAAAGCAATTAACAATATAACAGTTAAAATAGTTGATCAAGACGGAGAACTTATCAGTTTTAGAGGAGAAACTATAACAGTAAGGTTACATTTACAAACAAGTGAAATATAAAATGGTTGTTAGATATAATAGAGCCCTTGGGATGAGACTTGCCCCTACCACTATCAACAAAGTAAAAACTTATAAAAAGAAAAAGCCTAAACAACAGTTCAGTATCAAATCCAACACCAACAAGTTAAGACGAGATAATCGTAAATTTCTCACATCCTTGGGTTTCACTGTTTTAAAATAATGAACATATTAAACGTAAACGAAAAGCTTTATGTAGACAATTCCATCGTCAGTTCTGAGCTTCACACATATCAACCATATATTTCTTCAAAATTCGATTACAATGATGAAATAAGGATCCCAATTCAAGAACTCGATGCTTACACTCTACCATCAGATAGTTTACTTTATATCGAAGGAAAATTAACTAATACAGAAGGTAAATATAAGAAAGAATTGCTATTTATTAACAATGGTATAGCCTTTTTGTTCAGAGAAATCCGCTATGAACTAAACGGAATTACTATAGATTCAATAAGAAATGTTGGATTAGCATCAACCTTAAAAAGCTACCTTTCTCACAATACCAACGAAAGTTTAAAACTGGAAAATGCAGGTTGGTTTCCACATCGGAAAGAAGGTGATACAATTTTAGTTGATAATGATGGAAAATTCTCCGTATCCATACCACTAAAAATGCTTTTAGGATTTTTTGAAGATTACAGAAAAATTATTATGAATATGAAACAGGAATTGGTTCTTATTAGATCAACTGATGATTTAGATGGTGTTATTTTCAAAGAAGATCCGGCACACCTTGTTACTGCTCCTGACACTCCATTGGTTACTTTCGATAAAATTTATTGGAAAGTTCCTCACATTTTAGTTGATATGCCACAACAACTTGCTCTATCAAAAATATTAGAATCAAATAAAGATATATTGATAGGATTCAGGAGTTGGGAACTTGTTGAATATTCTTCTCTAACCGAAACAACCCGTCACACATGGCCGGTAAAAACAACTAGTAAACTAGAAGCTCCTCGTCATGTTGTGATTGGCTTTCAAGAAAACAGAAAAGGGAAAATTGTTAAAGATATGAGTAAATTTGACAATATTACCTTGTCAAATATTAGAGTATATTTAAATTCTGAAAGATATCCTTATCACGATTTGTACTTAAATTTCGAAGAAAACAAATTTTCTGCTTTATACGAAATGTTTGCCAACTTTAGACAGTCTTATTATGGTGTTCCAAATGAACCCATTTTTAATCCTGAACAATTCAAAAACATTAGTCCTATTACACATATTGATTGCTCCCATCAAAAAGAAACAATTCAAACGGGATCCGTAGTAATGAGAATTGAATTTGAGACACACAATGCAATTAAAAAAGATACTTCTGCTTATTGTCTTATTTTACATGACAAATTATTTAGCTACAACCCTCTTACTAAAATTGTGAAACAATTATAAACTTTATCCCCACTATTTTCATATTTCGATTTAATTTAAAGAAATTTTCAAAAGCTTTTAGTTTTAATCATGACATCAAAACTACAACTACAAATTGAAAAATTTATTTTTAAAATTAATCAACTGAAAGAAGAAATTGCAAATTATTCAAGTAAAAAAAGTCTCATTAAAAAATTTGCTGCTTTGAAAATATGAGATTGGTTATAGATATTCAAGGATTCAAGGATGAAAAAAATAAATTTATACCGAAAGAGCTTGCAGCTTTTGATGGTTATGAAATGACTCATTACATTTTTAAAAAGCCTTTTCCAATGGAGTTTCTTTCACCTGATTGTCACAAGCAGGCGGTATGGTTAACGAAAAATTATCATTGTATACATTGGAATAATGGATTTACTCCATTACATCATTTCCCAAAAATAATTGAAACACTTACGAAGAAAGCAGATTTTGTTTTTGTAAAAGGAAGCGAAAAAAAGGATTTTATACAGAAATATTCTAAAAAGCCTGTGATTGAAATAGATGAACAACCAGCGCTAAAGCTAATGGAACCAAAATGCTTCTATCATTCAAAATCACCTTGTATGTGTGCTTTGACAAATGTGTTATTTTTATATGACAATTGTTTTATGAATGAATAAAAATATAAAAAACTTAATTACCTTTTTATTTTGCATTAACCAACCATGATTGAATACAATTAATATGATACCTTAAATCTAATTTTCTAAATTCATTTAAAAGTTCATACTCATTTTTATATTTTAAATAATCATTACAAAATTTAGCGGCTAATTTACATTGTTCCATTCGATCTATATTATTAACATATGCTGACAAATCTTGTGCTTCTGCGTCTTCTTCGCCTACAATTGATAAATATTGGAAGTATGCAGCAGATATAATAAACTCTTCATACATTTCAGTAACCATTTGCTCCATTGTAAATATTATTAAATTTATTCTTCCTTTTCAATTTCTTGAAGAATAGTATCCTCGTCAATAAATTGCTTCAAGTCTTTTAAATAGTAACCAAAGCCAATATCTTTTAGATCTTGAATAAGTTGAAAAAAATTTAATGTTTCAATGTATTTGTTGCAACAGAGGGCAGCCTTTACGAATTCCTCAGATTGATTACAATAAAAGTCTATCCACTCCGGACCACTTGCCATACAATATGAGAAATAGGTTTTTGAAAGATTACTAAATTTCTCCTCTAATAATTTAACTGCAATCAGCAACTCAGCCATTTCATTTATTTAACATAATATTTTAAATATGTAGGGGGACGTCTCTTGCGAATAGGATTAACTTTCTTTGATAATACCTGTTTTTTATCTTCGTATAATTGAAACCTCTTTTGGGTTGCAATAATAGCAGGTATAAATTGGCAATCTTCTCCTATAAATTCTATTAGGTGGCTTAATTCTCCTACAAAGTATGATTTCCCAAATGTATTGAAAAACGTAGTAAGGCTTATAATTCCTTCTAAATAATCATCACAACAGTCAATTGCTTCCAAATAATCTCGTTTCAGTGGATAAAACAGCTTGGTGTATTCATCTTTCGAAATCACTTCAAAGAAATTGAGATATTTAACTTTTAACTGTCTGATAGTTGTAGTTAATTTTTCGCGATTACACATAATTCACTTATTACTTGACACATTTTTTCTTTTTGTTTTATACAAAATTGGTGGAAAAATTCAAAAATAACTTTTTACGCAACTCGAGCACAGCTTAGTAAATGTGCCTCGGCATACTAAAATGATCATGATGCACCTATTTATAAGACTTAAGAATGCAAAATCAAATGTGGGAGAACAAAGAGAAAAAATTAAAAATATGATGCGAATGAGAATAAAAGGGGAGGAAGTTAAGAATGAGGGACATGAGAGAGAGGAAGAGGAGGAGGAGGAGGCGCTCCCATATTATAACTACTTCAATAGTTCAATATTACTAAATATAGACGTTATTCTTGATTCCATTTTTTAGATTCTTATTATCTCACTTAAATCGCATTGCCACGAAAGTTTAATTTTAGGAAATATAGGCGTTATTGTATATTTTAACTTTGTTTTTTTCTCAGTGTAGTTTCGTTAACGTTTTCAGGTTCCCAATAATTCATTTAAGGCAGTCACGAGAGTCCAGTTTAAGTAATTATTAGCCTTATTCTAAATTTTAATTCAATTTTTTTGAAGGTTGGAAGCGTATTCATGTTTCTAGCAGCTTGCATAAGTCACATTGCAAAGAGGGTTCATATTTTGTAAATATAGGCCTTAACCTAAATTTTAATTATACTTTTTTCTTAGTGCTGTTTCGTTTGCCAAAACAATTTGAAGCTTAACGTCTTAGGTCCCTAGAAACTCATTTAAGACACATTGTCTCGAAAGTTTGATATTAGTAAATATGGGCTTTATTCTAAATTTTATTCTTTTTCTTAGTGTTGTTTCGTTTGCTAAGAAAGAAACTTTTAAGTTAGTTTTAATATAGTTTTTATGTTCCTTATAACTTACTTAAGACACATTGTCATGAGAGTTTTATTTTAGTAAATATAGGCCTTACTTTAAATATTAATTTAATTTTTTTGATCAGTTTATATATATATATATATATATATATATATATATATATATATATATATATATATATATATATATATATATATATATATATATATATATATATATATATATAAAATATCTTGTGTTTTCTTGAACCGTTATTATATACAAAAGTGGAAAATTCTTGGGTTTAGGTTCGAATTAAATACCAAATTTTAATTTTTCATTTATTTGACGTTTCGCTCTGTAATCAAACATACCTAATGAACTTATACCTATTATTATTAAAGAAAAATGGAACCTGTTAAAAGATCATACACAATTATCATTGGAAGAGTTTATAGAAATTATTAAAATTACATTATCAAGAAATTATTTTCAATATAAAGAAAAATTCTCCCAACAAATTGATGGCTGCGCAATGGGTTCTCCAATTTCTTCAACAATGGCACAGTTAGTAATGGAGTACTTGGAAGAAAAAGTTTTAGCTAAACTAAATTTTCAACCTATATTCTTTAAAAGATATGTTGACGATTGTTTAATAGCAATTCCAAATAATAAACTAAATGAAACTGTACATGAATTCAACAGCTTTCACCACAAACTACAATTCACGTATGAGATAGAGCAACATAATCAAATAAACTTTTTAGATATGACCGTCATAAACAGAAACATCAACAACAAAATTCAAACAAAATGGTACACAAAAGATACTTGGTCTGAGAGATATCTGAATTATAATTCAAATCATTCAAAAAATCAAAAATTAAGTGTAATAACCGGTTTAGCTGATCGAACCTTAGAGTTAACATCACCAGAATACAGAAAAGAGACTCTAAAAAAAGTAAAAAACGTATTACTAAAAAATCATTTCTCAGAGCAACACATTAATAGAATAATTAAACAACGCACACACAAGTTATACAACACGTCTCGTTATAAGAATAACCGCACTCCAGAAGAAGATACAAAATATGTTGCCCTCCCCTATACAGAGGGACTTTCACAAAAAATCAAATAAATTCTTTAAAAACATAATATTTTTTACCTGTGATAAATCACACAACTTAATCAACAAATTTTTTAAAAAACTAAAAAGCAAAGTTCCCTTAAAGAAACAATCTAACATAGTGTATTCAATACCATGCACCAATTGTCCAAAAAAATACATCGGAATGATAAGTCAACTTCTGGAAAATAGAATAAAAGAACATAAATACACAAAGAATGCCACAACAGCATTAAACAAACACATATAAACCGAAAAACACAACATCAACTATGAAAACATCAAAATACTAGCTAAAGACTCTAATTATAATAAATTAGCCATCAAAGAAATGATAGGAATTACTAGAGAAAAAACTCCATGAATGACAGAACCGACATAAATAATTTAAGCCATATGTATATAAATTTATTAATGTGACACCTTAATTTCAATTTTATATTAACTCTCCACATTTAAACGGTTTTCAACATAAAACAACAAAAAAGCGTTCCGTTTCTCTTACGAGAGAAGAAAAAAAATACAAGTGATAAATATTTCATTACTGTTCTATTACAAGTTCTGGCAGCATAAACAAATCTGTCAATAAAGATCTGCTTATTTCAAGGTATGTACTTTTATAGTGTTGAATATAAATATGTTTAAACGTGGTAATATTGTTTTATATACAGTGTGTCTCTTAAATATTAATGTCTGCATTTTTATAATTTTAGCATCAAAAACATTTTTCTGAAGATGCCCTAAATTACAGGGCGAAACGTCAAATAAATGAAAAATTAAAATTTGGTATTTTATTCGAACCTAAACCCAAGAATTTTCAACTTTTGTATGTATATATATATATATATATATATATATATATATATATATATATATATATATATTTATTTATATATATACAGGATGGTCCATATAACTTGAGACATCCGTATATCTCAAAAACTACGCATTTTAGGAAAAAACTCTACAGATAAAATTGGTTTTGTGTCAAGGGGGAAACATAATGGTTATATTTGTTAATGACCTTGACCTTGCTTTCAAGGTCATTTTCAAATCAACTTTGTTTTTTTAAATTAAAATGTATATTTTTGATTAAGGATTCTTGTTGTACAGAAAAAACCTAGTAACTCTTACCTAAAACATTTTTTTCCTAGAGTTCATTTTTTTTGTGATATGAAATAAAAAACAATAATTAATTTATAATTCTAGAATTTTATTATAATGTCTTTTCAGTAAATGTTCAAAATGATAACCGTTAACTTCAATGCACTTATTAACTCGATAAACAAGAGATTCATGGCATCGCATAAGAGTTTTTCTTATCAATTTCTCGGCAAGCGTTTGTAATTCGCTGCATCATGTTTTCTGGTGTAGTAGGAACATCATGATATAATTTATCTTTAAGAGGACCCCACAAAAAGTAGTCAAGAGGAGTAAGATCAGGAGATCTAGCAGGCCAAGCAACTGGGCCACCCCTGCCAATCCAGCGATTTGGGAAGTTCCGATCCAAAACTTCACGAGCAACTCTTGAATAATGGGCTGGGCAACCGTCGTTCTGCAACCACATGTCCAGCCTTTCTTGAATGGTTAGATCCTCCAATAATATTAGCATTTCTCTATCAAGAAATCTCGATATTTTCTTCCATCCAGTGTTCCGTCAATAAAATATGGACCGATTAATTTATCACAGATGATTCCGCACCATACATTTACTGACCAAGGGCGCTGATTTTCAAATTCGCGCAGCCATCGTGGATTTTCGACACTCCAGTAGTGCATATTGTGCCTATTGACTTGCCCATAATTTGTGAAACTAGATTCATCCGAAAATAAAACATTTGAAAAAAAAATTCCATTTATTTGCATTTTTTCAAGTACCCATCGACAAAATAATACCCTATTTTGACAGTCTTCACCAAGAAGTAGGGATGAAATTTGTGACCCTTCAAAATCCTTAAAATACTGATTTTCGATATCCCAGATTCAAAAGAAATTCTTCTAGAGGATACATGAGGATTCACTGCAACTGCTGCTAGTACTGCGATTTCGTTATTTTCGCCAGTCACAGTTGTTCGGCGTTTTCTTTTCTTCTCCTGTATATTTCCATTTTCCTTAAAATAATTTACAACACGATAAAATGTAGCCCGCGATGAAGTATTTCTTTCAGGAAATCGTTCAGCATACAAACCAATAGCCCCAGTCACACTTTTTCTACATTCAACATAAATCAAAATCATTTCAACTTTTTCGGCAACACTAAGATACTCCATTTTAGATTATAATTGCTAACTATTATCAAAAGAAGCAACAAAGACTAAACAAGTTAATAAATTATATTGATATTACAAATAAGTAAACACTATCACATTAAAACGTAGCAAGACCTAAAACAGTTATTTGTGCATTTAGAAAGAAAGAATGTTAAACAATAATTATGAGACATGAATGAACGATCTTCATTTGTTTTTGGTTGCCACGGCTATTAAAGCATGCTCGACAAAAGAAGAAATTTTCTTCTCCATGTAAGCTTAAGGCAGAAACAGACTGTTATGACGTCACCAAAGTTAAATTGTAATATCACGCTTAGAAACACACTACTCATGCCTTGTCATAAGTGCCATGCCACATCATACCAAGTAAAATGATAGTTCGCATATTTTAAGGGTGTTTATGTGATAGCACGGAAGCACACGTGACGTGATAGTCGTCTGGTTGTGCCCTAAAAACGCAAAATAAGAAAGCTTTGCGACTTCAGCTGAATTTAGGAATTAGTTATTTCGCGAGCGGCTGTAGAAAATAATTTTATTACTCCGTGTTTCGATAACAGTACATTACTTTTTTTGTACTCAAATGTCTAGTTTATTTTGATAAGATATTTCTTTTATTGATATTTTTAATTTGGGAATCTTGTTTTAAATTTTAACGGAGTCATAGATTTGAAAATAAATAAGCAATAAACCTTTAGCTCATTTAATAGTAAGTCGAAAAGAACTTGATTAATTAAATATTCTATTTTTAATGAAATACTTTTGTTTAACTTTACTTGTATGTTAGTATGTTTGGGTCAAATCTTGCAAGTGACCTTTAAGCAGTTCGCGAAATTAACTGAAATTTGGTACACATACATAAATCCGATAACAACATAATTGTATGGTTTCCAATCGTGAATGTCTTATATAGGCTGCGTAAAAATAATGCTGAACTGGAAAGCAAAAGATATTTTATTTGAATCAAGATTGAAATAAACCTTCAAGCTTTTAAGAAAATATTCAAATTTTTAAAATTCTGTGTTTATGTGTGTATTTTCTATTTCTCAGTTCAATAGTTTATAAATAATATTCATTTTAATAAATATCTTTTGAAAATGTACTCGGAGAAAAAAATCTTTTTAGTAAAATTTATTAGTTTTTTCCCGTTGAAAAATAATCCGTAATAAAAAATATACATTTTCATTCAAAAATCAAAGTTGCCCTGGAAATGAACTTGATGAAACATTACATACATGTAAAAGTTAAAAATTCGACTGACTTGGATTAGATATTTATAACAGATCTTTAATATTATCAGTAGATGTTCTGTTGTTTTTTTTCCGATTTGATAAAAAACCTAAAACTTTATTGATTTGCTTTTATGGTTTTTCAATTTAGCGCAGTTAATATAAGTTTATTTATTCCTGATACAGACAAGATAATGGAAAATTAAAATTAAAGGTTTATCGATTTTATTTTGAAAGAGTGATCATATAAAGTCAAAGAAGGTTTCTGTTTTCAAAATGTTTGTCTCATGAAAATTAAAAGTTTGGGAAGTGTCGTTTATATGTTTTGTGAGGGCGGTTTTATTTTTTTTATCGCATTTGTGTCCATATATATATATATATATATATATATATATATATATATATATATATATATATATATATATATATATATATATATATATATATATATATATATATATATATATATATATATATATATATATATATATATATATATATATATATATATATATATATATATATATATATATATATATATATATATATATATATATATATATATATATATATATATATATATATATATATATATATATATATATATATATATATATATATATATATATATATATATATATATATATATATATATATATATATATATATATATATATATATATATATATATATATATATATATATATATATATTATATTTATATATATATATATATATATATATATATATATATATATATATATATATATATATATAATATATATTAATTGTCAAATACTCGCAGTCAGTCAGTTTATTCAGGCTACTAATTTAACTAATTGTTTACATAATATATACTAATTAACCTTGATATTGAAGTAAAACTGATAACAGTAAGCATTATTTTAACTATAAATACTGCCGCGTTGTCCCAGTACAACCAGACATGATTTGGTTTTAATTAACCTCCCCTGACGATCTGTGGTGTTCGCATTAAGCGAAGCCAACCCAGATGATCAGTCCCTATTCCCATTTGACCACCTGAGGTGTTAGTATTAACGAAGCCAACAGATGATCAGTACTTATTCTACCCTCACACAGTTATCTAAAGTTAACATCCAAGACGATATTATTCTCAAAGTTCTACACATCGTTATTATTCGAAAAAGTATTTATTATTTTAAAGCTCATCAAGGGTTCGTCATTATTAGAGTTAAATAAGTAATACTTATTCCGTTCCTGAGTAACTTGGGAGCGTTTTAAACGAGTCACATGAAAGCTACTCTGTCGTACACTCAGGAATCTCATTTATGTACAAAAAAAAGTTATACCCCACTATTCTGGTAAAATCAGTTTTTGAAAGTCACTAGAGCTTGCTTAATTTTTTACCAATACCAGCTAATGTTGTAAATGCGGAAAGGTCGTTTTCAAAATTTACAAAAGTGTAAAAGTCATTGAACACCTATTTTCCACAAAGAGTGAAATTCACAACGGAGTACCAAGTGTTCAGTTTGAGAACATTTACAATTTTTTTGTGCATGAATGAGATTCCTGAGTTATTCAGGAACGGAATAATTATACTTATTCAACTTTAATAATGACGAACCCTTGAGGAGCTTCAAAATGATAAATTTTTTGAATAATAACGATTTGTAGAAGTTTGAGAATAATAACGACTTGGATGTTCACTTTATGTAACTATGTGCGGGTAGGATAGGTACTATGACTGAGAGGGTAGGATCATGTGTTGGCTTCGCTAATACTAACACCGCAGATGGTCAGAGGTAAATAGAGACTGATCATCTGAGTTGGCTTTGTTTAATGCTAACACCGCAGATCGTCAGGGGAGGTTAATTGAGACCAAGTCAAGTCTGGTTATACTGGGACAACGCGGCGGTATTTATAGTTAAAATAATGCTTACTCTGATCAGTTTTACTTCAATGTCAAAATTAATTAGTTTATATTATGTAAATAATTAGTTAAATTAGCATTAGCATTAAGCCAAATATATTTCAACCTAATTAAATAATCGAGAGTATTTAAAATTGAAAAATCTTATTTTCGCTGTATATATTTTAAATAGAAAATAAACTTGCCTCTGTATATCTATAAAAATATTATTTGCTTTACAACTAGCTAAACATCAGATAAATTCTACCGCTTTTATTACTAAAAAAAAAATTGATAATCGAAACACTCCAAACTCGATCAGTCTAATATCATTTACAACACAACATGTAAATTGCTTTTCAAAGGTGCGTACCATACAATTAAGTATTAAATAATTATTTTAAATATGTGTGTTTTTGTCAAAACCAAACATTTTATTTTACCAAAAGTAGCATATGTAATATTATTAATGTAACAATTTTAAGTTTTTAAACCTTTTAATGTTTCTAGTATGTATATAATATTTGCGTCTTTGTATATATTTTTCCTGTGTTTTTTGTTTTAATGAAAAAAATACTTTTTTAGAGATCAAATAAAGTCTTGAGAAAGCTCAACACAATGAGCGAAACGTTGGCTTGATATGAAAAATAGTGTTTTTTACTATTAACCTAGGCCCAAGAAAATAAGGTTTTCGAATAATATATAAATATATATATATATATATATATATATATATATATATATAAATATATATGAATATATAGTAATATTATCCCTACATTCAAGGTCTTACAGATAATATTACTAACCACCTTAAAAGAGATAATTTAAAAATAGCTAAATATAATACAGTCACGGTTGGCAAAATGTTTACTAAAATTAAAGATAAAACTCCGATCCCATTAAATAATAATAAAACTTCCCAATATATTAAAAATCGTTCAACACAACACAAAAGCGACTGCCGTATTGGGAAAAACTCATGTGCTTTGGTTGATCATTTTCAGAAAGAGGATCACAATTTTGATTACGAAAACATACAAATTCTGGAATATGAAAATAATTACAGAAAAAGGCTATTTCTGGAAATGGTACAAATCAACAACGAAAATAATTCAGTTAATTCTAGATCTGACCTCCAACAGCTGAGCACCATTTATTGCAATCTGTTGAACAAATGAATTCTTTGCCTTGTTCAACAAAAAACAAATAACTTAAATACCATAATATAAATATTCCACGAACTTCAATATGTACATAAAACTGTTTATCAATGTTTCTTTTACCACAAAAAAAAATAAAACAGTTCTTATTATTCAAAAAAATAAATAAATAAATGTATATATAAATGTCTTGCTAGTTGTTAAGTTCTACCCGTTATCAACATTTTAATATTCATGTAGTTGTACTCGTCCTAATTTAACGTTCTGCTGTGTGTTGAAATGCATATAGCCATGTTTTTGTAACTTCACTTGTAAGTCTTAACTGTTTTTTTTTAGTTTGATATCATTTTAATCTGTGATGTATTTTAGCGTTTCCTCCTGATGAAGTCATAAATAAATGACGAAATATAGAGGATGTTAGAAGTAAATTAGGTATTTATTTGCCCTACAGACCGCATACCCGATTCCTTATATATATATATATATATATATATATATATATATATATATATATATATATATATATATATATATATATATATATATATATATATATATATATATATATATATATATATATATATATATATATATATATATATATATATATATATATATATATATATATATATATATATATATATATATATATATATATATATATATATATATATATATATATATATCGGGTGGTCCTTTTAAAGTGTAACAAAGCGATATTGAGAAAACGGCTGATTGAAAATAAATAAAATTTCTAGGGATGCAATGGGTCGTTGGGAACATTTTTGACGAAGTAAGTAATGTTTTAACCCTTTCCACTGTTTAGGGGTGGGGGTAACTTTTAAATGTTATATGGAAAGGTGCAGTTTTTTTTCCAGATTCGTAATCTCCAGAAAAAAACTACGTTATATTCAATCAATAATTTAATGTCAATGTCAATGTCACTACGCTAGATTCAACAAAATTAAAAAGAAAATCAACAGAAGAAAAAACTGATATTAGGTACATGATTTTATTTTATCAGATGTTCAAAATGACGGCCATTTTGTTCTAAACATTTATCAACTCTCTTTCGAAAAGAATTCCGTACTCTGAATAACATATCTGGGGTGACTTCATGAACTGCACGCGTAATCCCTTCTCTCATATCTTCGGCTGTAGTTGGAGCAGTCACCATAACTTTTTCTTTGGCAAAACCCCACAAGAAAAAATCAAGGGGGGTTAAGTCTGGCGATCTTGCAGGCCAATTCACTGGTTCCCCACGTCCAATCCATTTGTTAGGGTAAGTGTCATTTAATATAGCACGTGCTTCTCGACAGTAATGTGGTGGTGCGCCGTCTTGTTGAAACCAAATTGCTTCACGTTGTTCCTCTGGAATATTTGGCATCAATCTTTGCAAGTCATTTCGAAGGAAATCGCAGTATCGGTGTCCATTAAGATTACCATCGAAAAAATGAGGTCCAATAACAATATCGTCAAATATCCCACACCAAGTATTTATCGACCAAGGGTGTTGATTAGCGACTGTTCGCATCCTGTGTGGATTTTCTTCAGCCCAATAGTGCATATTGTGACGATTGACTTGACTATG
Organism: Kuschelorhynchus macadamiae; assembly: GCA_030620095.1. NCBI lineage: Eukaryota > Metazoa > Arthropoda > Insecta > Coleoptera > Curculionidae > Kuschelorhynchus > Kuschelorhynchus macadamiae. The sequence goes on from JAUTXW010004619.1 coordinate 732,835, forward strand.
GTTAGTGAATGTTGCTTCGTCAGAAAATATTATGTTTTCCAGTGAGTTGTTTTCACTGATCCATAGTCGAAACCACCGACAAAATTGCACCCGTCTCTCGAAGTCCTGTCCATACAATTCTTGATGTAATGTAATATGGTAAGGATGAAATTTAAAATTGTGCAAAATCCTGAGAACGGATGTTTTACACATCCCGGCGTCTTTGGATAGTTCTCGGCAACCAATATGAGGGTTGAGAGCTACTGTTCCCAAAACTCCTACCGCCATGTCGTCGTTCGTTTTGGTTTTTCTCCTGCTGCTTTTTCTGGATGAGAGTTAGCCGGTCTGGCGACTCCTAGTCCCTAATCGTTTGAACGCCATGTGAGATCTTGGTGGTAAATAGGGAAATCTTACCGCCCAAACTTCAGAAGCATTGCGATAGTTTTTTCTACATTCTCCGAGAATTAATAACATGTCAACTTGGCAGTCGAATTCATTAATTTTAAGGATAGGTTGTTAAAATCTCAACTAAGATTATTAAATACGAACAGAAATAACACAGCTAAATAATAAACGAACATAACTTTCGTTGTCATGATAACTGCAATAGTGGCGGCTGGTGAATCATCGCTGCAGTGCCGCAGAGCTCCCAAAAAATTCAGGAAAGAAATAATTAACTACATAATCTAACCAAAATACCGTATTTTTTTACCCAGTTGCCATGGTAATTCTCGGAGGATGTAGAAAAAACAACGACAATGCTTCTGAACAAAATGGTTGTCATTTCGAACACCTATTATAATAAAATCATGTACCTAATATCAGTTTTTCTTCTGTTGAATTTCTTTTTAATTTTTGACATTAGATCATTCATTGATTATAACGTAGTTTTTTTCTGGAGATTACGAATCTGGAAAGAAAACTGCACCTTTTCATTTAACATTTAAAAGTTACCCCCCACCCCTAAAAAGTGGTGAATGTTCCAACTACAGCCGAAGACAAGAGAGAAAGGATTACGCGTGCTGTTCGTGAAATCACCCCAGATATGTTATTCAGAGCGCGGAATTTTTTTCGAAAGAGAGTTGATAAATGTTTAGAACAAAATGGCCGTCATTTTGAACATCTGATAAAATAAAATCATGTACCTAATATCAGTTTTTTCTTCTGTTGATATTCTTTTTAATTTTGTCGAATTTAGCGTAGTGACATTAACATTGACATTAAATTAGTCATTGATTATAACGTAGTTTTGGAGTCTGTAGATTACGAATCTGGAAAAAAACTGCACCTTTCCATTTAACATTTAAAAGTTACCCCCACCCCTAACCAGTGGAAAGGGTTAAAACATTACTTACTCCGTCAAAAAACGACCCATTGCATCCCTACAAATTTCATTTATTTTCAATCAGTTGTTTTCTCAATATCATATATATATATATATATATATATATATATATATATATATATATATATATATATATATATATATATATATATAGTTATACCCAACTATTCTGCTATAATCAGTTTTTGAAAGTTATAATGTTGTAAATGCGGAAAGATCGTTTTCAGAATTTATAAAACTTTAAAAGTTTACGAAACAACATGAGACAAAGAAGGTTTTCATTCCTCATATTTAACAGGTTTTGTATAGTAGGTGGTTATTTAAAAACGAACTAAACTTCCACAAACCATGAAATTCAGAATGGAGTACCTAGTTTCAGTTTAAGGACTAAACTTTTTTGGCAAACGGTACAATACTACGAAAAAGTAAAATTGGAATTTAGAATATGATCTATATTTACTAAAATTAAACTGATTCTTGAGCCAAAGTGCCTTAGGTGAGTTAGTAAGAGCCTTAAGATCTTAACAAAATTACCTTCAAATTTTCTTGGCAAATGAACCCAGACTACGAAAAATATAAAATTGGAATTTAGAATAAGGTCTATATTTACTAAAATTGAACTCTGGTAGTAGAGCGGCTTAAGGGAGTTATTATGGATCTAAAGACATTAACAAAACCGTCTTCAAACTTTCCTGGCAAACTACACTGCGAAAAATATCAAATTGAAATTTAGAATAACGCCAATATTTACTAAAATTGAACTCTAGGGGCAAAGTGTCTTAAATGAATTATTAGAGATTTAAAGGCATTACCAAAATCACGTCCAAACTTTCTTGGCAAACGAACACTGCGATAAATATAAAATTGGAATTTAAAATAAGGCCTATATTTCCTAAAATTGAACACTGTTGGCAAAGTGTCTTAGGTGAGTTACTAAGAACCTTAAGATTTTAACAAAACTACCTATTCAAAATAAAGGTTTATGAATTAAAACTAAACTCGGGTGGCAAAGTTTCTTAGGTGAATTGCTAGAACACTCCATTGCAAAAAAATGTAAAATTTGAATTTAGAATAAGGCATATATTTATTAAAACTGAACCCTCGCGACAATATCTCTTAGGTGAAATACTAGGGACCTACCGATCTTAACAAAACAGCCTTCCAACTTTCTTAGCGAATGAACATACACACTGCGGAAAAAATAAAATTGGAATTCAGAATAAGGACTATATTTACTAAAATTGAACTCTGGTGAAAAATGGCTTAAGTGAATTATTAAGAGCCAAATATTTAATATGTAGTAGTTTTTAGCTTTTGAAATTAAAAATTATGAATTAAGAAAACTGTATTGTAGATATTACTATCATTATTACATTATTTTTTATAGTAATAGGAATCGTATATACAGTGTGCGTTAAAAATTTTGTTTTCAGAACTTACGTTGTTGCTTATAAATATTGATTTAAGTACTATAATTTTGGTATCCATTTTTCTTTAGGCAAAAAGTGAGAAGCAACCTTTATATGTATTTTGTGATTTAATTCACAATACTCAAATGTAAACAAAAAGAATATAAGGTACTTTAAAGCTTATGACAGAAATGCATTTATTTTTAAAATGCAACGTAATTGAAACATAATTTTCAGTTTTACCAAATTGTTTAATGCTTTATTTTGCTTAATTTTGTTTAATTTTAATCACCCATTACATTTATTTTTGGTTCATTAATAAATTATGAGTACAAATTTAGGTGCTAAAGTACTTTATATCTGCATACATTTTTATTATTATATTAACGATCCATCATCATCGTTTCTTTACTGAAAGTTCGTTCTAATTCTTTTAACATAATGTAAAATGTTAAACGTCCTTTACCGTTTTATGTATAAAAATGTGTTATTATGCATTACGTTTCCCACTAATTACGTAAATTATAATTAATTATAATTTAACTTAATTATGTAAAAATATTCATTTTGAGTGGCATTGTTCTTTTTTGGTTTTGAAAAACACCCCAATTCACGAGCGAAACGTTCAAATAATTTACTAATACTAAATTATTAAAGAGCATAGCAAAAACGACCGTATATAGAAATATATATATATATATATATATATATATATATATATATATATATATATATATATATATATATATATATATATATATATATATATATATATATATATATATATATATATATATATATATATATATATATATATATATATATATATATATATATATATATATATATATATATATATATATATATATATATATATATATATATATATATATATATATATATATATATATATATTTGAAACCTTATTTTCTTGGGCCTAGGTTACTATTAAAACACAATTTTTCATATCAAGTCAACATTTCGCTCATTGTGTTGAGCTTTCTCAAGACTTTATTTTAGTTTGCTTGATCTCTAAAAAAGTATTTTTATCATTAAAACAAAAAACACAGGAAAAATATATACAAAGACGCAAACATTATATACATTCTAGAAACATTAAAAGGTTTAAAATCTTACAATTGTTACGTTAATAATATTACATATGCTACGTTTGGTAAAATAAAATGTTTAGTTTTGACAAAAACACACATGTTTAAAAACACAAATTTAAAACAATTACTTTATACTTAATTTTATGGTACGCACCTTGGAAAAGCAATTTACATGTTGTGTTGTAAATGATATTAGACTGATCGAGTTTGGAGTGTTTCGTTTATCAATTTTTTTTTTTAGTAATAGCGGTAGAATTTATCTGGTAATCATAATAATAATATCTTATAATCAGAGAGCGTTTAAAATTGAAAAATCTTATTTTCCCTGTATATATTTTAAATAGAAAATAAACTTGCCTTTGTATATCTATAAAAAATAATATTTGCTTTACAACCCCCCTGACGATCTGTGGTGTTAGCATTAAACGAAGCCAACTCAGACCATCAGTTCCAATTCCTCTCTGACCATCTGCGGTGTTAGTATTAGCGAAGCCAACACATGATCCTACCCTCACAGTCACATAGTACCTATTGTACCCGCACATAGTTACGTAAAGTGAACATCCAAGTCGTTATTATTCTACAAATCGTTATTATTCAAAAAATTTATCATTTTGAAGCTCCTCAAGGGTTCGTCATTATTAAAGTTGAATAAGTATAATTATTCCGTTCCTGAATAACTCAGGAATCTCTGATTCATGCACAAAAAAATTGTAAATGTTCTCAAACTGAACACTTGGTACTCCGTTGTGAATTTCACTCTTTGTGGAAAATAGGTGTTCAATGACTTTTACACTTTTGTAAATTTTGAAAACGACCTT